>JAUMTR010000005.1:8973399-9025662 GCA_032270685.1 Microctenopoma stevenorrisi | reverse complement strand
GATTCAAATGTGAATTCATTCAGTGTGTGTGTGTGTGTGTGTGTGTGTGTGTGTGTGTGTGTGTGTGTGTGCGTGTGTGCTGCGTGTGTGCTGCGTGTGTGCTGCGTGTGTGTGTGCGTGTGTGTGTGCGTGTGTGTGTGTGCTGCGTGTAGGTGATGTGGACTCCCGATGAGCACAGAGCTCAGGTGAGACAGATGGCTCCTGGTCTGATTCAGGCCTCAGTGGAGAAGCTGAGTCCTCAAGTGCTCCATCAGCACGGCATCAGAAGGCTGCTGCTCAGATACAACCAGGCCAGCACACACGAAATCAGGTGAACACGTGGTATCGGTTCAGTGCCTCAACAAATGGATTCGATTCAGAAAATGTGTTTTTCATATGTGTGATTGGTTTCAGGGACTACTCCGAGAGCCAAATCAACCTCACTCTCTACACCGTCAATGAGCCCTGGCTGTACTCTGTGCTCTGGTGTAGCGGGGTGTCTTCAGTCTCATCTGAAGCTCCACACATTCTCAAAAAGGTGCCTTACCCCATCTGGCTCATGGTAAGAAGTTTAATTTTTTTATCAAACCTCTGGTATCTCTTTTTCTAATCACACAGAGTTGATTTCAGGGTTGTGTTCAGCTTTAGGCTGTGCCTGTCCAAACACACATTGCTCTGCTTGTTAAAATGTGTCTTACAGGTTGAACCACTAAAGATGCACAAGTACAATGCAAAAAACAAATGTATGTTCCATAAAGCTTTAAACTGACCTAGTTGTTTCACACTAAAGCATTAAATATAATGCACCTGTGATGTGTGCACTTTATGCATCTTTGCACTGCATACATGCTCATTATTACTGGCTTTTTAACCCGCCTCTCCCTGCAGCTGCCTCTGCTCTGCAGGACTAAATTAGATTTTGCTCTGTGATCTCAACAAGGAATCCGAGCTTTCAGCTGAACTCGTGTAGCGTGTCTTTGTCCTCCACCGAGCGCGCTGTGATATTACTTCCCAGCGCTCCCTGTAATCCCAGCACAGTAGAAGCAGAAGCATCATCACCGTCGCTGTAGAGAATGACTTGTGGTTTTCTAGTTCGGCCCATCCCGGAGCCTCTCGACACGGGGAGCGCCCACACTGAGCCTCCTTTAGTGTCCTGTCGTGCAGAGTGCCAGCCAGGTCTCCCCGTCTCCCAGCCGCCACACAGAAACGATGAATGACAACACGCAGACATGCCTCTGACCCCCTGCTGCGGTTCAGGGAGAGTTTAGGTTGCGGGTGCATCTGTACTATCTGTTGCTCTGAGCTGTGAATCTAAGAATATAAATCTGCTGCTGAGGACAAAGCAGGAGAACATTTGTGGATTTAGGGTGTTGGTTATTTCTGAGTTTTCATAATAATCTAAGTAACTCTGACACAATCAAAGAACAGCTGAACTATTTTGTTTCTAAAGTGTTTCACACTTGACACAGTTAAGATGTTGCTGCTCATGTAAGAGGTTCTACTGCTGCCTTTTGGCTCCACCCAGTGGTGAGTCCTGCCATAAGCATCTGTGTGTTTCCAGAGACCAGATGAATACTGCCTGATGTGGGTGTCTGCAGACCTCATCTCCTTCGCTGTAGTCATAGGAATATTTATATTCCAGAGGTAAGTGCTGCCACTCTGTGATGATAAACGCGCTTCAGAACTAATTGCTGCTACTTAAGAGCACCCTGCTCGCATGTTCCGCTCGGTGTGTCACACTCGCTGTGTGACACACATCGTTGAAGTAACAGCTCATGCATCATTTTGCTGTTCCTTCATGTTTTAATTGCTTTTTTTAAATGGTTTCTGTCTGAAATGAGCTATAAAGAAAAGCTGGGAGTAACACTGGGAACATTTTCCTATGGTTTTATAGGCTGTTGAAGTGTATTTCCGCTGTCCTCTCCCCCTCGATCTCTGGTGTCGTCACAACCAGTGGTGACAAAGAAGATGTCATTTGTATGAGCATGTCTTTTCTTTTTTTTTTTAGCTGCAGGGATTTCTGCTCCTCTGTGGGAGTGCTTTGTTTGTTTTGGGAGACAGATGATCTGTCCCTCTGTTGTCTCTGGGATGCAGGGCAGTGATCAGTCCTGTTTGCCAGAACTCTGCAGTAGCGTCTGCTGGCTTCTAAACTGACCTCTCTTGTCTCCCGCCTTCTTTTGTCCTTTTTTATCCTTCCACCTCTCTGTCCCCTCTCCTCTGCCTGATGTGCATGCTCTTCTCCTCCTGCTGCATTCTGGCATCTCTCAGCTATCACATAATCAGGTAACTGGGTCACCTCCTCTGACCCACAGAGTTCTGACTTTCACTATCTTTACCCATTGTCCTTTCTTTTGAGGCTTTCTTTGCCTTGGTTGTCTTTTGCTCCATTCGGTGTCTTCTCTTCCCTTTTTTTGGTCACATTCAACTCGGATGTTTCTCTCCATCTTACTTCCACAGTATTTGTTTCTTTTTCTCTCTCACTTCTCCATCTCACCCGTGCTGCACTGCTGCCACTGTTTTGTCAGTATGAACCAAAATCAAAGTATCTATTGAGTTAGTAAGGCGATAAGATCTTAAATGAATCCTTCATCCCATTAGGCCAAATCACTCGACGGTAAATGCCTTAATCAGGCAAAGTGCCTCTGGGATGACGTTTATCGATGCAGATGAACTAAATCACTCTGTTCATTATTTCTAATTGATTGGATCTAATGCTCTTAAGGTAATTTACTTTAAATTAAGAACTATTTGCTTTCAAGCAAAGACATAATTTCTGTTCATTGATATACAAATCTGAGAAAGCTAGATACCAGTCGTATGAGCAGCTTGTCAACACTTATGAATTAAATGTCGTCTTTACAGTTGACCTATTGTAAACATTCTAAATATTAGTAGGAAACATTTAGTAAAGCTTCACCGATGTTTACAGCCACTGGCCTAACAAAATATAATTAGTATGATTAGCTGGATACATCTGTACAGTAAATGCTTTATTTTTCATGCCTCATTACGAAGCGGTTCCCACATTTTATTTTTAAATATACAAACTAAATAATGAAATATTCTCGCTCTATGAACCAAAATGTGATTTGAATGGTGGAGCAGAGGCAGCAGGCTTCAGCCATATCCTCAGTGTTGGAAGGTTATATCTGACCTCATGTTTGGTTTCAGGTATCGGATGAGCGGGATGCACAGCTACAACCCTGAGCAGATAATGCTGAGCGCAGCAGTCAGGAGGTCCAGTCGAGACATCAACGTCATGAAGGAGAAACTAATCTTTTCTGGTGAGGCCCGCGCTTTGTGCCAAGACAGATGTTTGCCGCCCTCGTCTTGCAGTGTGTTGCTTTTACTTGAGCACCTGGAAAACAAATTCCTCTCTTTGTATTTCACTTGTGATTTACTGGTTTTGAAAAAGAAGAAATGAGCCGTTTGGAGTTTCGGGTGCTCAGCTAGCATGACAGTCCATCCCAGCATGCATTTGTCCGAGAGTCTGTGAATGTTCTCGTTCCTTCTTTTCCTCTCTTCCATATTGAAGGTCAACCCCAGTAGCCGCCTGCCTCCTGCATCCTTCGTGTGTGATGTGCACCACCTCCTGTTCATCCTACCTCCTCCCTATCTCCTCCGACAGCAGTGACTTGTTTCTTTAATCCATGCGTCCGTTGCATCACTCGTTACCCGCCACCTCTCTGCCTACTTTCCCCTTCTGCCCTTCATCTGTCCACTCATGCACCAAACCTCCCCCACATTCCTCCCAATTGGAGACAAGCTCATGTGTAGGGAAGCCTATAGACACCCCAGTCTGCCCAGGCAGGCTCTAGTACTGGGGGTCAAAGGTAAGTCAGCGAAAACTGTTTTAGATGCTCAGTTACAGTTTTTTTTACCTTGCTGTACAGAATTGATGAGGTTTGGAAGTATCGTATTATTGTCTGCTGACATCTTTCCTTTATCCTTTGGCGCCCCCCAGAGGTGGGAAATGGTGTCGGCAGTGCTGAGGAGCTGTATGCAGACAATGGCTACGACTACTACACCAATCAGGCCATCAGCCAGTGAGCGAGACTCGGCCTGCGTGTTTCTGCTGTAGCGAGACAGACGACACTCAATGTTCCCATCATTCCTGTTTTAGTCAAGTCTGCTTGTCTTACTGTTGAACTGGCAGCTTAACCAGCTGCATTGTGTAGAATATGTACATACGTTACGGTTTTGCTGGCCAGACATACTGTATATTGAATGGGACTACACGCACTTTTTCTTGACGGAATTCAGCAGAACTGTGGCCTGCTCCTCTCAAACGTAAATGTCTGAGAGGCCCTCTGAGTTACCAACCTGCTTCTTTTTAAGGCTGAGTTTCCAGAGCGTTTGAAGACATTTTTCCAAAGCGGCCGATCATTTTAGGCACTGTTGATTGGTATTCTTAGCAGATGAGTTTCTTTTCAATGAGGCTGTGTGGCCGCATCAAGAAGTGCAGTAAGTCAAACAGCTTACAGCTCATTACACTCCTGCCTTCTGTCAGCACTCTTCTGTGCTGCTGTTCATAAAAGTAATAACATTAGTATTTATATTTAAAGAGACAAATTAACAAACTGTTTACAGAAGTCCTGCCTTGTCCAGGTGAAATATTCACATGGTGTATGTAAGATAATTATTTTATTAGAAACTGAATGCCCCCTCCTGAGCCAGCGCTGATCATATCTAATATGTGCTCTCACAGGAACTGGTGAAAATGGTTTGGGAAGACTTGTTTTGTCTTTTTATGCTTATTGTGAATGTGTTTGGATTGTTTTTTTTAAGATGTATGCTGTACTGTGTGTGTCCTGACGGGGTGCATATTTTTTTTACCTTGTGTGCAGTGCTATGTTGAGTATTATTGTACATAAACGATGAGTCGGTCTCAGATGCTCCGACAAACCAAGACAGTTTAACTACAGTAGCAATAGTGTGCTCGTAATGGAAGTGGCTTTACTTCCTACACAGGATTGCAGTAAAGTTTGTGCTATTTGAGTGTCAACAAACGAAAAGCATTAAATTGTGGTTACTGGTGTTAAACTGAATGCTGTAAGGTAAATGAAGTGGGTGCTAAATGTGAAAATAAAGCTCTAAACTAATTGAAGGGAAGCTACAGGTATCACAATGGGCAGCACAGGTTCAGAAGTGTGCTGCTATGCGTTTTCCTTTGGGTATTACTGTGCCTCAGAAGTATACATTAAAATTGTATAATTCAATTGTTCTCCAATTTCTTTTATCAAAGTAGGTCATTCTATTACGAAGATAATATACAACATGAGCTTGTTGACATTTTCCCAAAAACACCATTGACGCTGGAAAAACGGAGAAGTTTAATACCATCATGATTCTTGTCATATTTTTAGTTGGCTGAACTCTCACCGTAAGAGCTGAACTACAAAAATAGCTTCTTTTCTTCTTCCCTGTTTCAAGAGTGACTGATAAGCGGTTTTTTACAATATCAAAGCACGTACCTCTAAGGTTGCTCTGTTATATGAACACATTTGGAGAAAAGATGAAATAAGTACTCAGGAATCACATTTAGCAAAACGACAGGTTGTGATACTTGATTTTTAAAGGAATGTAGATGTCTTGGTTGGAAAAAAAGTGACTGTACAGAGATCCATATTCTTGTTTTCCAAACATACAGAATTTCAGTATAGAGGAAATCCTCTTCAATGACCGTGTCCATCAAGACAAGAGAAGGGGAAACGGATTTCATCTACACAAAATCATTCACCACATTTACGATGTGTCCGTCGAATAAAACGCCAGATGTGGCGACGCATTTCACAAGGCACCAGTAAGCAAAGCTTTGGTCCTTTTGTGGGGTGACCCCAGTTGACCTTCTGTACATTCAGCAGCAGGCAGACCCTTGTAAGCCATACGAAGATTTGTACTGTGTACACAACTGCAATTAAAACAACATGTACTAGAGTCTAACAAGTGGACGTCTAAAGTGCACACACATGTCCCCATGTCTCACCAAGCCAAACTGGTTACATTACAGTACTGGGTGAACATTAAGGCTTTAGCTGGGGACGATTATTGGCGATTAGTCTGGGTTTTTTTATTGTGCACATCTACATCTTTATCCCCTTTACACCCAGCGTCTGTTCGATCTTCTAGCTTGCATACGTTCACAAACAATTTAGCAGCTTTCTGAAAAGGCACAGTTGCACAGTATGTTAAGTTTTTTTGGGAATATTTAAAAACACTAATAATTTAAACACACACATAAATAAATATGTGAACATATACTAGCTTGTCATTAAAACATTTGAGTGAGTTGATCCCTGAATTGAACACTATCGAAATACGACATTAGCACCATCACTGATGCTAAATGGATGAGTAGATTCTCAACAGAGAAGCTTCTTACTGTGTTTATGCTGAAACCTGCACAACAAAAGCAGCCGTTGCTTTGGCAATAATAACACTTTTCACTTCTGCACATGATGTCAGTCACACTCTGTGTGATAAGCATTTTCTTTTTCTGTTACCAGTTATAAATTATTTTTGTCCCTATTAAAAAGGAAGCGAACTGAAAAATATCAGTATCTTCATTAAGCTGACAGTGGTATCTGTTGTGCATTTTTTGCACAGACTTGCAGACACTCTTAAGACTTGAGAAAACATAACAGACATAAACCGCTACTATCTGATCTGTGGCAGGTCTCTGTGGCATCCTTTTTCTCTTAATAAATAACTGTAATAATATAGATTAGCTGAAGTTCGTCTTGCGCAAATGTCTGTTGGGGATTTCTATAGCGCTCACTTGAAGAGGCCAAGAGCCGCCCATGATGCCAGCCTGAATGGCCACGCCTGTAACCACAGCCAGGTCGGGGTCAACCGATGTGTTAGGCTCCTTCCCAAAGTACTCAGTGATCAGTCTCCTGATTCGCGGTATCCTGGTGGACCCTCCTACTAGAACAATCTCATCCACATCCTCCTTCTCCAGGTGGCCCTCAGCTAACACGGTCTCAACAGGAGCCAAAATCTTCTGAAAAAGGTCCTCATTGAGCTCCTCAAACAGCTCACGAGTGATCACAGCCTGGAAGGAAACCAAAAGAGGAGCATCTTGAGGTGTCTCGGGGCTGTCGTGGGTGTGAAGGTGCAAAGGCACCCTGATAGTGACACTGGGTTGAAGGGTAAGATTGAGCTTGGCAGCTTCAACAGCCTGTCGCAGACGGTGAATATCCTCTTTCAGAGTGGGTGGGATGCCAAACTCCTGTTGGATCCGCTCTGTGGTGTACTGGAACACCCTCTGGCTGAAGTCTTGGCCTCCTAACTTGTTATTTCCTGGAAAATTAAACAATTATTTGAAAAAAGGCTAATTTATTAAGTTTCAAATTACAAACACAAATGGGATTAGTGCTTTGTTAGACACCGGGTAAATGTTAGAATGCTCCTATTTTAGAGAATCATATCACATCTCTTCACCAAAACAGTGACACACCTACCTGCCATGGCTCTGGTGAGGAACATGCCTCCTTGTTTGTTCAGCAGAGACACGTCCAGGGTTCCTCCACCAAGGTCAACTACCAGTACATTAAAAACGTCCACCTTGTGCAGGCCATAGGCCATGGCTGCAGCTGTGGGTTCATTGATCACACGTAGGATCTCTAAACCTGCAAGACAGTAACAAAGAAAGTTAGTGTGTGCTTCATACCAGGTGCACTACTAATGCAGGGAAAGACTAGTCAAATGAAAATGTCTGCAGAAGTTACACAGTTTACTTAAGTATTTTGCTTTAAAGCAGCGAGAGAGAGACTAAGATGACGTGCAACAAGCATCCCAGGATTTTTTAGACTCACTATTTAAATGACCTATCACCACATGCAACATCATTTTAAAATATTCTGTGAACTGACCAGCGAGATTGGCCGCCCTAACAGTGTAGTTCCTCTGTCTCTCATCAAACTCTGCAGGCACCGAGATGACAGCTTTCTGGATGGGTACACCCAGCTGCTGCTCAGCCATCTTCCTCATCTTCAGCAGCAGTCTGGAGCCAATGAACTCTGGGCTTACAGTGACGCTATGGTTTGTGGAGATCAGAAACTCAGCACTTCCATTATTGTTAATCACCTGGAAAGGAGAAAAAGAAATTGTGGGAAGGAGAAAGCTAAGAACAAATAATAGGTGCCATGTCAACATGATTTTGTAGAGCTCTTAAACACAACTGGATCTATGTCAAGTTAACAGATTAGTTGATATAAAAATAAAATGAATTGGTAAATGTCATAGTTTAAATAGATAAAATAGTTGCTTTGTTTAAACTAAAAACGTATCTGGTAATTGAGATAAATATACTGTAGATTCATAGTATAATATAATGTTTTATTCCATCCATATGATTTAAAAATATACAAACTTAATTTTAATAATCTAAATATAACCGCAAATATTATTTGGATCACATATTTTGCCACATTCTCTGTGTGAAACCACAGAAATATACATTTAAGGGGGTAAAAATTGTTTTACAAACTACAAATGTAAAACCACGCTTTCCTTACACCGTGCAACCAAAAAAAAGTCCTTTATTAAAAGAAAATAGCCTCTCAGTGACAAAGAGAACATCACTTTACTACTACCAGAGCAAAACCCACCTTGAACGGGTACCGAGCACTCTCCTGCTCTAAGTCACCTGCATCAAATATCTTCCCGATGAACCTCTTGGCATCATAGATAGTGTTTTCAGGGTTGGTGTCGGCCAGGTCCTGGGCTTCATGTCCGGCCAGCACCGCAGTGGTGGTGAAGGAGACGGCGCTAGGGATGCTCTTCCTCCCCATTTTATCTGCTATCACCTCCACCTCCCCGGTACCCGGGTGGAAAACACCCACAGAGCAGAAGGTAGTGCCCAGATCCAGACCGATTACCTTGGGAGTAGGGGGAGGTAGGTACTGCTGGCCCAGATAACCAGCAAGGAAGAGGGCCAGGATAACAGAACCTGTGGCAGTAAGTAACAACCTGCTTATTACCAGCTGGACAGCTAATGTAGCTCACATGTTAGCATCAAGTCACCAGCTAATTACCACATAAAGTTTAAATGTCATTTAACTTACCAATCATAGAAATTTCTCCGGACATTGTCACAAATTATTGCGAAGTCACCCAATGACTAAAATGTAAAACGATCGTCTATTTTCTTTACCAGCGGCTAAACGGTGCTGCGAAACAGGAAATGTTCAGGTTAAAGCACACGTCAACGTTCCATTGCTCCCTGTGAATGCTGGGTAATGCAGTTTACGGCTTACACCATCGAAGCAACGAATGCCGCATCACACGGTAGCGCTCTACTACAGTTCCCATCAACTACAGCGACATGCAACGTAAAACGAACGTTTCGTTACGTAACCGGTGTTCTTAGCCAACCAGACAGAGCCAGAACAGCGTAGGTAAGAGCACAAAATAACAACAGGAATAATAATAATAAATGATACTTGATCCCTTTGGAGAAATTCTTTGTGGACAGGCTGTCCCTATGAGGCACCGAGGGTCAGGGTATCAGTGTCTTGTCCAAGGACACCTCGACATGTAGCTCGTCGGGAAAGGGAATCAAGCCGCTCACCCTCGGGTTTGAGGACGACCGCTTTACCCACACTATACTACACCAACAATAATAATAATAAAAACAACAACAACAATAATAATACAACTAGAAACACAGGAACATCATTTCATACAAATTATCTAATCAATAATATATTTTTTTAGCAATTCAGACACACAATTAAAAACAATTAACAAAACAATTAGATACACAACTCTCACAACAGGTATCTTATTTATAATGGTATTTATTTATTTTTATTTACAAAAACATGTGCAAACATTTCAGTTCTGACTGTCACTAGTGCAGACCCAGTCTCTCTCTCGCACACACACACATATTCTTACAAATACAAGCAAAAAACACTATACTTCGTAGGCCAAGATTTGAACTTTTACACAACCTCAGACACTACATGTCAGAAAATGTTGAGATGAGATTAGATTAATGAGATGTGATGAGAAAGGTAAAATTGCAGCTGTGATAAATAAAGGCTTTATATGTGGAAACACTGAATGATTACAAATGCAATAAATACACACAACGTTTAATCAATAATATCAGTCACTTATTTAATAACATAAAATAAAAAAATAACCTCAAGAAACACAACGTCTCATTGTCATATTGACAAAGTGACAAATGGATAAAATGTCGTACAGAATATTGTTTGTTCTTCCTAAATCACACTTTAATAGTTTACATCAGGCTTTTAGGCAAGCTTGTGAAAATGACGGTAATAATGATTTCATCAAAGAAAATACCCCATTTTAAATTCTACATGACAAAATATCCATCTGACAATTGAGCACATTAGGGAGCAGCAGTGTCTGTGAGCTGGTCTGTGTCCTCTTTGACATCTGAACATTCAGATGGGATGAAGCAGCCCGAGTCTCTGGGACAGTCACTGTCTTCTTCGTGTAGACTGTGGGATTTTGTTTTGTGCTCCTCTGCATCATTACCTGTAGCCAAAAACCAAATGCCATGATGTGATGACACAGCTGTTTATCAGAATTATGCTACACTTCCTTTCTGCTAACTTCTTGGTCAGAGACAGATGCACTGTCTCACACATACGTTCTTCTTTAGACATATACTGATCCAATCACAGCAAGAATATATATATTATAGAATATATATAAGAAATATATAAACGTAGATAAACAAAGGCACAGCTAGTTTCCCACTATGTTAGAGCAGGTTAAATCCATCCCCAATGATTACTTTAATGGAAATGAACCCTTATTTAGACTCAAAAGGCTGATGCTCTTTGACAAATAATTTGATTATTTGCTGTTGATAATAAATGTGATTTTTATAGACTGTGAATGACCAAATAACCCGAATCCCGAAATAACATCTGTAGGTGTGATCCAGAAAAAAGCAACATAACTAACTTTTATTTTCCACTCTTACCAAG
This sequence comes from Microctenopoma stevenorrisi, assembly GCA_032270685.1. Taxonomy (NCBI): domain Eukaryota; kingdom Metazoa; phylum Chordata; class Actinopteri; order Anabantiformes; family Anabantidae; genus Microctenopoma; species Microctenopoma stevenorrisi. The sequence continues at coordinate 9,014,707 of JAUMTR010000005.1, read as the reverse complement.
TAAATACTTTGAGCTCACATTCTTTAATACATCTCCCCCACTGACAGAAGCTGCTAATCCTTGTGTCCAGGCTGCTGAAGCACTAACATAATGGAGTTCAGGTTGATTAAATTACATGTCATGGGAGTCAGCAACCTTGGCAGGCTGCAGCTGCTGCCATCTGTTTAGTCACACCGTCACACAAACCAAAACACTACAACAACCTTTAATCTGCCCTGAATGCTTCTGTTTCAGCCGAGTCCAGTTGAACCTGATCAGACTAAATAAAACTATTCAGTGAATGATGTTCCTTCTTCCTTACTGGAATTCAGTTTTGCTATCATTATTGCACAGCTCTGTTATGCCTCAAGATTTCAGACATCAGATTACAGGAACACCTTGTCCTCTCAAGCACTTTCAATCTGAGTAACAGGAAATCACTGATAAGCCCGACACAGCGCACAGGATGTATTTCTCCTGAGTTTGCCACAAATGTCTCAGCTTTCATTTCGCGTTTTACTTTTTAAAGAATAACAGCATTTTGGTTTTTCTGCAATAAATAATTTATAGACTATGGCGCAAGTTCAAGCCACCTGTAAGTGGCAAACAATTAATCCGGTCACATGACTCAGAGGAACACACCTGTGTCAGACAGGTGTGTAACATTTAATCATCTTGACTCAAATTAGCACCACCTGTTCCCTGAAAAACATTACCGCTTAACTACTGCAGGACTTGGTTGAATGGTTCTCTACTGTTTCAGTGAATGTAAACTTTATTAGGGCTTTTTTTGCTGTCCTCTGTTGTACTCAGTATGTGTTGTTCTCAGTATGAATAATAGTTCTGAGTTAGTACTGATCATCTAATGAAAGAACTGCACAGTAAGTGGGCGATAGATTACAGATTATGCCTTAGGCCACCACCTCATCAAGTGCTAATGACTGCATGACTCCGCAAGGATTATAAACCCTCTAGTCCAGCAAGTCAATTAGAACTGACGAAGCCTTCTGGGAGGGAACTTAAAGCGAGTCCAGTTTCCACTGAGCCTTTTATTGAGGAGGGGACTGTTACCTGGATGACTGAGAATCTTCACAGGCATTTTGCTACCATAATGTAGTAATGAAAAGCTCACACTGATCTCTTCCAGACACATTGACTAGCATTTTAGGTGGTCATTCCTCCAGTTTGTGATTAACTGGAATATAAAGTGTTCGGTGTGTTTCTGACCTTCTGTGTAGTGGTATTCAGAAGCAGCAAGTAGCCTGTGTCTGTGCTCAGGATCTTTCACATTCAGCTCGATCAGGTGTTTTTCCTGCAGGTGCATCAGGTCCTCCACTGTCTCGTAGCCATTTAGCAGCAAAGCAGAGGCGTACTCCTGCAAATACAACACAACTATCTCCATTACAATCCACAAAGTGTATTGAGACGTGTGGCGTACCAATTGATATGCATAAACTAAAATGTTCCTCTACACACTTTTACATCACGTGGGGCACAGGGAGGGTTTACAGTGGCTTAATACAGGTTTCAAATTTCAGATCGCAGAATAGCCACATTATCCCTTATTTGACCTTTTTATCTTTGAAGTTATGAAAGTAGAGCTGCATTTCAGCTTTAAGTTAGTTGAAATGTGATGGTATTTCTCAGTAGTCTATTCACATTTGTGGCATTTTCTCACCACACACTTTGCTCACTGGTATATTTCATACGTACTCACTAAGATCTAAACATGATTTTAAATATGTTTTTTTTTTTTAATTCGTCCTCACCTTAAGATCGAGTCGCTCGAGTAGCTCCAACAATGTTTTAGGTCGAGGCTTTTTGCAGAGCTTCTGTTGTCGGATCTTGGGAGCATCCTCCTCTTCCTCTTTCTCCACCAAAATGTCTACATAGATAAACTTGAAGTTGCCCACTTTGTTGTTTAGCATGCCTGTCCAGATGCCCATTGGAGGCTTACTGATGATGTTGATGATGTCACCCACCTAGGCAAAAGAAAATATAATGAAGGTGTTGACTGTTTTGTCTGGAAAGCATCACTTTTGTCTCAAATCATCTTCTCGTACTTTGAGTTTGAGGGAATCTGTATCATACGGGCTCGGAACAAAGTCTGTGTGGACACGAGCTCTGCCACAGAACTGTCCCTGGTACGATCCGTCCTCCTCCAGCCTCAGACTATCTCTCTGACCAGAACCGATAGACTCACTGGTCACACCACCTGAACCCACAAATACAACACAGTATGATTACACTATTTTAGTGATCCAATAAAATGTTATGATACTGGTTACTGCATTTGTATCAGCTGACTTACTCTTTTATTTCATATTCATTCATAATGTGAACTAAAACCTTGTTGTATATGGAGTATGTATGTGCAGATACTTACTAGAGGCACTTTGGCCACTATAAACACTCTCTAAAGAGTTGCTGGTCTTTTCAGAGGCTTTCTCAGCTGCAGGGCCACTTTCTGTCTCTGCCTCTGGTTCTTTGTCTGTGTCATCAGCCTGAGAGGAAAGAAGAATAAATGAGAGACATGTAATACAGTATAAACAAAGCGTCTTTGTCACGGATGAAATATAAATCCAAACAAGCGCCGACTGATCACGTCAGTCCATATGACAGTAAAAGACTACAAAGGAAGTAAACCAGAGAGCTACAGGTGGAGATGTAGCTTGTGAAAGTTGCAAACTCAAAAGTTTCATTTTATCTCTTCATCATTGTTACAGCAAGATTGAAGCAGATCAGAGTGATGAGCGTCACTTGACACAGTCAGCAGCAGCGCTGTATTTAAGGATGTGGGTTTAGAAGCGATAAAACGATAATGTTCTTGTGAAGTACTGGGTTGCTATGAGTCCAGACTTTTACTGAGTGCTGGAGGTATGAAGGGGACTTTTCATCATCTGTGCAAACAAATATTCAATTGATTTATGTGAAACAAATATCTGTACCTGTGAATTACTCATGAATTTATATTGATAGGAGTTCAGAGACTTTTATCTGTGCACGTGTGTGTTTTCCACTCACTGTTTCCTCAGACAAAAACTTGATGGGCTTTTTTCCCATTTTTCTGCGCATGGTCAGTGAAATTGCCTTCATCTTCTTTCCCAGTCCAGCTGATTTGTTTGGGTCTGAACCCTCACATTCGTCTGTGAACTGTGCCCATAATATTTGGTTAGTACATACAATGCAGTGAAATGCATCACTTTCAGAGCAGTCTTTGTTTATTTCCTTTGCTTTTAAAAAACACCTCTTATTATTCTAAATATTTGTACGTGTCCAGATATTCAGCTTTTCTAACAAAAGGCAAATCCTATATGCCAATGTTTCTGTCCAGTGACTTTACACGACATATAGGAACCATTAACTGGCATGTGTTTTGCTGCTATATTAGCATAAAATGCAAGCGCATCTACCAACCGTAGTTGTTCCATTTTCCTCTGGTTTGGCTTGTGACGAGTGATGTCTGAGACCCTCAAACCTGCCAAAGCTTGTGGATCGCTAGGAGGAAGGAACAAAGGACATCATCAAGGCAAGTGGCATGGTTTAGTGGTGCAAAAATGAGCAGGATTATGTAATATCTAGTTCTTCCAATGCTTCGTCACAACTGACGTTCTCAAAAACCTGATGACTTCATGACTCATGTTGATTTCCAGTCTATTCAGCAGTCTATGTTAGAGCATTTTACAAAATGTGACTGATAAACAATCAAGTCTAACTGAGAGCACTTTCATGGCGTATCTGTATGTGTACAAACCAAAGATTTGGTCTTTGGTTTTTCAAATGAGAACTTCGTGTTGCAGTTGTGGTCACATTTCACATTATGTTGAAAAAAACAAAAACAGCGTTTGTCTCTTCTGAGGTACTGGTTCCACTATTCCAAACAAAATCACTACATAATACACAAATAAAACTTTTGCGTTCCTATAATCCTGGTGACGTGCACTCATTGCTTTACAGTTGAATTTTAATTCCTTTTTTCCCCAGTTTTTCATAAAGCTAAAAGTCATTATAATCTCTCAAAACCCCCACCGTCTCCAGAGCACAGCACCAAAATAATTATATAAATGAATAATCCCTGGAAATCCTGGTTAAATATAAGCTGAATACTCCTAGACAGCCATCTGTGGATTGATTTAATGCAGCATCAACTGTTTTGACTGACAGATCTGCATTTTACTCCACTGTCCACAAATCCAGCAGCACTATTAAAGAGTTTTAGCGACTATATGTTCTTTCCCTTAATTTTAGCATTTGTGTGGTTGTAGTGTTGTTGTTTTATTGTCATTGCTAAATGTCTAAGTTGAAAAGGCAATTTATGATATATATTAGGAGAAAAATGTCATGACAACTATTCTGTGAGTAATTTATGATGTGTAGTTTACCCATACACAACATTAAAAACTATGTTTATTCAGTTTTGTTGAATATAGTTTGTTTATACAACGTACAATATACAAATACATTACATTTAATTTTTTTCTTTCACCTACCTTCGGTTTGTTGCTTCTTGCTTTGTCTGACACATTGGAAGCTGCCCTCTGTAACATTTTCTGCAGTTTTTATCAAAAGTCTGTCCTTTAACTTCTTTACTCCTTAACCCTCTCTTGTGAAAACGAAGTGTTAACTAACACAGAAGCTGCACCGTCTGACGCGCAGACTGACCCACTTCCTTACAACACACAGGATGTGTAGCAATTGACACTGTGCATGTTGTGTTAATGTTACTTTGAAAGGGAAAATGTTTAAATGCTTATGTGTGCATTTTGTGGTTTCTTCAAAAAAAACCCAACTGATCACAGAATCACTTCCAGGAACGACTACATTTAGGTTTTTATATGTGGTGTTTGTTTATATCATATGAGACGAGGATGAGCTTATCTCATATGTGCTACTGAATTACGTTACTTGTTTTTTACTGAGCTCAGAGTTGTGTTGTCAAGCACCAGTCCAATTACCACTGGAGCAGCAGCTTGTCATGGTGAGGGTTATAAACACATTGACACACTGACATTCTGTAATAGTTTCAAATTTTGGTCATGGCTCAAATAGAAATATAAGAAGATATATACAAATCTTTAATTTAAATCAATATTCAGTTCATTGTCCCTCAAATTTCCCTTTAAAATCAGCAGAGAACTTATGGTAAATGATGCCAGAGTAAATACTTTCTTAATGTGGGGTATCCACTTTTGAAGAAGTGCTCATTTATGACAGGAACAGCTAAAAGTGGCAACTTTGTTGTGTTGAAACACTTTCCTGTTCAACTCTGCTTTCAAAAAGGAAGTTATATCTTTTTGAACTACCTTACTGTCTTATGAAGAGCTGTCTTGTCATTGAAGTACCAAAATCATTAGAAAGCTACAAGACAATATAGCATATATATAAATATATATAATAGAGTGACAGGATACTGTCAGGCACAGATCTTATGTGGAAATGTAGTGATTGACTACTTTGTTCAAGTCCTGGAAGAGGGAACTTTACATGCTAAACTACTGCTTAATCCCAGTGTTTGAAATCAGATGTAAACCTCTGTCGACCCAGATTAAGGTTTTGAATCTATTTCTTCAGAGGCTCCTGACTCCCCAGAGATGAGGTCGTTCATCTGAAGAGTCCATGAAATAACAATTATATTAAAAAGTCTGATCTGGTTCCTGTCTGCATTGGAAAAGATCCCTTCCCCATATCTGCAGTTCTCTTTATTCATTTAAAGTGTATGCATATCCTCCGAAATGACCAAAATCAATCTTTTAAATACAATTCATCCACAATCCAATGTCTGTGGAAACACAAATACGGAATTATTTACTAAAAGAGACTGTAGTGATATGTATTCTTTTATTCCTGGCTCATATCAGGTTCCGCTCATCTTTGCCTGCATTTTTGCACAGAATGAGGACTCCCACCATCCCCAGTGCTGAAATTATGGTAAGCTATGACTTCATGGCAAGCGTGGGCAGGAGGACTGATAACAAACAGGAAAAAGGAAAATATCTGAAATGGCATTTGAGTGCTTTTGAGACATTTGAAAAAAGAGATTTTTGTCCTAAAGGTCTGATCCAAGCACCATTTAAGAGGATGTGCACGAGACATTAGACAAAGGCATTTCTTCAAAGCAGCAGTGACCGCACTGCGCGGCCCATTGCGCAGCCTACTGTGTAGGCGGGCAAAATGCAAGAAGAGAGAGACAATTTTCTGAACTAAGTAATGCTTTTGCAATGATAACCATAAGAGGAATACTCACATTCGATTCTAACAGATCCACGTCAGTGATGGACCGCGGCACCTTTGGGGGAATTTGCGGCCTACAGTCATGTTTCAAAGAGTCATCCTGGACATTTGTCTGCTTCTGTCTGCTTTCCCAGTCCTTCCCATTGGGTGTAGGGAAGTCATGGGAATAGAGGCGATATTCAGTGAGCGGCCTGCGACAGGTGTGCTGGATAGTCCCCCAGGCGGGACTGCTGTCACCTGGGTTGCTCCAGCGCTGGTGGTTGGTGTGGGTGGGCGTTTCTCCCCCAGGTAGACTGACCATGTCTGTGCAGTGGCCAGGCGTTGTGTTCTCTTGAGCAGAAAGCGTGGATGACTTACCAATGTAGGGCCTTCGTTCTGACCCGTATGGCATGTCTGGATAGTGGGGTCCCGTTGGCGGGCTTGCAGCACTGGATGGGGAATGCACTGAGAAAGAAGAGTGGAAGGAAAATAAATACAATTTCACATTTGCAAACTTTAGCACATAGCATAAAACATCTTAAAGTGTTGCCACAAATAACCAAAAAAACATTACTTTTTAATATAAGGAGTGATTCATCTTTTTTTTTTAAACACACCACCACAAAACCACTTGGCTGGATACAGTCATGTGGAGTAACACTGCGCAGTCTTTTTAAGAATTTACTTCACAACAGGCCAGTAACAAAAACAAAGGGAACAACGGTGAACAGGAGGAAATATGAAGCTGGCCCAGCATACCAGAAGTTCTATGAAGTTCTCTGTGCATATGCACAATCCGAACACTACAGACACCTACGCTGAAGGTGTTGCAATACGTAAAGCAGAAGTAAAAATCTGAAATGGTTTTATCAGAAAAATTAACCAGAATTGCTACATTTTGAGAAATATTACTTGAGCCTGTTCTGTTACTGTAAGCAGTAGTGGTCAGATTTAGTCATAGTCTGGTCACAGAGTGCTGTATGTGCTGGAAAGGTCAGTCTGGACAGGTTAATTAAGGGCATTAGAAAACACATCATTTATCTTTTTGTTGTTGTGGAAGGCTGATTTACCTGTGGAGCTGAGATTTTTCTTTGAGCCCTCTTTCCCGCTCTTTCCTCCCGATTTCTTTCCAGTCTTTAGATTTCTCTTGACTGCAGGTTTAGACTCTGTCACCACGCCTTTGACATAGACACTCTGGCGAGGCACAACACAATGTTTATGTATAGATTTCTTCCCAGAGATTTGAAATGCGACGCATTTGTGACAAGTCCTTCAGTAATTTCCTCCACGCTGTGCCACACTGAGAGCTGATGCTCACCCAGTATTGGCATGCTATGCTTTGTTTTGCTTCTCACTGTGATGGGCATTAGTAAAAATGGGCACTGGATGACCTGGCACGAGGCCTCTAAACCCTTGCTACCCCAAACAGAGAAAAGCACACGCACCCAGAGTGCTCCTCCTGTTTTCACATATCTCTCTGCCATGTGGTCCAGAGATTACGCAGAGAGAAATAGTGTCCGGACCATCTGCACAGTTTCAAAGCCCAAAAAGTATTTGAGTTGAATGATTGTGCCATTTAGGACCAACAGGTTCACAAGCTGGTGGCGACAGACTAAGATAACACAAAATGACCCTCGGTGCCATGAGTCTCCCACTTATGGTGCAGCAGGTGCATTTAATGCTGCTTAAATGTCAGGTGGCTACAGCTTTAGTACATAAATATGTGATGGTCAGTAAATGTACTTGGTGCAGAGGTTTGAATTAAGGTGCTTAGATGTGTCACATAACAGCTTAAAAACAGGTTCATCATTTTTATTGTGTGCTTTGTGCTGAGCAGTAAAGCCTTTTTATTCTGACCTGGCTTGAGGTTGGTTTCTCCTTTTTCTTTGTACCAGAATGACGAGCTCCTTTCCCTCCTTTGTTTTCTGCTCTGTTCTTTGTCTTCCTTGTCTCTAGATGGACACATGATATTTAGGAGCAAATCTCATGAGCTTGGTGAAACAATGGAAAACACATTCCACAAAATGACTGCACAGGAAGCTGTTTCTTTTATGCATTTCTTTACGCCTTAGGTTAAAAACTGAGTTCTAACATGTCACAGATTACAATTTTTGGTGTGGTTTGGGCTTGAATCCCGCTCTGCCATGTCTTCAGACGTCATGCTGAGAGTCCAAATGAGTGCCGGCATACAGATGAGCTTAGCCTATTTATTTTCTATTTACCTTCATTGTGATTATTGGTGATGTGGGCTAAATCTTCTTGGCTCTTGGCTGGCTGCCAAATTGCAGTATTACAGCTGGGGCTATCTGCAACTGAAGCAAATTACAAGCACTCGGGTTTTTAAGTGAAAGAGTTGGGGTGAGTAGTGAAAGAGATGAAAACACACAGGTCATGTAGAACTATCATATTTCTCTGCAGTCTTTTTTTAGAGCGCCCTATCAAATAACATTAGAAGAAGAATCATCTGTATTGTCATTAAATACATGTTACAAGAAAAATTCTCTTCTGTATTTGACCAATCCCCCCTTGGGGGGAGCAGGGAGACGCCACGGGGAGCTGGCGCTGAGCGTCTTCGATCCTGCCACCTTTTGCTTCCTAGTCTGATGCTTATCCCATTGAGCTACCAGGCTGCCAAATGCATTGTACTTACCCAAAGCTTCATTGTCTGATGCTGATTTGTTTATAAGTGTTCTGTAAAAAAAAAGACAGAAAGCATGTGAGTACTATTTTGTAGCCCTCAAATACCACAGCATCATCAAGTTTCCTTTCAAGTAAAGACTTCAGGGGAGTAAAGGTGCTGAGGTGCCTCTAAGTAGGTGGTCTTTGAATCCGCTTAGTCCAGCAAGCCCAGAACTATAATCTGCCTTCTGCTAGCCTCTCTGACCAGAGGGCCACACGTCGCAAACAGATTCACCACAAACCAAACTACACAATACATATAAAGCTTTTTTTTAATGTCTAATGGATTGTCAATCCCTCTCCTTAAAAGCATTGTTTTAAACAGTGAAGTTGAACTAAAGATGAGGAGAGGCGCACTGCTGAAGAGCTGCAGGAAGGATTTACAGTATTAACCCTACATGAGCATAAACACCAGCCTTTCAAACTAAAGGAAGAGCCTTTCACTTGCAGGTTGCTTTCTGCACACAAATCTATCAAAAGAAACAAGTTAACAAAGTAGACACAGACAAACCGGTCTGCCAATCTGAGTAACTTAACAACTATAATGATCTGAATTGAACTGAAATCACCTTCTTTTCTTTTTATTGGAGTTGGTTCCCTGCACATGAGGCATCTCCTGAAGGAAACGAAGCAAACAAAGCGAGAGGGATTCAGATATATTACATCTTTTTTTTTGCAGAATCATTTAAGACTCAATTCAAAGCACATTTACAAAATTTAATTTACATAACAAGCTTGAATTTAAATCTGGGATTTATCTGCATGCAGGAGCAGCTGTCAACTGGCTTTGTTTATCATTTCATAATCAGCTTTATTTTATAGGCACAAGCTGGTAGGTGGGAGCTACTAGAGTCCCAATTGCCTCAAAAGTGACTCCACGCAGACTGGTTATGATTGGCAATTTACAATCTGCATGTATATGCAATGCATATAACTTTGACTGTGTTCATGCACTATGTGTCCCTCTCACCATGGATATAGATCTTCCAGAGTCTCGCCACTTTGCATTGTCGTCCAGCAGGACCGCTGGGCTGCACGAACGGCTGCATGATCGACTGGAAGAACGGCTGGGGATGGGCTGTGGTGGACCGTCACTGGAGCTCTGCACTGCCTCGTACAGGCTGTCCATAGACCCCTCCTGACACCAGGTGGACACACAACTAGCTGTTAGGCATCATTTATGATTTTATTTCATCTGTTCTTCTCTTTAGAGCGCGAGTGATGAAGTACTGTACACAAATCAAGTAGGTCTTTCAGATTACACACTTAATTTCAATCATTTTAAAACCTCTCAAAAGACGATTAATCTCTACTGTAAAGCACTTCCAACAGGAAAACAAACAACCAGCGTCCAGAATTCATGAAATGCACAACACATTCTACATAATTCTTTATATCACAGAAGTTATAAGGATTTGATATGATGGTAGGAGTATGCTGCTAAAGCTGCACTAAACCTCTTTGATCTTTCCTTGTGGCTGTAGGAAAGGATTGACATTCCTCAGAACATAAATTCTTCAGCGAGGATTAAAATTTATGTGGCTGGTTTGGGTTTCTTTCCAGGAACATACAACACACTGCCACACTGCAATCTTGTGTCGTCTGTACATTTCTCTGTGTGCTAGGCCATTTGTGACAAAAACAGAAAGTTTTCATGGTTTATCATTACAATCAACATCTGATGTTAACACATTGTCTCACTTTTGAATGAAACTAAGAAGCAATTTGATGTCACGTGGGGTTAAAGCATGTGAAATTGTTATTATTATTATTATTATTCACAACAACAGTGTAATAAAATAATAATGATGATGATAATGATTTGTAATTGTGATGTGATAGTTGTACATCATCAGTATGAGCACCACTGCAACAACAACAACAACAACAACAAGAGCATATGCTCTCTAAAAGAGTCATGTCTGCACCAACATTACAACATGCACGCTCCTTAAATGGTGTTCAGAAAGTTCAGAATCAAACCGCATCAGCAACAACACAGCAGCCCAATCTTAGTACAAAAGAACAATGAACTAAATAAATATACACAACATCAATAATAATGCTGGGAGCGACATTTATGGATGGGCAGACCCCATTAGGCCGGGTCACTGGGTCTGTCACAGTATGAGATGTCCAACTTGGTGTAATCATGTTGTAAAGTGCGTGTTCCTGTGTGTTTTTGTTCTTCTTTCTTTATAATCACGTGTGTATTCCAAACAACTACTAAAGCCTTTCCTGAATGAGTCTATTTGCACAACATGTTGTTGTACACGTGATGTGGAATAATAGAAGAAGACAATCTGCAATCACCACTCAAGCTTCTGTTCACTGTCAGATGTGGTTGTTGGTCAGCTTCCCCAACATCTGGCCAAAGGCACGTTGCTGCATACATGTACATGTCTCCATGTGCAACATGACAGCTGCAGTAGCATCTGAGTGACCATATGTGTGTGTGTGTGTGTGTGTGTGGTGCATGTGCGTACGACTGTGCCTCTCATGTTTTTCTTTATTTTATTCCTTCACCTATCCCAACTCTCTATGCCCCCCCCCCCCATGTACATAAGTACATCGACAACAATACAGCACTATTGTGCAGGGTTCTCTTGTGTCCACTGATGAGATAAATCGATGGAAAAGCCAAAAAACTAATGAGTTTATAGTATTTAAGATTTCATTTTTACTTTACTTTGCTTGGCAGGCGCTTTTATCCAAAGCGACTTAGATGGAGCTGGCGCCGGGTGTCTGGCTTAGGGACACACCTGGTAGGAAATGGATTAGGAGTCAGACGGGGTTTGAACCTGCGACCCTCTACAACCCAGTCTGACGCTTGGCCCCATTGAGCCACCAGGCCATTTTTTTATTAAAGGGATGAGGATTTTGCAAAAGCAGCACCTCAGTATATGAGAAGGATTTATCTGATGAATGATCAGCATGCAGTGGGTTAATTTTCCGACAACCAGCAAGCCACAAACTAATGGAACTGTGTGAAGCTTATTCAGGTTGAGACAAAATGATAAAAACATACATACTGTGTTCACTGTACAAAAAGTTGCTTACACAGCAAGTTATGATTTACAAATATTTAATCCACCCATTTGTGGTGGAAAAGCTCCCATTCACATTACACTAATAACCTCTAGCATCAAGTATTTACACACATATGAAGTGGTTACAGAAAGCAAATGTAGTTTCTTACCAGTGAAAAGCAGAAAAGGTTCATGGCGGCTGCCGGGTCTCCTGTGTGCGCTGTTGTGTCTGATAATGGTGAAACAGCAAGCGGAGTGAAAGAGAGACACAACAGCTCAGTGTGAGCCCCGCTCCAGGTCGCCTGCTGTCTTCTCAGATTAATGCCACAGTGAAATCCCTCCACTAATCCAATAGATGGACGACCATTACTCTAGCAGCTACAGCAGAATTCACCCTTGACAACAAGACAACAACCCCATTTGCCCATTGGTGGAGCAGTCGATTGAGTCTTTGTTGTGAAGCTTTTTTTTTTCAGCATGCTCTTTTGTCAAGAGTGAAATAAGTTTTATTTTGTTTACTGCATAATTATGCTAAAAAAGCATCACTGGTTAAAGTTATTCTATAATAAATGCCTCCTGTGATTGTCATTGACACCATTTTTAGGCACTGACATATCTAATTTGTATATATTATAGTATTAAATGTGCATCTTACTTAGCAGGTAGCTTAAGAGAAAACCAATTTTTAAAAACATTTGTTTCGGAACCAATACACTGTTTTTGTAACCAGCCATATTAATGTAAGTGTAACCAGTGACAAATGGAGACATTTAATACAAAACAAATGTAAACTACATTAAACTCATGTAAATATTGGAGTACATATACTCTGTTTACTGATGCACAGACCTTTCAACAGGATTCCACAGTCCGTGAATGGGGACTTACCCATTTTGGTTTTACTTTACAATTTCAATTTTACATTTAATACAATTCACAAGTTATTACAAAACATAAAATAAGTACTATTTTAATACAGGAAAGTATAGAGCTTGAAATTTGTAAATCATTGAATAAATGTACTTGGTTACATTCTACAACTGAAACACAGAATTACAAGGACAAGGAAAGTAAAGATCATTCAGACGGTTCTGCCAGTGAAGTGGTTAAAATAACAAAGAACAATGTTTAACAGCAGCTATGCCCTCTTGCAGCCACCATTTAGAAATGAACAATTCACATATTGGTGGCATGCTAATTGTCACATTCTTAGCCGCAGCTCTTTCCTGTGTGGGCAGCAGATGAGTGTTGTATTTTTCCATATGCTGTAAAAGGTGTCATGTGCAGATACAGCATACATGTAAATTCCTTTAAATGATGGCAAGTTTTCAGTTTGGGGCAGTTCAGCCAAAAGTAATTTGATGGTTTAGGCAAAGCTTGTTTTCCATGTGGTGACTTTATTTTTCAGCGTGAGATATTTTGCTTGTATTTCTTGTTCAGTCTGTTTCTTTTAATCAATTCTGTAATGTAAAATACTTCCTCCATTTAGTAGCAACATATGACGTGTGAAGGTTGTGGTTTAGAAACTCATCAATTTTCCACCTCTCACGTCTGAACTGCTTAAATTTAGAAGAAACTTCTAGGATTAACAAGTATGATATATAATTTCATAATGACACGACACTAGTCGATATGTGATATGATGCCGATGAGCATTTTGAATCCCTGATGTTTGTTTATTGTAGTCAACATTACAATTCCGGAGGCTTTAATATCAGTCAAACAATCAAACTTTTTTTGTTAAGTGCTTTTCAAGTTCAAAAACACAAGGTGCTGTACATTAAAACTTTAACAATATGAAACAACAAGCAAATAGCAGAAAAATATGTACAAATGGGTTGCAGTACGCTTCATAAAACCCAATAACACTGGACATTAAAACAAAACAAAATAAATAAATAAAGCAATAGTGTGATGCAAGGAACAAATAGCAGAAAAATATGTACAAATGAGTTGCAAAACAATATAGTGCTGTACATTAGAACCAAAGAAAATAAATAAAACAACAGTAAAATTTAAGGAAAAGCAAGTTTAAAAATATAGGTTTTCAGACTCTTCATGAAAAGTTCCACTAAGTTTACTTCTCTCTAACTCTGCAGTAGGGAGTTACAGGGAGCAGGAGCTTCAGAGGCAAAGCTCTGTCACCTTTTGTCTTCAGCCTTGTGAATGGCACAGACAGTAAGCCTTGATTACACGACCTGAGGGGCCAGTTGGGGATATATGGTTTTAAGGAGTTCTGAGATACAGGTCGGTGATTTTAAATGTAATGCTTTGTATGTGATAACTAAAACCTTGAACCGTATTCTGAACTCAACTAGGAGCCAATGTAACTGTGCCAATAGTGGAGAGACATGTCAAAACTTTGGGGATTTAGTCAGGAGTCTGGCAGAGGCATTTTGAACAAGTTGTAGCAGTTCTAAGGATGTTTTATTAAGAAAATTGAAAAGTAAGTTGCAGAAACAGAGTCTTGAAGAAATAAAAGCATGAATTACAATTTCCAATTCTGACCCTGAAACAATGAAACTCAGCCTACCTACATTTCTTAGATGACAGAAATAAGATTGCACCAAACATTGTATGTGTGAATCAAGAGTAAGGCCGCTGTCAAAATAAATCCGCAGGTTCCACATGGAAGGCTTAACATAGAGGGCTAGAGGAACCAGATTATCAAGTATGACAACTACAAGTTTCTCAGAAGCACAAATAAGGATAAAATTTTTTTCTTCATTTAGCTGAAGAACATTTCCTGCCATCCAGCCCTTAATAAAATCAATGTACTCTAACAATATCTTAAGCTTGGATAACTCATGCGGTTTAAAGTAAATGTATAGTTGGATATCATCTGCATAGCAGTGATAAGATGTCCTTAAAATTTCCTAAGACATATTGGAGGGGTAGCAAGTAAAGCAGGAAAGCGTTAGCTCAATGGGTTAAGCATCTGACTAGGATGCAGAAGGTTGAGGATCAAACCCTGTCTGACTCCTAGTCCATCCCCTACCAGGTGTGTGCCTAAGCCAGACACCCAGCGCTAGCTCCCTGTAAGTAGCTTTGGATAAAAGCGTCTGCCAAGCAAAGTAAAGAGAATAAAGTAAAGAAAAGTAATGGCCCCAACACAGAACGCTGAGGAACACCTTACAAATGTGGTCTTAAAGAGGACGTATATTTTAAGGGCAGCCACAAAAAAGGATCGATTTAACAGATAGAAGGAAAAACACACTATAGCTGTTCCTCAAACACCCACCCACTGCCTTCGCCGTTTAATCATGATCTGGTGATTGACTGTATTAGAGGCTGAAACTAGCATCAGAAGGACTGTACAATTACTGTCATCACTCTGTATCAAAATGTCACTAGAGACCCTGAGCAAAGCAGTCTCAGTTGAATGCGCTTTTCGAAAACCTTGTCCAGGATATTATGACGATCTAGGGCATCAGAGAGTGGATTGGCTACAATTTTCTCCTAGATCTTAGCAATAAATGGCAGAGATAGGCCTCTAGCTGCCGAGGAGCGAAGAGTCCATGTTAGTTTTTTTAGTAGTGGATGAATTACAACATTCTTAAAATAAAGTGGAAATGACCAGAATTTAGTGAAACATTTAAAATAGTTTGGATAGTTGGAACTAAAACTTGGACAAGGACGCAGGTATAATTACGTCTCATTTTTAGCTGCATTAAAAACCCATCAGTCACAGATTAAATCATACTTGGCAGTGTTTCATTTCTAGGGGTAGGATAATTGACAACAAATTATGTGCAGGTATGGTGTATGTACAGGTGCTTTGAAGACATTTACAGTATTTAGCGGTGTCACTCTGTTTATAAGAGAATGCTGCCAGTTGAGATGCCAGTGTCGGCTACATGTGTTAGTGTTAGAATAGTGAGTTAATGGCTGCCTGTGAGTCGTGCATGAGAGAGTCAGATGGTAGCACATAAACTCTGAGTGTACAGAGGCTGTCAAACAGTGTAAACTGTAGTTTGTTCTATTGATTTTAACCCATTCAAACTACTTTTCTGTTTAACCTCAAGTATTAAAAAAAAACTATGTAGAACAACGTCGACAAATTTCAGTCAACCTGACACTTGGCCAGTTTGTTCTTAATTCATGTGCCCTTGGATGGACCAAACAATTAGGGTGAGTCTGGTTAGAAAGAGGAGGGCAAACCCCCTTAAAAACCTGTACTTTGTTCCTAATACCTGCACAGTTACATTCTCAGCTTGATTGGTCCAAATGATAGTTTATCATGTGTATGACTATACGCCCTAATAAACATGAGGGTGGGGTGCTATGCTACTATGTGCATTACAACTGAAGTCTCAATCGGTAAAATGCCAAGAAATAATGAGCAGTGTTTTGTTTGTCTGTGTGCTGCTGAAAAACAAGATAAAACCAACAAGGGGGTCCATTAACAAAACATGATCCTACTCTTCCACTAATAACCAAAATCCTTTTAAGACAGTGACACATAAGTATGAGAAACTGATGCAGACATGTTAGCGACTTGGGCTAAATGTCAAACCTATGCAAACAAGACAACTGAAACAAACTGATGGGATCAATTATAAGCTTTATTTATTTCCCATTTAACAGTTTGAAACAGATGACTCCCTAAAAAAAAGAGTGCAGCTTTACAGTGGAGTAGTAGCAGACAGCGACCCACATAGCATTAACAGTATGCTGGTGCAGTGACCCAGTGACATCAGGGAGGGATTAAGTGTTTGTGTGTGTGTGTCTGTTCCTAGCACTAGTTCATTAATGAAAACACAGCTGTGACTACTGTGCACAGTTTAAGAAAGCGATGGAGAAATAAATGAGGCTAATTAAATCACTATTCAAATAAAATCATAACAGAGGGTTACACAACATTCGGATAAATCATCGTATTCAATGTATTAAATACATTTTTTATACAGTTAATAGCGAAAGAATGTGAAAGTGAATGTTAAGTGAGGTCTAGCACAGGTCTGCTTCGCAGCATGTTGTGAAGTGGTCTTCAGCACAAAAGTCCTCACAAGTGCGAGTAAGAATTAGATCTGAAAGAACACATTTAATTTATTTAATATAAAATGTATTCACAAACTAAAACCTTGATCCAAGAGGACAACAAAGTGAATGAAAGTAAGTAAACATTGCACCTCTCTGGTAGGTTTTGCAGTACCGGGCAGACGCACTGCATTCACTCTCTGTCTTACAGATGTTGTCGTCCTCACTATCGCAGACGTGGCATTGGAGTGCCAGCGCTGACGAAAAAACAAAATCCATTAAAACAAAACCAATCAGATCACAAAGGGAACATCAGTAGGATTGAATGTTTACAAAATGAAACCTAGAATTCCATTACCATTGCATGCATTTAAATGTGTTTTTTCTTTTACAAGCAAAATGTGCTTTTTTAAAAATTTGATTTTGACCTTTTCAAATAAAAAAAATAATGCAGACATATAATACAAACAAACATTCCCTCACCATAAGTGCTACACAGCACGAGCAGCAGTGTGAGAACCAGGAGCTTCATGTTTTCAGATGATCTGTGGAAAAACATTTGTCCTGGCGCCTTTATAGGCCTACGGCACACACACACCTCAAACCACAAGACAATTGAATTGTGCATTTCCTTGTGTGCGATCCAGTAAAGGTTGCACCTTTTTTTGCGCAATTGAAAGAATAAACAAAAGCAACAGTTGGCTGCAGGTGAAGCGTTTAACCCTCTCCTGTGGACTTTATCTGATGCTGTGTGTAAATATGTGAACTCCAGAGATTTTCTTTATTTCTGAGTCTGGATTCTGTGTAATCATTTTGGATTAATAAGTAACATGCTTCATACGTTCACTCTGCCAAACTGCTAGATGTTTACCAAATTTTCCAGGGAGACAGCATTCCTCTACCAACACAATAATCAGATCTTGTGCCCTCACGACGGATGACAGCGCAATCATGTTACAGTAGTGTCATTCCCATCTCTGTGAGAAACGTCTCTACCAAAAGAGTCCAGTTGCCATGACTGAATCTTCTGACAACTTCACCTGGATGAATGAGAATCTTCACAGACATTGCTATGTAAAATGCCTTGAGATGACCTTTATTATGATTATATATAATATATATATATATATATATATTATATATTGCGCTATACAAATAAAGATTAATTGAATTAAATTGTCCTTTTCATAAAACAAGTTGATTACCCGATTTCAAGCTGCCTCATGGGAAAGAACAGGCTCACAATGACAACGCTAACATGGCATCAGTGTTTTCGCCACTGATGTACTATGTTAACATAAATACATTTGCTAATTTACACTAAACACAAAGGGTAGTAGCAGTATCTGTGACATATGATACAGACACATATATAATACAATATATATATTAATAATATATAATATTAAGTAGAGTTCCACTGTTTTTACACATCAATGCACGTTCTCAAGTCTTGAGAAATATCAGTGAAAAAGAGTAACTACTATTGTTAAATAATATCAGTGGGGTTACTTCTTTCTAGGTTCTAAAAGTTTTATTAACTTTCAGATAGTCTTTCAAACAGTCTGTGAGATGTTGAGGTGATGAGGTGACTAGAACATGAAGGTTGTGCCTTGGTGACCTCTGTTGGTTACAGTGGAGACATGCAAGACCGTGCGTGCTGAGATTACTGTACGTGGCCTTTGGTACTGTGTCCTCTAAGCTTCTTTATATTTTTGTCAAAGTTGCTGCCATTGTGAGTCATTTGAAAATATTAGGCTTGGAGAATAAACGCAACAACACATGAGTTGCATTGTCACTGTTACTGTGGAAAATCTATAGAACATGCTCTCACAGGTTTTCATAGGAGCTATAAAACCAACAGCTGGACTTCAAGTTTCTTTCCACTAATCACATACGTGGACGGCCTGAGGCGTCATATGATGACTATATGTCCCACTGATCTTACTATTATCATAATGAAATAAAATCATGATAAATACAATAACCACATTTTATTTTTTTACCCAAATATTTACATGAACACAGGACATGCTTTTTTCTGAATATTGAATAAAGATTTATTCTGTAAACTGACTCACATAAATTACTCTGTGGAAACAAATATGTAGAAGGTGACTTGGCACTTATGGGCAATTCATGTATGAGGTATATTCTAGTTGTACATCAGTGATTGTATAACAAGCAGTATACACTGTAAGTAGTAATAAATGCTATGTGAATTAATTTGTCATTGCATCATGACTATTGTGTGCATGTTCTTGTGTATGCATGGGTTTTGCCTAAGTTCACATGGTTTTCTCTGTATTTGAATGTATCTGAATCTGTCTTTAAAATGAAATTCAGCTAATGAGACTAACAGACTAGTGTGCATCTGATCAATGAGAATTTTTTCCAATATGACAAAAACAAGCCACAGAGCTTGTGTGAGGCCTTTGTTATACAGCATTACACTCATCCAAACAACCCATCTTAACATTGTATTAATGTGTGTATCAGTGTCATCATTCGTCCTATAACGGGATTTCTAAGCAGTGGATGTGACTTACACAAGTTAAAGACTTAAAAGAATACATTTAACAAACTTGCTGATTTACAAAAATATTTTTCTACATAAAATATGAAAACAAAATAGCAAAAAAGTTATTTGAATAAAAAATGCCTCCAAAAACCATTACAAGTAAACAGCAACTAGAGAAAACATGTGGAAGATTGTCAAATTCAGAAAGTGTTGCTTAAACGCAATAATGGAATCTCATTTCACAGTTGTTTCAATTATTATTTTGTTATTTAAGATATAAAAATAGAGCTGACACAAAGGGCAAAGCATGGCCTCATCTGACAAATGCAGCCAATTGCAAATTCACACAGCAAAAAGTGATAAAAGTCAGTCTTTATGGTATCATTTTGTCACTGTTGTCTTCCAAGGTTGATTTCATGGTTCTGCCAACAGATTGGAATAAGAAAAGTCTGATGCTTTTTGCATGAACATAATATGTCACACCACAACTACACAGTTCCGGCAAAGTTAAAGATTGACTTCATTTCATTTACACATTTTACCTCGTGTGTGCTTATCTGGGCGTCTTCAAACTTCTTCTCTCGATACGAGTCGCCATTCTTCATTAAGTAGAGAAGGACTACGTCGCAGAAGAAAGCTCCCTGTTACATGAATTTGTATTCACATTTATTCAAGTCACATGTAATAAAATGCAAAGAAATCTGAAAACATGTAGACAAAATGATTATTAGTGCTTACAGCTCCCATCAGAGCCAGTCCTGAACCAATGCTGATGGCTGTTGGAATGATGTTGAACTTCCCAGCCTATGAACAACAGCAGAAGTATAACAAACCTGGTGTTGTCATTATGGATCCTTGGATAGATTTTTATGATGAGCTTAAACCAATAAATCTTGTGAATAAAGAAAAAGATTACTATTCATAATAAGCGAATGAGACAATGTTTCAGGCATTTGCCCTAAAACACATTTTTCATTACCTTCCCATTCACCAAGATGTGAAACCGAACACCGTAGACTTTTATTAGAGATCGATAGTTTTCACCTGAAGCATTTTTATAGTATCGAGTGTGTCTGTGATAAAAAAGGAAAAATAATAATAAGATAATCAGATATCTTTTTTTTTGGAAATATTTGTAATTTTAAATAATTCTTATTATATTGTTGAAGAAAATGAGTCTACATCTGCAGAGGGTGTCACCTGAAGTTAAATCCTATTGAGACGGTCTTCTTTGAAGCACTGACATCTAAGCGAGTGAAGTGGTACTGTGGGTGGCAGTGAGAGGGGTCTTTATCGAGGTCACAATCCCAGCGTATCATTATGCCGACAGATCCTCCCTGGAAAATAAAATTTGGTCATTTGTGGACTCCAGAATATGAACATAAACAATCAAGCTACAGGATTTAACAAAACTGAAAATAAACGATGGCACACAAGAGGCCGGGTTACCAACCAGTGAAATCAGTCTGTGTCAGGTGTAAAGTGGAATGCTTACCAACGTGGCTATGTCCTGGAAGTTGTACCCAGCTCGCCCGATGATGTCTCCAAGGCGAAAGATGGGGCAGTAGGGTTGAAGCTCCTCATCATATCGACATTTCTTTAAGTAGGAGGCATTATCTGTTTCAAGAACATTGGATCTTCAAGTGAAGAAACACATAGTTGTTCATTGTGTGGCTGGATACAAGGTAGAGTGTGTGATGAACTGAGGATGAACTCACTTTAAAAATGAGAATTTGGGAAATTGGATGAAATTCTTGATATATATAGTGAAGTTTTCAGCATTTGCCAGAAGAGACCCTCTGCAAAAAAGAGAAACAATGAGGATTATAATTAAACAACAAGTAGGCAGTGAGCCAAACCATTCTACATGTACGCATTTTGATCACAGCCGATACAACATAGGTAGGTTATTTTGGTCATTCCCTTATTTATCTCTGCGCTATATGTTTAGGAGTAGGAGTCAAAGGTCACAGACAAAATTCAATGTATTCAAATGTGTGCTTTTTATTCATATTCTATATATTCTATTCATTCTAATTCTATTTCAGGGGCTTCCAAGTTTTATGACACAACCCCTGCAGTAATAAAACTTTGATGAAACCCCCCAAAAAAACTTTCATTATAATTGAATATCTGTGACATATGATATAGACATATATGAATAATTGAAAAAATAAAAAAAATAATAAATGAATATGTAACATAGATTTTACTTTTCTCTGGATTGTTTTAAATGTAGATTTAGATGAATGTAAATATTGAATTTCGTATTTTAGCTAAATGTTGGTTATCTGTAGCTCAGGGCAGATCTACAGGGGGCAAGGAAGGGCAACTGCCCCCTGCTGTAGAGCCTTGCCGCTCCAGCTGCCGCCCCCAACCTTTATGTGCTTAAAATCATTCTTGTAAAAACTAGTTGCTTGTTTGTCCAAAGTTCTAAATAATAATTCACCAAAATTATGTAATTGTAAATATATATCTTTATTCACATTAGACAACAAGGTCTAGTTCACAATCACACTAAAAAGCCACATTAAAAACAGACAGTAAAAAATGATTAAATAAATAATTAAAAAAGATAATAACAAAAGTAAAAGTATAGTTACACCAACCACATTATAAAACATCTATTTAATCATCTATTCCAATAATTCCAGTAACAGGAAAAATACCGTGTATCACTCAATGATGGCTCCGATAGTGCTTTAATAATTACATTTTGTAATTCCATTAATCTGCATGTAAATTTATAAATAAGATTTCTCAAAACAGACACTGTTAACACTACACTACAGAAACATTATTGGTCACAAACATGTGGCTGGTCCATCTTGGAAGCTTAAACAGTAATCTAAATGCATCATTGTATGCAACCTGAAGACGTTTCATTTTTGCTTTATTGTATAAGCTTAGTTCAGGTTTTTTTCTGTATATAGAATATATTATATATATATATATATAGATATAGATATATATAGATATATCTATATCTATATATATAGATAGATATATATATCTATCTATATATAACCTCATTTATACCTAAAATTGTCTTTGTCTTCTTAGAAGAGATAATGATACAATAAATTGTTTTTAAGTGTATTTGTAGATATTTTGTTGACCCTATTTAAATATAGGGGATTTTCACATATTTCACGGAGAAGGTCCAGCATTGCCACCCTCCTTAAAACCCCCCACCTGCTCATTCTTTTTTGTGTTTGCAAGAATTTAGGATGTGACTTTACTCTTTCTTACTGTGGTTTATCATTTCTTTCAATAGGACACCACGCGTAGATTTCACAGGTACCAGTGGAGTGTTGATCTTTTCTTATACACCGGCCAGTCATAATTCCTTCATTAAAAAACAAACAAACAGTAGAATAAGACCGTTTTAAGTCTTTCACACAAACTTCAACTGCTTAGAACCTTACTTGAAAATACAGTACCACAAAGAAACACATTTATCCCGGTTGAACTTATACTGTAGCAGACAGTCCTAAAATCAGTGATGTTACTTTCTCACCGTTTCCAGCCACCACCATCTGTCCCTCTTTACAGTCTTCATCAGTATGACAGTGGCCATTCAACACTTTGGGGCTCTGGGAACAGAAAACAATGGCAGAGGTTTGAAAAAACATTTGGAGCCTTACTGTCAGTTTAGACACACAAAAACACACACAAACAGGTTTTTCAGTCTCAGTCAGAATTTTAAAAACTATTTGCCCTTTTGCCCACACAAATCAGTTCTTGGATAGAAAACTTGCAATAAGACATGTTGCAACATTCAAAGTGAATTATACAAACCCATGTATTTGGAGAAAATAGAAAAAAAAATATGGAGATGACAATAGGTTCTCAGTATCAGGTCATTTTTTATTATTTTCTACATCAGTAAATGATCTCTACTGACTAACTTGGTTGGTAAGTACCAAGAATTTATATTTTTAGACTAACATTTGATACAAAATGTCATTTTTTACAAGCTCTTACCTTTTTGAGTTAGTGTTTCATAACTTTACATAATATGTCATTTTGTTTGACTGAGAATTTAATCATTTTTAAAGTGAAGATAAGAGGTTTCTGTTCTTCAGCAACGCCAACAACAGATTTTCATAACAGATCAGAATGCCTACTTAAACACTCATGTCATGTATCACCAAAGAGCTGTTTAGTGATACATGACTGCTCCTGGCTGGAATGTTTTTCATAACGGCCAAAGGCGACTCAGGTGTGGTGGCCTTTTCAGAAGCGTTGGGATTAAAATTGGTGAGAGATGAAATGTATACGAGAGCAGTGTTTAATGGCTGTGTAGTGTTGCTATAAGCTTGCTACACTTCTTGGCTGCTCTAATGAGTCAGGAGACCGGGAAAGGCATCATCTTCAAGTCCTACTGTACTGTGTCTTTGAAACATGGCTGGCTGGAATATTTTCCAGATGATCACATCTGGAAAATTGACAAAGTTGGTTTAATATAAACACAGCAAAGCAGAGAGAACAACGTGTCCAAACAGCTCATCCTTCCCTTCAGTTAGCAGAAACTCACTAAATCTAATGTCTGTCTATGTTATTTATATGAAAAGGATTGATGGCAAAATAATAGCAAACGTAGTGACTGACTAGTTTGTGTAACGGACAGAGGTAACACTGAGTGTGAACACCAGAAGGTTAAATACAGCCTGGAAGGATTGTTGTATGACTGTGAATGATTACTGCCCCCCTTTAGCATGTGGTCAGTCTCACAACAACAAACCACAGACATTATAAACCTAGAAGTATTGCACTGACTGCACATGTTCCAATAAGGCCAGATGGGGATGTTTGGTACAGAACATTTGACTGATGTATTGAGTCATTCACTACGGGTCTTGTTAAAAGGAATATCTACTAAAAAGAAGCAAATAAAGTGATTATTCCCTGTCTTGACTCTTCAGTTTTCACGCCTGTATTCCCTGTAAAGCAAAAATTGAGAGCAATCCACCTGAAATTGTAATTATATTCATACACGCCTGATAACACTGCTAAACAAAAATATCTTACTGCTAAATTAGCAATGTCAGTTGCTATAAACCTTCTGACATCCTCACCTGGAGGACTGAAACTCTTCACAGACATGAATCTTAGCAATGCAAAATCTTCCAAGACCATGCTTAGTTCTCTAGGCATTTCCAAAACTCATAGTGCAAACAATTCCAAAACTAAGTGTGTGGCATATCCCTCTCAGTTTAAACAACGATAAAATGACTTGGACAGATGCTGCATAAAATCACTCACTGACTTGAAACTAGCTCTGCAGACTGCACTTCTGGGCTTTCCTAGATCTGAAGAGCCATTCACACAATTTGTCATTATGCTGTTGCTCTGATTCTGCACAACCACAAGATTTCACACAACACTCTCCGGTCAACGTTAACTGTTAGCAGCTAAAATAACTACAATTTATAAGCCGAATAAAACAAAACATGGCGTGTGTCACACCTGGTGTAGTCCAGCGTACACACAGATACACGGATCTACTTATTCATTCTAACTTAATGCAACGCCTGACAGTTCTGTCTGCCTTATTTTTGCACAAATACAACATCGCTCTAAGGGGAACAGACTTTCTTTTCTACTTTGACATGGTTGAAACCGTAATTAGTATTTTTCGTTATGTGTATTAATAAAAATAATAATAAGGAAACATGAAAAATGACAGACGCTGAGTGAACTGCAGAAGCAGAGACTTTTTCCAAACCAAACTTCACAGTGTGCTAAACCGTAACCTGAAACGGTCACAGCTTTATTTTAAGTTTGTTCATGAACATAGACAGAAAAACATAAATCTATGACATAAACAGAAGACAACCCCAACATTTTGTAAATAATATTTTCAGATGATATAATTTATTATGTAGGGGACATCAGCTCCGTGTAGTTTGCACCGTGAAAGAGAAGATGACACAGGCCCTTTGGAGAGGACACTAAGCCAATCACAGGCAGAGAGGGGCGGGACAAGCCTTTGTTATGTCTTATTAAAATACATTTAATTTACGTGTTATTCACCTGTGTTGTCATAGTTAATAATATGTTATTTATTATTATTAGAATTAGTTTAACATTAGTAAAGAGAATGACTGAGGCTCAGGTGTCAATCGTGAGATCAGTAGTTCGATTCCCACCTCCTACAGTTATATGTCGAAGGGTCCTTGGGCAAGAACTGACAAAAGAAAAAGCTGTAATAATTCACACTGACAGTGGATAAGCGTTTGGGATCACTCTTGACTACAGAACCCAGTGGGAATGCAGGGAATCCCAAAACAAGCCCAAAGCTCATCAACACATCTTTGCTGTGTTACATGTGTCTATTGCTTTTGTGAATTGTGAAACGCACACTGACTGCACAGGCTCTGTTTCAACAGGAAATGCTGCAGCCTGTCACACCTATTAGCTTTTACTTTCCTCACTCACTTTCAATTCTCACTACACACACACGCAGACATTGCTGACCTCAGTTTCTCGAAGTTTATTTGAGCATGTTTCATCCTCTTCCTTTAAAAAAGGCTTCATCAGTTCTAACTAAACCAGCCAGTTACAGCACGTTTGTGACACCCAGGAGGTCTGTACCAAAATCACCTCTAAAAATAGTCTTACCTCAGCACAGTATCCCAGCATCTGGTTTGGTGTCTCTAAGAAATTGGTCACAATAAACAAAACAGCTTCACCCTGTATGTGGAGAAAACACTGTAATTGGGTCTTTATATGGACATTGTGTCATGTTGACCCCCACGATGTCTCTCTGTCTCCCATATCAGCTTCACCTACTCTCTTCTGAGGTTTATCAGCAGCTTCCTTCTTCAGGCTGCTTCGTCCTCAGTATAAAGTAAAGTGAAAGGGGTGTCACCCTTATCTAACTTTTATATTTATCAAAATGTCAAACTGCTCCTCTAACTCGACCACCTCCCTCTGCGTGACTGGAGCAGAGACACATAATACAACTGCACCCATCGAATCTACGTCAGCTGAACATACAAAGCCACGGTGACCTATATGTACAGTATGTACTTGTGCTGTTGTGTGAGTGTTTTCACCTGTGGTGGAATAACATAGTCCTCCGGCCCCCACACCAGCGGCCCAGACTCAGAGGTGTTAGTCACTGTGACTCCTTTCAGTTTGGTTATGACAGAGCTCTGGATGACCTCGTCTGTCTCCTGGTAACACTTCTTGCTTATGAGAACCCACCTGTGGTTGAAGGCAACTTTGGAAATAAACATTTCTTTACCCTTACTAGACTCAAGGTTTTTGAGTACAAACCTTTTAAAATATTTTCAATGTCCTAAAGATAATGAGAGGACACTGTGTGAATTTCATAAAGAAACACATGGCATATTGTTCTGTAGTGTCCTCTTATTACTGTATTCATACAGTTTAAATGAATGCAGTGCTACAGAAACACTGTTTAAAACTAAAATCCACATGTTTGTGACAAATTTTTGATTGCACATTGAGAGATGTCAAGAATAAAATTGAAATGCATGTTGAGAATAAACTAAAGAGTTGAATATTAAAGAAACACTTTAGAGAATGAACCTTGGGTAGATAAACGTATTTATGTACACCCTGACCATTCTTCCACTTTCTTTGGGGGATCACTTTTGTCATGATACACATATGATCCTAACGCGCATCTTAGGACATTTAGCCCCTTCTGTCTGTCCATGTTTCACTTCTCGCGCGTGCTCTCATCGAAAATCTCACGTTCTCAACATTTCTACTTTATCGTGTATATGCAAACTTAAAAACCTGCCTTCTGGCTGTAAGCACACATTTACCTTCTCTGTGAGCTTTACCGCAGCGGCTTCGTTATGGTGACCGTGTCACTTTGAAATTAAAACGCACACTCTCACTTTCTAAAAGTCTTGGCATTGATTATCGCAGACATAGTCACATAAGGTTCAATATTCATGCTGCTGCATTTAAGTTTCGTGCTGGTAAAGATAAAACCCGATTAAGAGACGCCTACATTTTATTTGTACTTGTGTCAAATCATATG
This sequence comes from Microctenopoma stevenorrisi, assembly GCA_032270685.1. NCBI lineage: Eukaryota > Metazoa > Chordata > Actinopteri > Anabantiformes > Anabantidae > Microctenopoma > Microctenopoma stevenorrisi. The sequence goes on along the minus strand of JAUMTR010000005.1, from coordinate 8,987,283 downwards.
GCAAAAGCCACCCTTCACTTACCCTATAATGTAACCGAGGATGGTCAACTGAGTCAGTCTGTACAAAACCCCAACTTTCTTATTTTGGGCGACAATGTACTTTTTCGTTTTGTAGTCGAATAAGGCGAGGAAACGTCCTTTCACGATGCTCCCGGCCATGCTGCAGCTGTTTCCCAGCGGTCCAATCGGTTTACACACACAACCACAAGCACAACATACTCCAGCACCCGGCTGGAAAGTGTCAGCACACCCACTGACGGTGTCAGCTGGTGGGGCTGTGATGCGCGGGAGCGCGCACGACAAAAGTGAAAACCTGGACCCCTCATCTCTGAGACAATGAACTATTAAAAAGCAATATGATCTGTGTGGGTTTTATCAGTCATGCCAACTGGTCTTTATGAATGTTTTCAGTCATCAGTGCTTTAATGGGTTTGCCTGAGCATATGGTTTCTTCTTCACTTGTTTTCTGTAGTGCTGCTTGTTATGAACATGAAGATAAGACATGCAATCACAAAAGAATGGCTTGTTCATGTCCTAAGCCTGAATGAATTGTCACATCAAGATTGTTATTTACAAAGTTTCCCTCCACCTACTGCCCTGGCTTCTCATAAATGAGTAGGATGAAGAAATTTGTCAGAACAATCCTCATCCAAGTCGTTCATTGTTAAGCAGTAGCTCCATGATGATTGGTTTTACCTTAGAGGCTACTTTCCTATGTGATACAAGTGTCATTATTTTATTTTATCTTGCCTGTAAAATCAACGTTTGCTGGTAAAATCTCTCTACCACGTCACACGGCCATGTGAGAAAATAACAGGTACATGAAATTGATCACGTGATTCTTAGGTCATCTATTGCAGGTGAAATTTATGCTGTTTAATCCATCTGGGAGCAGACGTACGCCTCAGCTAAATGATAAATTAGTATCACTGCTGTCAGAAACCAGTCACATTTGTGTTAATATATCAAACTCTTCTGTGTAATATGAATTAAGTAAGGCGTTTAGTTTGATAGTGGAAGTGTATATATTTATTTCATTACTTAATTAAATTCATTCATCATAATTCTAACTGTCACCTTTTCCCATTAAACTCAGTGGGCGGGTCTAACACTGTTTTCTAGTCAGACAATTGGTCTGGTCTCTAGGGTTTTTCTAAACAAAGTGGGTTAATTGAGGTTAAAAATTGAGGGTTACATTCTCTCCTACTATATTCAGACCTAATCTAATAAGCATAGACCTGCACGGGACCAACAGATATGTGAGAAGTTAACTGCAGTATTCACACATGGCAAAGGGCAGCACGGAGCACTGCAGCCATAGCTGTAGAAAGTGTGCTGCCGTTATTCAACCAAGGAGACACTGGAGACACTTGAACTAAACATCTTTACTATATATAGTCAGTAAGTGTCTTAACGTAACTCCTAAGTCATACACTAAGATATAAGAACACTTAGTGTAATAACACTCACATATACTCGCAAACAAAAATCTTTCGTAACATGTCTCTGTATCTCTTATGCCATATGCTGCTGTTTAGGAGATTCACATATTACATGAACATTATTCACCATCATTTTTCATGTGCTGTCAGCATGGGCATCCACTTTCAAATCTCTTAAATTATTTTCTTATTTTCTTATTATTGTATTATTTATTTATTGTTTTGGATGGAAATACCAGAACCCATAATTACTTACTTAGTCCACTAGTTTACATGACTGTCTCTTCTGTCAGGTGACACTGAGTTTTGGTCGAATGTACTGCTAAACAAACAGACACAGCTGGGGAATTGAACACAATAACCTGATTTCTAAAAATGTTGCTCTGTGACTTTAATTACAGGTTATTTGCAAGATTTCTATTCAACTTTTTACATTGTTTTATGACCCCTGGTTTCAATAAGGCACCTGCATGTTTCAACAGGAAGTGGTCGTGACAGTCATCTCAGACATTTTACTAGCATTCATCTTTATCTATTGTGTAAACTATTAAATAATTAGTGTGTAACACTTTTACAGTTTATTTAAATTGTGTGTTTGGAACAATCACAATACGGCTGACAAAGAAGAATCACAGTTGTTTCTGAATATGAAGCAACATCAGAGCATTTTAGTAAAGAATGTCAAAATGAGGTGTGATGAGCTTGTGGTTTTGTCCCATGATGCTTTGTTGGGTGAAGATGCAGCATTACCACAATGCTCTTCACATTGTCTTTTCAACGTGGTGAAAATGAATGGTAACAGGTGGCTTTTTAATTTAGCTGCGTGTTTTATGTGTGTGTCTTCAAATGGTGAGTCGTTAGAAAATCTTTTCCCTATTATATATAAGTATTTCTGGTGTAATTTATCTTTTTCAAGCTTTAGAAGTTTGTTGAGAACAAATACACGTTCAATGTATTAGGTTAATATATATATAATATTTAATGTTTGAGTTTAAATAAATCACATCATATTTGGTATATAGTTGTTGAGTTCCTGTTGTATAAGTCCAATTTATAAAAAATTTCTTAGTGTCTCTAATAACTCTAATTAGCTCCATTTCTAGCTTTAGCCTATGCAATTGTTATCAACTTGAGATGTATAAATTTAGAGTTCTAAATATCTACAGTAAAAAGGAAGTGTTTTACTGATGTTGTGTGAGCATGAGATAAGTATTTAAACTTGAAACTTTATGTTCCTTTTTTTCCGGTCTCGTCTGTGAAACAAGATGAGCAGTACCATTACACATGTGAGGTTCTGGAGTTTTGTAAGCAGCAGAAACTCACTGCTCCACTTGGTTCGTCTGTTCTTCTTCCATGCACAATAACAAAGAGCAACATCAAATGGGTTACATGGTTCCACGCTGAGACAGAACTGAAACTGGTCAATCTCTCATCTGAGGGACGTGTTAACTTCCTGGACCCTCGAAGTGGCCGAGTGAAAGCCTTTCCCAACCAGGGCTCAAAGGGGAACTTCTCTATCTGCATTGATAACCTTGAGGACTTTGACATGGGATGCTATCACTGTTATGCAAAACAAACATGTCTTCAAGTACTGCTGGTCCCAGGTAAGTGTGTTTCTGTGTAAAGGGTTTCATGTTTTAGTGGAGAGGCTTGCAGCTTCTTCCTTTTCCTTGTTGACCAAACACATGAGAGCGGACAAGTGAATGAGCTTGGGTTTCCTGTTGAAATACATCTATATAAAACCACAACTCCTCCTGCAGAGACACATTGCAACAAGCTGTGCCTGCTGATTTACATATGCGCTGGCGTGGCTGGGTTCATCCTGCTGAGTGCCTGCAGCTACTGTAAGTATTTGTGCAGTGTGACACTCTGTCCATTCATTTTGTATAATGAAAAACTCAAGTTGTTTATTTCTATTTTTGTCTTAGTGATTTTTAGGCACAGGAAACAGGGCAACAAGAACAACCCTGCAGGTGCAGCGACTGAGGGTAAGCTATCGTTTCACTATTTACTTTTTTAATTCCATGTGTTTCCTCTTTATAGATAGATCATTTGCGTGAATTATTTTAGTTTGTCCAACTTGTTTTCTATATTGTCAAACTGCAGGTGCCAGTGCTGCGCCTCAGGAAATAAATGTACCATCTGTACAAGAACTACAGCGAGGTAGTTACACCACACTCAATTAAATTCTAGTAAAAGGGAAAATACATTTGGTTTAATTCTAATAAATTAATTATGATGTAGTGTTTTTTGAGTGTCACTGTTCACATTGTGTGTCCTTTCCTACAGGATTGGACAATAGTGTTTATGGTGCGTTTAAATTGTCCTATGCTGGTCTAATACATTCACAATATATAAAGTGTGATGTCTGTCTGTCACTGTATTTAAACATTTGTATATATTTAAATATTAGATAATGATGACTGTAACCCAACCAACTACCACAACAACCCCACCACAAATCATTCAAGTGTACCAGGAGTTCTGCACTCAGACCAGAGTCAATCTGCTCAAAGCAGCAGTGGGATTTCTCCAAACCAGAACCAATTCTACTTTGAAAGGACAGAAAGCCAGAGAACAAAACAGCGATTTCATAGAGGTAGTCCACAGAATTACCGCACTTCTCACTTTTAGTGAATCTGAAATTAGGCTGGAATAACTTGGTCTACTCTCCTCTCTCAAGAACTGATGAACAGATTACGACCAGCAAGTTTCAGTCGGCATTTTTATGGTAATTGAAGCATTTTGCATTTTAGGTAAGGTCACATGCTGTCAGGGATCTCACTTATTCATTTTATTCTACAGTTAACCAGCGTGAACTCAACAAGCAACAGGTCCCACCAGCTCAGGCTAATAATGGTCAAAGAGGTATTTTGAGTTTATTTGTTTTGCCTTGTCTTATTTATTCCAGTTATTCCCGCGCGTGTGAGAATAAATTACTGATGCATTTTACACTGTTTTGTGTTGCAGGTGCTGGGAAGATCAAAGCGAAAGAAAGTGAGTGCTGACCTCACCAATGAGCATGTTCAGGATGAAATAATACTGTGCACTCAACTGCTCTCGCACTTTTACTTTGTCTCCCTCTCAGATTGTGAATTCAGAAACCCCATTTACAACAGGAGCACAGACCAGCTGAACCGACTGTAGAGAGTAAAGGCCAGAGGTTTACCTGCTGCTCTATTTATTTTACACAGTTTAACTTTGTATAATTGTTCTGACTGTTAGAGAATAAGTGATATTTAGTAAAATCCCACAATTACATTTGTATGTTAACATGCAAATTAGCTGCACACATCTCTCAAAATTCCAAATGTAATTTACAGAACGGTTTCAACTGTTTAGAGTTGTTTAACAGCTGTTTGTTATTCTCTATGCTCTATAAGTGTCGTGGGACTATGACTTGTTTATGTGTGTCAAAGTTTAAGCATGTAAAAAATAAAATATTTGAAGCCTACAATTTAACAATTTGACTTTAAAGTCTTGTTCAGCTTGATGACATTTTTCAAACCTTTCAGCATTTGTTTCTCATCTGTTTATAATGGATAACAGAGGCCTGCAAAATGACGCTCTATAGACTACAGATAGGTTTGCTTTAACTCTCTGCCAATAAATCCAAATGAGACTCAGCTGCTCCACTTGTCACACTGAGCCTCAGTGAAGATGAAGACCTGCAGTGCAGACTTTGTTTTGGTGACATTTATTTATTTGTTAGTGCTTCTGCTGAAATGTGATGCCAATGTGGTTGCAAGACAATTTCAAGCAGAAGTTTATGACACCATGAATAATAATGCATCAATTTGCCACGATGGGTTCATGTCTGTTTACATATCAAAGATGCAATTTGCTGATCTTCCCTTCAGCATTTATGTTCACGGTAAGATAGACACTAAATATTTTCCATTGATCCTGATGGGCTGTGAGGTGTCTGTACTTGTTTTGCTCTTGTTTGTGTCACATTTACATACAGATGAACATGGCAGATATTATCAAGCAGTAGCACTAGCAAATCAATGCCACTACTTCTTTGGAGGAAATGACAGCATTGTTATCTTCATGGTTGCTGCAAATGGATGTTTCGTGAGAAGACAAGTAGGTTTGTAAGCTGGTATATATCCATATATATATATATATATATATAGAGAGAGAGAGAGAGAGAGATATGTGTATATATGCTTATTTTGTCTTTTTCATATTCTAATTTCTATTTATCATTTTTTTATATTAGAAATATATCACAAGTTTGACTGTTGTCATTGTGGCGCCTGCAGACAAGGGCAAAATTGAAATTGTCAAAACAATACTTCTCGTCTGTGAAACAACAATGAAAGGTGGTAATTCAAAGTGTACAATAAATAAATATAAATATCATGACACTGACTTTGTGTTTCAGAATTTTGTTGGTAATTAATTTCCAGTGTGTTTTATTCAGAGACAAACAAAAAGGATTATATACTGGATTATCCATCAAGGCAGCTTTTCTGCAACAATGGTGGGTTCAACATTACCATCCTCAAGAATGCTACCTTTCCACCTCTGGACCTAGATGCAGTCTGGATCCCTTCCAGTCAAAGCCCCTCGAGCCACTGTAAACCTAAAACAACCTCCAGTGATGCTGTCACTTTCAGATTTCCATTCACTGACTGTGGCACTCAGTCTGTGGTAAAAGAGAAATTAAAAAACACACTGACATTTTAGCAAGGCTGGTGTAAATAAAAGAGGTTTGATTTTGTCTTGCAGATTGTAGATGGAATAATAACCTACTGGATCAGCGTTGAGGGAAAGCGGCTACTGCAGACTGGCACTATATTTCGTGACTCTCCTTTCCAGTAAGACTAAAGAGGAACAGATTTTCTGTTTGCTTCACACTTCATACCCTCTAACTTCCAGTTTTAAAATGTCTCACTGCCTCTCACACTACAGTGTTGTAGTATCCTGTAGTGTAATTCTGAAAGAGTTCTTAAAACTACATGTATGAGAAACTCCTACATGTGATGTAGGAGTTTTTCTAAATATAAGGTGAGACATACGTCAATATAAGGAAGGTGGATATTTGTTAAATATATTTTCTATACATAAGAAGAAGAAGAATCTATTTATTGTCATTGATACATTTTTACATGTTACAACGAAATTTGTTCTCTGCATTTGACGCATCCCCCCCTTGGGGGGAGCAGTGAGCAGCCACAAGAGGCTGCTCGGGGCGCTAGCGCTGGGTGTCTCGCTCAGGGACACACCTGGTATGTGGGTTGGCCTGGGTGAGTCAGCTGGGAATCAAACCCGGGGCTCCTGCTTCCCAGCCCTCTGCCTTAACCACTCTGCTACCAGGCCGCCGTAAACAGTATTTCTCATACTAGGAGACCAGTTAAAAATCAAAAAAACTTGTCTAATAAGAAAATGTTCCACTTGTCTTGTCCTTTTTCAAAGGTACCAAACAGTGATTTTATTTTCTTACTTTTCAGTCTTACTGTGCAGTGTAGTTTTGCACTGGCCCAAAGGAGTCAGCTGAGCATTGAGGTTCAGAGAGAAAGACACTCAGCACTGAAGAGCAAAGGAATACTAATGACTCAAATGAGGTTTGCCAAAGGTCAAGGCTTTGTGTGATTTCAAATTTCTTACCATTATTTTATAATTTAATCAACACAAACACTGAAAAACATCTGAATGAAGGAGTAAAGCTGTTTTATTTTGAAGGACAGATCTTGTTGCCATCTCTGTGTAATATTTATATATCACCTTTTCCTTTCTAATCTTAAATCTGCAGATTCCTCTTACAAATCCTTTTATTCTTCCTATAACCGTCCAACTGTGGTAGAGCTTGGTCAGTCTGTGTATGTGGAGGTTTTTATTCTCAAACATGAGGACAATGACTTGGTGCTACTGCTGGAGAACTGCTGGGCCACGCCAACACAAGACCCACACAACCCACAAAGATGGAACCTGCTTGTTAAAGGGTGAACAATGCTAAAAACACTAACAAGTATTGGCAGCTTGTCGCAGATATTGTGAAATGATCAACTTGTGTTTGCCATCAATCCAGATGTCCTTTCACTGGTGATGGCCACAGAACTGTTGTGTTGCCTGTTGTATCCAGTAAGGAGGTGACACATCCCTCTCATCACAAACGATTCATGGTCAAAATGTTTTCTTTTGTGAAGCAAACATCTGAAAAACAGGTATGTAAGAGGACTAGAAATATTTCTGTTACGTCTGTCTCCGTTTAACAACGTGCTGTTTTTCTACAGGTATATTTCCACTGTGATATTGAGATCTGTAAAGTACGGCATTGCAGCCCTGCAGCAGTGGTAAAGAGAACCTGTAGTGAATCATTTACACATGTACGCATGTCGCACTGCGAACAATAGTCTTAATTTTACTGTCTTCTAGGAAGGTGCAAATTGCCATGGAGCCAGGTCAGAGGATTCTTGACAGTGTAGTATCTGATGAACCTCATCTTTGTGTGATGTAACCAAACAAAATGACTTGTTTCAAGTTATATTTGGGAGTCAAGACTCAAGACAGTCAACAACCCAGTACCCATAACTGTCCATGTCTTAAAATGATAATAAAGTTGCACTTTACTATAACTGCCAATTGTCAGACTTTACTTTGTTCATGGATAGAAAAGAGCAAAGGTATCTGAGTTTGAATGATATGGGGCTAAGGTAACTCACTGGAGAAATATGTCTTGGTCATAAATTACAGAATTAAATTAAGAAAAGTGTTAAATTAGACATACATACACTATGAGCATACTTACTTTTTTGTTTGTAATTGGTAATATTTTTCGTGTTAACTTTCTGTGTAAACATTACTAAATTGTTATTGTTACAATATTTCGTGCACAAAGTTTGTTGACACTGTGGCAAAAAATATACTGACTACGCTTTAACAGATTGTTTTACACCATCTATCTAAGTTTGCACTGCCTGCGGTGAGAAAAGGTGGGTATTTTCATATCAAAATGTGTATTTTCCGTTAAAAATAACAATATCAACATGCCATAAAGTTGCTGTGGATGATTGTCTTAATTGTGTGAATTCTGTCACTGAAAAGATAACCTGTGAGAGTAGATTTGTTATCAAGTTATGTCGCCATGCTGTAGTTAATTCAGGTGTGTTTTCCTTTGCTAACATTGACTAACTTTGTACATGTGGCAGATGACTTTATTCAGGCTCTTCATTTTTGTCTTTTTTGTCTTTACCACACTACTGATAAGTTACACTCCCGCACGCTCTCTCAGATCTTCCACTGCTAATGACAGACATCCAGGATTGTGCGTTCTTGATCATCAGTAATGATTCTGGTCAGTTGCAGTCACACAGAGAATCTTCCTGCAGGTGATGCTCAGTTTCACCTATTAATGAGAAGTGGGAGCTTGTACCACCATACTCTGGAGACTTGCCAGAGGCTGGACAAGTTGATCCTGAGGGGCTGTCACTCTGACTCTATTCCTGGTCCTGCTTCTACTGCTGGTTATCAAATGCTGCAGTTACTGCAACCATACACAATCCAACTACCTGCTGAGGCCACATGTGACGCAGAAAGCCTTTGTTTATAGTATGTATAATATTGTAGGATATTGAGAAAAAGGACTGACTTTGTACATGTGTGGCAGATTACTTTATTCAGACTTTGTCTTTGTAGCTGATTGCACAGATTGTACAGGAACATCAGTCTCTTCGCACCATAATGTATTAAGAACCACCCAGTGCTACAGTTTTTTATCATTTTTATTATTATAATGAATATATTGACAACACCAAAATAGTGTATAGGTTGGATAAAAGTTCAGTTTAGTTGCAACATTTAAAAAGGTAAATTTAAAAGGTAAATACATAGATGCATTAATAATAATGCTGAAATAATACTATAATATAAAATACTACTAATCTATTATTTCATCAATAACAAATAAGTCAAAATAATACTTAAATTATTATACAAAAAAATACATTGTTGGTGGTTTAATGACCTGACAGTACTAGAAAAGAAAGCTGTGCTTATTTGTGTAAATAAAGTTGAATTTAAAAATGTCCTAGCAGGATTTGTATCACGTGACAAGACGTGGACCAATAGAAACGTGGAATAGGTTAGTTTCCGGAAGTTTTTTAAACAGTGAGATCATACGTCTGTATTTGAGACAGAAATGAGCATTTTGCTAAATTAAACCTATTAGTGGAATACATTTCGTCTTTTCTATTCGCATCCGCAAATATTTTAGTAAAGATAGTCAGAGTTGGCAGTTATGTCAAAATCAGCGAGAAGGGAACCAAAAGACGAGTCAAAACACCTGCCGATATATCACCACAAACACAAGTTGATCCAGGCTGTTAAAGGCAGTAATTTTCTGGTTGTTACCGGAGAGACCGGCAGCGGGAAAACAACACAACTTCCGCAGTATCTGCATGAAGCTGGTAAGCTGAAATGCCGCGTAACGTTAATGTTAACGATTACACACTAACCTTAATTGTAATGCATCTACGACAACGTCTACGTAGAGTACAATGCCATTGCTTCAAATTATGAACCACCCCTCCCCCTGCTTGTGTAGGTTTTTGTAAAAATGGCAGAATTGCTATCACTCAGCCCCGAAGAGTGGCTGCCATCACAGTGGCACAGAGGGTTGCCCAGGAGATGCAGTGTAGTTTGGGTAGGGAGGTTGGCTACCAAGTCCGCTTCGATGACTGCACATCACAGGTGAGAGGCAAAAAAACAACTCCTCAGGCAGAAGATCGTAATTACTATTAAGTGTAAATATCCTTTTGTTGTCATTGTCATTATTATTGTTTGACCATATACATGTGATGAACTAGGACACAGTGGTGAAGTACATGACAGATGGATGTTTGCTCCGGGAGATCCTGGCAGACCCTGGACTTTCTCAGTACAGCGTTGTTATGTTGGATGAAGTCCATGAACGAAGCCTCAACACAGTGAGTGAATAGTTGGCCGGTGTCATCAACACATTATTTCTGAACTGTTCTGTGATATGCACACAGCTTGTCAGCATCCAAAATGGTTAAATAGGAAGAGAATAACAGAGAAGAGTGTAAATAATTTAGTCAGCTTAGTGTGAAGAGTCCATCATGCCATCAAAGTCCCCAGATGGTGTTCACATACTGTGCAGCAGAGCGTCTGATGAGGTCACTGGAAGGAAATCTGGGGGTGAATGTGTTGGAGGTTTACAGTTGTCTCACATTGTATTGCTCAATGCTTTATTCACACGGATATTCTACAGACTTTGATTCTGGCGTTTGCATTTTTACATGCAGCTCGCTCAGGTAAAGTCGGGCGAATTCTATTGCATGTGTGAAAGCAGCGTGTGAGAGTTGAGCAATAAAAGAAAAGATTTTAAAATTTTGTTTAACTTTAAGAGTGAACACCTGAGTCAGCTGATAGAGTTAAAAAGAGAGACAGAAATATAAATAGACATAGTAGCATGAAGATATTCTTCCTGGAGGAACTAATCATTGACTTCTTTCTCCCCATCCTTCAGTACACATATCCAGTAAATGTTTGTATTTGTCACAGGACATTCTCCTGGGTTTACTGAAGAAAATATTCTCAAGCCCTGCAGAAGCCTCAAAGGGTCGCTCTCTCCCTTTGAAGGTTGTGGTAATGTCAGCCACATTGGAAAGCGACAAGCTTTCAGCCTTTCTTGGCAACTGTCCTGTATTTACTATACCTGGAAGGATTTTTCCTGTAACCTGCACGTTTGGCTCAGCTGTAGGACCTAAAGACACAGAAAGCACTGGTTATGTAAAAGAGGTAATGCATTTCAGTTTGGAGCCAGTTTTGTGTTTTCTTTACTGCTCTTTATTAATTTAATGAACATTTAAGTTGTTTTTGATCGAGGCATTTTGTTGGCCCTCACACACTGACGCAATGTTTTTGCTTCCCAGATTGTGAAAATGGCACTTGATGTCCACACAAGTGAAGTGGCTGGGGACATTCTTGTATTCTTAACAGGTAAGTGTCAAGTGTTAACATTTGCTGAATGACAAAATTTACATTAACATTAACAACGTCCACCACATTAATCCTGTATGTTTGACAGGTCAGTTGGAGATTGAGCGTGCTTGTGACTTGCTGTTTGAAAAAGCAGAGTCTATAGATTATCGCTACGATGTGCAGGACCAAACAGTGGAGGGTCTTCTCATTTTGCCTCTTTATGGATCCATGCCAACAGGTAAACACATAAAACAGCTGCTATATTTTATTGTGAAGGAGATTGTCGTTGTTTATGATACCTTGTTGCCTCTTTTGTTTCAATATAGATCAACAGAGGCAGATCTTTCAGCCGCCACCTCCAGGAATAAGAAAATGTGTAGTGGCTACGAACATTGCAGCAACATCTCTTACCATCAATGGCATTAAGTGAGTGAGGCCTGTTGGCACTGGCTTACAGAACTGTATGTGTATGTAGCTACTGAAATGTGTGACTGACATCTGCAAAAATAAAACGCCACACGGTTCATTCTGATTTAGGTACATCATAGACAGTGGCTTTGTGAAGCAACTCAACCACAACTCAAGGGTGGGAATGGATATCTTGGAAGTGGTGCCTATTTCTAAGTGAGTCTTTGACAAACAGTACATGTTATTGTGCAACACTTGCAAGTGAGCAAACGTTGCCAACAGAGATTTGACAGGATTTGTTGGGGGGGGGGGATTTTCTGTGATTAGGAGCGAGGCTCAACAGAGAGCAGGCCGAGCGGGAAGAACCTCAGCTGGGAAATGCTTTCGAATATATACCAAGGAATTCTGGGAGAAGTGCATGCCGGAATACACAGTTCCTGAGATCCAGAGGACAAGTCTGACATCAGTGGTACTCACTCTCAAGTGCCTGGGTGTTCATGATGTCATTAGGTACACTGACACCTACTGTGTGTCTACTGGCTTTCTATTGGTTTTCTTTATGTTCTTTAGTAATGAATTCATTTCTTTTAAGGTTTCCTTATCTGGATTCCCCGGAGGAAAGATTTATTCTAGAAGCGCTAAAGCAGCTCTTTCAGTTTGATGCTATTGATAGGTGAGTGTTTACAGTGATCCCTGTGGACCAGGTTGTGTATTTCCAACCACAGCAGTGTGTTAAATAGTTGTCATATAAGTTTTATCAGAGCATCTATGTGTGTGGGCTGTAGGAGAGGTAGAGTGACGCAGCTGGGGGAGCTGATGGTGGAGTTTCCCCTGCACCCAGGCCTCACCAGGGCCGTGCTCAAAGCCGCCTCGCTCGGCTGCCAGGACAAACTGCTCCCTGTAGCCGCCATGTTGTCCGTGGAGAACATATTCATTAGGCCAGGTCAGCAATTTCCATTAAAAATATTTTGAAAAAAAGCTTAAAACTCAACCTAATTGTAATTAAACTTGTAATTAAAGATTCTGAATGAAGTTAATTATAACAGAGATAATGAACTTGCCGCTGAAGTGCATGTGACTGAAATATAGACCATTCAGCTGTTTGCTTACTGTGTACTGATACATTTAGTCCATCCATTTTCCTAACCGCGATCCTCGCAAGGGTGGCCGGGTGCTGGAGCTTATCCCAGCTGTAATCAGGCGAGAGGCAGGGGCTGACATACACATAAACAACCATGCATGCTCACAGTCACATCTACCGATAACTAGAATCACCATCTTCAGATGGTGGGATGAAGCTACACAGACATGCGGAGAACATGCAAACTCCACAACAGAAAGGCACCCGTGTCCTTCTGAGGTGACAATGCTACACCACTACACCACTGTGCTGCCTGCATTCAGTCCATGCCTTAGGAAATAAATGTGCAGAACAGTACAGTGTGCAGGACAGGTAACAAACAAAGCTTGGACTGATCACATGCTCCCCACAGGCCACCCTGAGAAGCAGAAAGAGGCAGATAAGAAGCACAAGGCGCTGGCTGCCAAATGTGGTGGTATGAATGACTTTGCCACACTTCTGACTGTGTTTCAGTTGTGTAAATCCAGGTACTGTACTTAACTGATATCTGCTGCAAGATGAGCCTGTATTGTTTCTTTTTGTTAGTACACAGAAATGTCACTGTGTTTCTCTTAGAGTGCTGTGAAACAGTGTTTTCTGATTTAAATTTTTTTGTATATTTGCTGTATATATTTTTACAAAAAAGGGGAAAACCGCATTCTTGAATCTTTTCGAAAACACAGTAGAAAAGTTTGTTGTCTACCTGCTGACGATTCAGCTGTCACCCTATGCGTCATCAGAGCATTGTTGAGGTCACTTCCTCAGTGGACGATGTCGCCCCCTGCTGCCTGTGCCCTCCTTGTTGACGAGTCGGTCCCATGCATGGTTCAACGTGTAAGCCCCATCGTCCCTGTTCATGGTCTCGTGTCCACGGTCCCGTGTCCACGTCTCATTATTTCTATTGCTTCTTTTATCCATCTTTTATATTTGTGTTGTTCGGTTAGCAGGTAAATACCAAATGTT
>JAUMTR010000005.1:8943315-8973299 GCA_032270685.1 Microctenopoma stevenorrisi | reverse complement strand
GTCTCATTATTTCTATTGCTTCTTTTATCCATCTTTTATATTTGTGTTGTTCGGTTAGCAGGTAAATACCAAATGTTTCTACTGTCTTTTGGGAAAGAATCAAGTATACAAGTTAAAATAAGTTCACAGAATGAATGTACAAAAGATGTTTAAAGGGGAAAACTATGTTCTACAGTATGTGAGTGTTATGCTGTCACGTGTGAGCATTTCTCTTGTATTCTTCAGCGACAGACCCTCAGAATGGTGTAAAGAGAACTGGATCCACTGGAGGGCACTAAAGTCGGCCTTCAGTGTGGATACTCAGCTGCAAGAGATCCTACACCGCCTCCAACAGGTGCAGCTGTGTTACTACAGTAACTTCAGAATGTTATGTATACATGTTCAGTTAAATAACAAAATCATATTACTGTAAATATCATTTCACACACATGTCTGCTCATTTATTTTAAGCTCTGCAGCTCTGTTATTTACTCGTGATGTGTTTGCAAACCCTAACTGTAAATTCTGTGGATGCATCCTCTCTCTTCCCAGAAGAGAGATTTCCCTGTAGAAACATTCAGTGGAAAAAAGGGTGAGCTTTTCAGACGTTGCCTATGCACAGGATACTTCACCAATGTTGCCCGAAGGTATCACCAAAGTTCACTTGAAAATATTCGTATCAATCCTTTAATATCCTTTGGTATTATAAAAATTGTTTTTATATCTAACATAGGTCGGTTGGAAAAGTGTTTTGTACAATGGATGGCCATGGATCCATGGTTCACATTCATCCCTCATCATCTGTAAGCTTATTTTTACGTTACATTTTTTATGTTTGAAATATATCTGTGTCGTAGAACAGAAATACCTTCTGAACTTGTCTGTCAAAACTCCCATGCTGTTTCTCTCCCTTGATTGTGATTCTGTTGTTCCAAGCTGTTTGATCAGGAGGCAGAGCTGAACTGGGTCATCTTCCACGATGTGCTGGTCACCTCCCGGATGTACATCAGGACAGTGTGTCCTATTCGATATGAGTGGGTGAAGGACTTACTGCCTAAACTCCATGAGGTGGACGTCTATGAACTGAGCAGTGTGGCAAGAGAAGAAGTGACTGAGGAGGAGATGATAAAATGGGAAACAGCTAAAAGACAACCAGGTTTTCAAAATAATGATACATAATCAATAATTAAGATATAATTATGGATCACGGGAACCTGTGGTTGCATTAATGAAATGTATTGAAAATATTTTTAAAGGTGTAGATTTTATTGTTTATGAGTAAACACATTGTTAAGTATGCCATGCATTATAACATGCTAATAGGTACGTTTTTTTCTTTCAGAGGTTTCTACTGAGGATGTCATGAAAAAGCTGGAGAAGCGTAACAATGAAACGTCTGTCAACGATGCTCGTGCTCGCTACCTCCAACGAAAACAACAAAGACAACAAAATAAAGCTCTTTGACAGAAGATTTTGTTTTTTAAAGACATAATTGTAACATATTTGGAATATTTTTTACATATATAGCATTTCTTTTCTAATAAACACAGAGCTGAAGCAGTATTTGGGTTTGTGGATCTTTGAGAAGGTTCATCGTGTCTACATAAATTGTGACATTTATTTTCTAAGATGGATTGATATTTATACAAGTATTAGATTTACAGAAGGCTGGTGGGAACATTTTGAATTGGATCGTTGCTCTGTCTGTCTCCCACATCACTTTGGTGCAGCTATGTACGGTCGAAGTGAGGTTAGGTTTTTTTTATGGTACTGGATGTACTTTGACACCGACTGTTCAGGTGCAGTGGACTCGCTCTGGCCTTGTACGTCACTTCCGCTTGCGTACGTCTGCGGGGCTGCTGTACTGTCTGGCTGGCTGGGACGGAGGGTTTCTACGTTAAGCAAGCGACTAACCACATTAAAGCCATAAAGAGGCAGTTTTATCTATCCATAATTTGGAATCCACTTGTAATCGAATCGAATAAAAGTATATACCGGGCGGGAGCTAAGTGGACTTTATTCTCTGGCTACGCTTCAGTGACCCACTGCAGCAGCAACAGACCACGCACGCCGCCGCCGCCACCGCTGTTGTTGTGAGAAGGAAACAGGCTCAGCGATCAGTCCGCTAAGCTGTATGATCATTAACGGAGTTCAATACACACACACTTGAAGTGATAACTGTTGGGAGGTCGGTGCAGTCTTGCTCCGAGTGTCTTCAGAAACCGACTGCTCGGACTATCTTTGCCACTGAGGTAAGAAAAGCCGG
The DNA here is from genome assembly GCA_032270685.1 of Microctenopoma stevenorrisi. Lineage (NCBI taxonomy): Eukaryota > Metazoa > Chordata > Actinopteri > Anabantiformes > Anabantidae > Microctenopoma > Microctenopoma stevenorrisi. The sequence goes on along the minus strand of JAUMTR010000005.1, from coordinate 8,971,054 downwards.
GCTAACGAGAAGCGTAAGTGGCTAACCATAGTGCTAACTAGCTGTTAGCTCGGAAGCTATTTTGGCTAGCTGCCTTGTTTGGTCGTAATGCGGTCATGGTCAGTGTCCTCGCTGCTGTCTGACGCGCCACTTGGCCAACAAACTACCCACCACCTATGGTTCAAGTGTTGGAGCATCTCGTTTATTGTTAAGCGACGAGCAAAAAAAAGCCAACGACCTGTTTTGGACGTGGACGGTGACGTTTGTTGACTCTGTTTCAGTTAGCTAGCCCTTACAAAGGACGAGAATGTGTCAAAGATTACGGTAATGTTTACGTTAAAGAGACTGTAGTCCTGCTGGTTATCGTTTGTATTTTGTCAAGCGTTAATTGAATATAATTATCTAAGTGGACACCTGTAATAGATAAACAATCAAATATATTGTTTCTTTGTTGTTTAGTCAAGTCGTGGCACATGTAGGTCGAGAATCTTAACGCTTGACTGGACATTACTGCAGTTGTCCTGTTCCTAAAGACAAACTGGCGTGAAATTTACAGCAACCACATCGTGCCTCGTATTTATTATTTAAAAGAGCAGCTACGCCAAGATCTGGACGCATAATTAAGTAGGTTTTGTGGCCATAAAGTCTGAAGTCGAGAGAAGCCTTATCTGTTTTTTTTTATCTCTGTAAACAAAGCAGTTTAAACAGTCTCTGTTCTCCAATGGCTGCATGCACTGTATTGTTTAACCCCATCATTTTCACTGAAATACTGAGATATTCTGTTAAACCTATTATCTGACCTAAACTGTTGATTCAGGCTGATCCCGGATCACCAGAGCCTTTCTGCAAACATTCACCAAGATCTCTGGGACGCTGGAACATTTGTAACTACATTGAAGCCACTAATAGATCAGTGCCATTGACCCTACGTTTGATCTTGCACAATTGTGAGAAGTAACCCAACAGTGATAGCCAGAAAGTGTTCATGTGTAGCTTGTTGTCATGATAGCCATTATGTTTATCCCGGTATAAATGTCACAGTCATAAGTATCCGATGGTCAGATATGAGGCGGTGAACAGATGTGCAGATTTCAGCAGTTTTTTTCATTGCAGCGTTGTGTTTCTAGGCAATGGAGTTCTATAGAAGATGAGGAATTGATTCAAGCGCTGTGCTGTGGTAACAAGCTCTCCGATAGGTATCAAGGGCAATACACAGAAAGTTTCCTTTGTTATGAGAAATCAGTTTCACTTTTCGTCACCTCCACCTTCCTGGCTGTGCACTGACTTCCTTTAAGCCCTATTTTTTACTTTTATTTCTCAGTGTTCCTCTACAGCCTTAAATAAGTAAGTAAAAGAAAATAAGGACATGTTTTTGTTTTAACAGTTGAGTTGAATTATACATGGACATAGCGAGAAGTTCCTAAGCTCATTTGCTAGCAGCTGTGCAAATGTTACAATATATGAAGTATTCACTTGACTTCCTGTAATTTTTTTGATGTTCTGATATTATTGATTTACTTTTTCTTGTATGATTGAATGTTTATTTCTTTGAGATGTAATTACATTAGGTTACATTCTGTTTTTTTATAAAAAATCTAAGAGCAATTTTGTAAATCGCTGTTTGTGTCTGTTCCATTCCTCTAGGTATTATATAGTTGTTGTTTTCCCAACTGAGCCACTGTCAGGCACTTGACCAACTGGAACAGTTTGCACAATTTCCACAAGCTTGTCTGCAGCCCCCTCCCAACCCAGACAGTCTTCTGCCCCAGCATGAATGAAGTCAGTGTTGTGAGAGAGGGATGGCTCCAAAAGAGAGGTAAGAGGGTCCATTGAGTTCATCACCCGTCATCTTAGACTAAATTAACCTGAGAGTCATGTCAGAATCAAAATTTCTGAAAAATTAATTAGATTTCCCAGGTACATCTCAGGTGTGTAGTATCCTTGTTGATTCAGTTATTCCTACTGGATTCCCACTAATAATATTATATTGTATAGCCATGTAAATCAATCACATAGTGAGTCAAAGTTTATTTACATAGCACTTTTAAGATTTTATGCAATTCAAAGTGGTGTGAAAATGCCAAAATTAGATTTCAGGGCAAGAGAAATAAAAATGTAAATATATTTACATTTATCTGTTTTTCTAGGTGAATACATTAAAACATGGCGTCCTCGTTACTTCATCTTAAAGAGCGACGGCTCCTTTATCGGCTATAAAGAGAAACCGGAGGTGTCAAGTGACCATAATCTTCCACCGCTGAACAACTTCTCCGTCGCAGGTCAGTTCTTTCTTGCATCTGGTGGATTTTAATATGTGTAACATGGACGTTTAACACTTTTTTATGTTTGGTGTATTTCTGCTTTGCAGAATGCCAGATCATGAAGACAGAGCGCCCCAGGCCCAACACATTTGTCATCCGTTGCCTGCAGTGGACCTCAGTTATTGAGCGCACTTTCCATGTAGAAAGCAATGAGGAAAGGTAAGAGACATGTAGCTTTATTGGAAAAACAAGAGCTCATACATGCTAAATATTTTAATACTGTCTTGGGGGAAAGTTTAATAAGCATTTAGCTTCTTATAAGTAGCAATGATATTACCATAGTATCAACTATCTTTAAGTAAAGAAATGGGAACAGGGTGTTCACAAAATCAAGCACAGGCTGCCTAAAACAGCCATTGTTTACTTGCAGGCAATGGCTTCTCTTAGTTTTTGAGAGTGGGAAAGACCATCATGCTCCAAATAGAGTTTACTGCCAGATTACACCCGATTATTCGCTCCTGACCCAAGCAATCGTCACTGAGTTGTTTACCTACTCTCTGCCAAGTACCAAATCTCAGCATCCCCCATCTGAATAGTACACAGATTATCTTCTACCTTCTAGACCAGTGTTTTTCCATTTATACAAATCTTTGGTACAACAAGTCTCCCTGAATAAAGTTTACCTACACTTATTTTGTATTTTTTTATAAATTTAGAGTTTACAAGATTTGATAAGAATGAGGGTAATGTATGTTTTCTTTTGGGTTAGGGAGGAATGGATGCGAACAATCCAGGCTGTGGCAAATAGCCTGAAGAGCCAACAGCAGGATGAGGAGCCCATGGAGATCAAATTTGGCTCTCCAAGTGACAGCAGCGGTGCAGAGGAGATGGAGATTGCTGTGTCCAAATGCCGCACAAAAGTGGTCAGTATTTGCACAAGCATTGCCTGGCAGCTGGGTGTTTGCAGTGTTTGTCCTGCTAAGCTCACGTTTATTGAGCAAGTTGTTCAAACTTTAAGCCTCTTTCCCAAGGCTTTTTAGTGAAACAGTCTTTAATGAATGGAGAAACATGTGCATAACTTAAAAAAAAACTCTGGTTTTAAAACTGTTTGTATTCCTTATTTTCTGATAGAGTACTTGTACTTTAATTAACTGATTTCCATGGTAGAGAGATTTAAATGTTCAAATGAACATTTCTGCAACTATTGCATTGGTAAAAAATAAAAAAAGTGTGTAAGTTCACTATGGTGTAAGAGTAGTAGCAGACGTGTGCATCTTTGTCATGACTAACCTTTGAGCATTGCCTCTACAGAACATGAGTGATTTTGACTACCTAAAGCTGCTGGGCAAAGGAACATTTGGCAAAGTGATCTTGGTGAAGGAGAAGGCCACAGGGATGTATTATGCCATGAAAATCCTCCGCAAAGAAGTCATCATTGCAAAAGTTAGTGCTAATCACAACACAGTCAAATTTTTGTTTTAAATTATTAAAAAGAATTATTGAAAAGTGTTAAAATCCAGCACTACATAGTCTGTCTTTTGTGTTTACCAGAAATATCTGCATGTGTTTTCTTCTAGGATGAGGTTGCACACACGGTTACAGAAAGCAGAGTTCTCCAAAATACGCGACATCCCTTTCTAACGGCAAGTTACCAGGAACTTCAGTTTGTTCTTCCCAAAATCAAAGGACCATTTAAGCATAATGAAGTCGCTAATATTTGTTTTTTCCCTCTGCAGACACTAAAATATGCATTTCAAACAAACGACCGACTATGCTTTGTGATGGAGTATGCTAATGGAGGAGAAGTGAGTGTTACTCTGTATGGTAGATAGCTAATTGTACATAAATCAATTCAAGGTTTTGTGAGTGTTACTCTGTATGGTAGATAGCTAATTGTACATAAATCAATTCAAGGTTTTGCCAGTGTTATAATCAAAGAAAATAGTGGGCGGAACAAAGTGTTGCAGAAACTACTGAAATCAAAACAATGTTAAAATTTATTGTCACACACTTTAAAGCTTGCTTTAATTACCACATGTAATGTGCTGTGTGTTAACTGAAAATTACCAGGAAGAGAATAAAACTAAACAAATGGTTTGTTAATAATGAAATAAGGAGGATCTGGAATAATTGTTGTGACACCTCATTCTTTATAACATTTTTGTGCAGCTCTTTTTTCACTTATCACGGGACAGAGTGTTCACAGAAGACAGAGCACGATTCTATGGTGCTGAAATAGTGTCAGCACTGGAGTATCTACACTCACGCAATGTAGTCTATAGGGACTTAAAGGTAAGGTGCCGATTTCTTTGACAGAACAGTTTAATTGATTGTAAATAGGTTGGAGGGTTATTTTGATAGAACCTTAGATACATTTTCAAGTCCATGTGATCAGTGCTGCAGTTTTAAAGACGCTTACAATCACAGATCTGAGGTACATGCAGTGTCTTCTGACCAACAATAAGCTCAGTATCAAAAATGTGTTCATTAAAAAGACCCGTGTAGATAAACTTTGTAGGTCCACTGTTAAGACTTTGAATTTCAAACATGTACTAAACACACATAGTTTTTATTATATCACATTTCAATTTACCTTTCACACCACAGCCATCCATTAATTTGAGTGTCAATTAATTATTTTCTTCCTGCACAGCTGGAGAACCTCATGTTGGACAAGGACGGCCACATAAAGATAACAGACTTTGGGCTGTGTAAAGAGGGGATCACAGATGGTGCCACGATGAAAACCTTCTGTGGAACACCAGAATATCTGGCACCAGAGGTAACTACACAATGACTGGGGACTTCATATAATAGCACATGCTGACGAAGTCGTATTATAATCAGTTTGTAATAATAAAAGGAATTGAGACCCGTGAATGCTTGTCTAAATTGTGCATTGTTTTGGGCAAACACAAGGTCTGATGTTTGTTTGCCCAAAACACACATCAAAAACAAAACAAAACACTTTAAATCTGAACATATTTTATCAGGTGCTGGAGGACAATGACTATGGGCGAGCAGTGGACTGGTGGGGACTGGGTGTGGTCATGTATGAGATGATGTGTGGCCGGTTGCCCTTCTACAACCAGGACCACGAGCGCCTGTTCGAGCTCATCCTAATGGAGGAGATTCGCTTCCCCAAGAACCTGGCCCCTGAGGCGAAGGCCCTGCTGGCTGGCTTGCTTAAAAAAGACCCCAAACAAAGGTAAGTGGTGATTAAAATCAAGAGCTAAATAATTAGAAAATCCTGTCGGTGAGGATTGAGACAACAGCGTTTCAGGTGAAGTAAATGGTACGTACGGTTTTACTGTGCCACCGTGTCTTTTCAGTTAATTTCCTTCCGAAGATGCAGAGATACAGCTTTTGAAAAACATTTTCTTTGTAAGGTGAATGCAGCAGTTGATTAGGTTTCTAAATATTCCACTGCGCCCGGGGGCACCACGTTTTAAGATATAAAATAACTAACCAGATTATTTCAGCTCGTGTTCTCTCTTGATTTGTTTTGGTACATGGTAGCAACCGTAAACAAGCTCATAATTGATTGTTGTTGTGGTCAAACCCCTAGCGTTTCTAGTAACTACTTCTAATATTAGCAAATTGAGGTCTGCCTGCAGGCTTACTACCACTTGTTCCTGTAAGTAGCAAGGAAATGAAGAATAAATGTCAGGAAACTGCTAGATACAGTTCAGAGTTGTTGTTTCTAACGACAGAGTTTGCACAGTTTTGTGTACAAAGAAAGGTAAAAAAAGGAAATGTTTTTGTTTTGTTTACAGGCTCGGAGGTGGACCAGACGATGCCAAAGAAGTGATGACCCACAAGTTCTTCACCTCCATCAACTGGCAGGATGTCATTGAAAAGAAGGTGATGCTGGGAAAAACAAAACACGTGGGTTAAAAAACAAGGTGTTCCACGTATAAAACAACTTGATTTTCTTTTTTCTCCGCAGCTTGTTCCACCGTTCAAGCCCCAGGTAACATCCGAGACGGACACGCGCTACTTCGATGATGAGTTCACCGCACAATCTATCACAATAACACCTCCAGACAAGTGTAAGTGCGATTCGTGTTACTCAGGATCTGTGATCGCTTACATCCGTTTTCAGCTTTTAAATGTTCTCTCCTCTTTTCCTTTGTGTCTATTCCAGATGACAGCATAGACGCAAAAGATTCTGATCAGCGTACGCATTTCCCCCAGTTCTCTTACTCTGCCAGCATACGCGAGTGATCGCACAGACTCTTGAATAAGCAGGCTGGCTAACAACACACGATCACAATCTCTGTCACTCACACACGCGCACACACACACACACACACACACACACACACACACACATACACTGCTGGGGAATTTGAAAGACACAGACAACAACAACAGGCACAGGACACATTTCATTTAGTCTTATTCACATGTGCACATGTACTGGCGAATCACACAGATCAGAAAGTATGAGATGAACACACGGGCCAAGACTAACCTGACTGAGCGGGTTTGTGTGCACAGACTGGCAGCTTAGTCTCTGTGTGTCCTCCCGGGGTCGGCTATAGGCTTCCCTGCAGGACCTCTGCTGCACTACACTGGGCACCATATCAAAGCCTTGACACTTTGAAAACCAAGTTATGCCAGCAAGTACCACCTCTCTACCAGCTGTACCCATGCTAAACACACACCAACCGACACATGCATAGACTGCATATACACATACAAATGAATTTTAAGAAGTCTAATCAAAATTTGGAAAAATGGAAAGAGCTGGGGAAAAAGACACATTTTATTTCATCAATTGTTACGGTTTTAAATGTAAAGCCATATTTCTGCATTGTTTTGTGATTTAATTTTTTTTTCTTTTAATTTTATAACAAGTGCTCTTTCTGGAACTTGCTGTTACACATCAAGTGTGGGACTGTTTCTACAGTAGGGTGAAATGGGGGAAGAATGGGAGGGCAAGGAGGGCTGCCATTTCTGTTTGCACTGTGTATGCGTGAGTGTGTGCAGCGCGCGCGCGAATATTTGTGCGGGTGTGTTTAGATCGATTGCAGAAGAATGTAAGAACAACCATTTTTGAGTCTCAACCATCCCTTTGTGTCTGTTTTCATGCATGTTTTTCTTTTTTTTTAAAGAACTATTGCTGGAACAAGAGCTGATATTACATGGCACACTCAAACGCCTTTTTTAAAGGGAACAAACCTGTAATTTATGATTACTTTGACCAGTTGGTGCTAAATTGACTCAGTGAGGATTATAAACTGAGATCTTTTGCATGTTTTAAATGTTGCATTAATTTAACTTGGTGATGCCACAGTGGGTCCGTGTCACTGTGTCAGCACTGACGAACCAACCATGTGGCTGCTGGTTGGTTGGAGTTGTAAGTAAATTTTTTGGAGTACATTTTCATTAAGGCCAGTTGTGCTGTGTTACAACCAGTAAGAATAAAAAGAGAGAATAGAGACTATACTATTGCCCACAGTTTTTCCCCAACCCACGTAGAGAGACCAATGTAGACCAACACAGCCATTTGCTGTCCTCAGTCCAGTAATTCTTACTCCCTAGCTAAAGTGTCTATTTTATATCAGTGTAAGTGTTTAAAATATTTTTTTAAATAAGCCTCTGAATGATCCCGTATTTAAACAAAAAAAAGATCAATCCTTTTTTTATGTCTGTATAATAACGCCGAAAACTGACTGACTTGGTGGATGTTTAACACTTCAAATGATTCCACATGCGATGTTCAGAGTTTTTGGTTTGTGTTTCATTAATGCTGTCGCAAAGCACTTAAATGTACGTAGTTCCATGTCTGGGGGTTTACAGTTTAACTAAAGGCTGCGTAAGTTGGTCTTGGACCTGCAGATATGGGGGAAACGAATCAAAATATCAGCCGACGTATTGTGTAGCTGAAGTACAAACCTGCATACTTTGAGTCATGACGGCACATGATTGAAAGATGTTCTGCACACCATACTGAAATACGTACTGCGTATTGCTGGAAGAGATGTTAGTTGCTCTTTGAGGTTCACCAAGATCTTTTTTTTTGTTGTCATTGTTCTGTTTGTTTTTTGTCCATCTGTTTCTCAAATTTTTGGAAGACACATTGTCTTGTTTAAGTATACAATATATAAAATATATATTAAAAGTTTCTAAACTTTTTTTGATGAAGTTCTTTATTTCATATGGTTTGTTGTAGAGTAGTGCATATTTAGGTAAGATGGTAACAGGAATTAGTTTTAAATGGGCAGTTAATTATTTATTTTTACTTCACTTATTAAAGTAACTAAATTTACTGTTTAGGCATAAACGTACAGAAAATTGTTCTAAAACCTATTTGGTTAAATCAAAATGTTACCTACAATGTTTAAATACATTACATTTTTTTCCAGAAAAGACTAGAATAATGTAGCTAAGTCTCATTCGGCTTATACTGATGAGAATAATGTAATTGACTCAACAGCAACGTGTACAGAATCATCACCATTCTCTGGGATACCCCTCATGTCACCTATTGATTTGCTTTTATTTAAGTTTGTGTGAGTGGCAGTGGGTGACTGAGAGTGAACGTGGTGAGAGAGACGCAGAAAAGCAGCACGTTTCGACTCGTCGTTGAGCCCCACTTCCTGCGGATGACAGTGCGATCAGATGGCTTTGATTTACAGTTCACAACTCCAGCACCTCTTCTCACTGGCTCAGGCACAGCCATCATACTCTAGCCTAGTGTCCTGCTTTGGAGACGGCAGGACCAGATCAGAAACCACTGCACTGATGGACTCCACTGTGGATTTGCCTTCATTGCTAACATGGCCATAAGGGGGTGCTGCTGAACTTTTTTAATATTGGTTGTGAAGCCATACACTGAACCTCGCTGCTGGCCACGCTTTAAGCAATGCTTCACAGCTAAACATGCAAGTTAATACCCCCGACCTCTCCTGTAGGCATACACAGGCACAACAAGTGCCTCTTCACTATTGTGTAAATACAAAAAAAAAAAAACCTTGATGGTGAATGCAGCATTAGTAGAAGGAGCGGCCTGCAGCTTTGTAGTATTTGATTTGCAGCTTCACTATGGTTACCTTGCTTCTCTGTATATTTGAATGTGATTAACAGTCACGAATGTCTCACCTGATGCTGGTGCAACAACTTTTTTTTGTTTGCTTGTTGCTGTTAGTTGATCAGAGGGCAATGACAAAAAAAAAGCAATCTTTAAGGGGACAGCCTCTGCACCCCCCCAAGACTTTACAATGTAACGGGTGATACCTGCTACAATCTGGTAGCTTATAACATTTGCAACTATAATGTGCCAGTAAACATTTTTACTGAATAAAGCTCTGTGTCTTTTTTATTTTTGCACCGTACACTGTTCACCTGCTTAGTCTTATTTTATGTGTTTTGTTGTGGCTGTGCGTACAAACATGTGTAATGTCTTTCATCGTGTTTTCGTTATTTTAGTAGGTGGGGGGATTGTTTTTATGTTGAAATCTGGCAAATTTAGGTCAGAACAAAGTAAAAAAGTTAAAGTAAAACTTGTAAGACCTCTAAATATCTAATATTCCAGAAATTTAGCAAAAACAGCTAAATGCATTAAGGCAATTGTGGATTATGTATACAAATTATATCTTAGGAGTTACATATACGTTTATAGAAAAATGTAGAGCATACATTTTTGGCGGGTAAACATTTCATAGATTCGTGGGGTTGAATTTGACACTAGTATTTCTAAAACCCACGATGACTCTATGAATACAACACATTTTCAGTGAGGTGTCACCTTAAAGCTACAGGATGTATTTCAGTGGCCCAAGATCTTGATGTTCAGTTGCAGAGACAATGTACAGACAGAAACGGTGTATGAACTTCTGGGAATCAGGAGCTGAGCCTGGTTCTGCTGCAGGTTTTTCTTCTGCACTGCTGCCGTGATTGTGCAGGGAGGGTTTTCTCTTTACGTTTTTATGTAAGGAGTCTTGAGATTTGGTGTTATGTAAATAAGATTGAACTGAACACTGAATTGAAGTTAAAGAAATTACTTCCGTTCTTAAATGATCGAGAGAAAAAAACACATTATACACATGAGAATATGAAAATGTAAGTTTTGGTTGCGGAGAACTTTTTCCGTTTGTTTTCTAATCACCGAGCGGAAGTCCTCGCCCACCTGTCCCCCCCCCCATAATTGCCGCCCACCTGTCCCCCCCCCCCCCCATCATTGCCGCCCACCTGTCTTTATCAGCGGGCGCTCGGGCAGCATGGCCGCTCTCTCTGCTCCGGGCTTTCGCCGACACCTGTGAATAAGTAGCTGCAAAGGCCCAGCACGGGAACTCTGTGTCCGGCTGTAGTCATGGCCGGGACTGGTTTCTGCGACGCCAAGCCTCTGCTGGACTTACACAAGAAGGTGAGGATTTGCTCAGTGCGTTCAGCAGACCAGTCTCGCTAGATAAACGACAAAAGTTCATATTTTTGTGTGACGGTGTGGAGACCAAGCAATCACAAACCAACGTTTTTTACCTTTTACCCCTGATGTCGTTGGTGTGCATTAGGGTTCTCTCATGTGGACAGTTCAATAAACAATTCAAACCTTGACCACACCAGTTACTCTGCAGATAATTGATGCTTTTTTTTCGCCCTAGTTGAAGTCAAGTTAGAAGTAAGACATTTCTTTACATACGGCGTCTCAAACCTGTTCCAAACAGATCAGCTCTGTTTTCGTGTTGCTCCTCCCGTGATCCCAGGTGTGGAGAGGGCCCTCATTAAATGGCTTTAGTAGAACCTTGAATTTTGATGACCAGACGTGCACCACTGTTGGAGCACATTTATTTTCTGTCCAATCTATCATTCAGTGAAGGAACTGCAGCCACGTATATCAAACTGTTTTGCACTCACAATAAGTTACACATTTGTGTCTTTTTGTAGTAAGAAAATGGCTCCACAGGCTTTAAGTGTGCTGTACCTGTGCAAAGACTGTCTGTTGTCCATACAGGTGGATGAGCGGCGAGCCCCCTTAAGAATGTGGGCTAATGGCTGTGGGCCTATAGATTTCTGGCAGCCCATAGAAGTTGAGGCGTACCGGATGGCCCATGTCAAAGAAGAGCCAGAGCACCGATGGGTATGGCTAACTTACTAACTACATACAAAACTTTCATTTTCATGTTGGCTTTGGGGAAATTTCCTCTTCGTGCGTGCGTGCGTACTTGTTGTCCTCACTGCCAGTTATTGGAGGTGAAGGATCTTCTCGTTTCTTCTAGCTGTTTGTATTCTTACTAATCCGAGAGTTCCGTGCTTTCTTCACTTTCACGATCACTGGATCAACAGGGAGTATTTAGTAACTCACTGTTTGGGTTTCTTTTACGTGAGGTTGTCTGTTTGCAGGAAAGGAGGTCATCAATGCAAACAAGTGAAGGTATCATCATGGGGTTTCATGAAGACAGTCGGACGAGCTCTACTGGTAGTGCATTTACTATCAAAGCTTTTCAAAATATTTTTCACAGATACAGTCAAATGCATTCACTTTACAGTGCAGCATGAACACACACGACAAAACAAGTGACAAACAAAAAAATTAAGATCTTTAAAACTAATATGTCAATGTAGATAAACTTGTCCTCCATACAATCCTGTGTAGCAGATGGGTGTGTGGTGGATCCTGTGCTTTTTTACCCTCGTGGGCTGCAGGGCCTTCACAGCCTCCAAGCGTTGGTGCCAAGTTTGCTGCGCCGTGAAGTAGAGCTTGCACTTGAGAAACTGAACCTGATGTGGGACCAGACATACGCTTGGGATATGTTCTTGGACATGATGGTGAGACCTTGTGATTGCTATTCACTGCAATGCTTTGCATAGATTTCTCATTTTCACTGTATAAAAAAAGAAAACATTACGAGATGGATTGTGTAGACAATTATGATCACGGTTTAATTTTCTTTTTTTTTTTTTTAATGCTCCCCGTTTTTCCACCCTGCAGAGAACTCAAACACAGTACTCTTTTCCCAATGCTGACCTGCCCCGGTATTTCACAGATGCCACCCGAGCTGTCCTGGTAGACTGGCTCATTCAAGTTCACGTGAGTAAAGAGATTTCTTCAACCTTAAAACTGAGCTTGTCTAAATATCCAGTTAATTTAGACTCAACTTTAAAATCGGACCAAGATTTAAGTCAACCAGAAAAAATTGTGGTATCATATGTAACTTTTCCATCTGTGCCATCAGGAGATCATGCATTTCCAGGATGAGACCCTGTATCTGGCTATACACCTCCTCAATCGCTCCCTGCGTCAAATCAAGGTGACCACTGCCAACCTGCAGCTCCTCGGCATGGTTTGCCTCTTCCTTGCTGCAAAGAAAGAAGAGTGCCTCCTCCCTGAGGTACGCTGATTTTATCTTTCCCCAGTTAGAAAAGTATAGTATTAACTTTGACTGAAAGCAATAAAACTTCATGATCAAAGAGTTGGCGGTGGGAATATAAAGAGTGTAGAACATTTACCAAAGACAAATTGATCCTGTTTATGCTACCATCAGGTGTCTGGACTCTGCTACTTGATGGACCATACATACACTAGGCATCAGCTGCTACGAATGGAGCGCAAAGTCCTCTGTGGGCTAAAATTTGATTTGTCCTACACTCCCCCTCTGCATTTCCTTCTCCTCCTTGCTGCCATTGCTCGCTGCAGCGCTAAGGTAGCTCTACCTTGTTTGCTGTTTTCCTTGCCTGATTTCTTGTTCACAGCACTGTTTGTAACTGAAGTCTGAAGTTTCATCCCACCCTATCACTTTAGGTGGTGTGGATGGCTCGTTACTTGCTTGAGCTCTCTCTCTTGGAGGGACAGTGTGTAGTGTTTCAGCCTGTTCAGCTGGCGGGAGCAGCCCTCTACTTGTCCCGTCGAGTCCTGCAGGAGCCCTTAACACCAGAGGGGGAGGCTGCCTGGTGCCTGGCCTCCAGCATACATGTTGGCAGGTCTGCACCTTAACGTCTCTGCAACCTTACTTTTTACAGTTTTTTTTAATGGGTCAGCATATCCTGGAAGTTTACCTTTTGTGTGCAATGTGTTTTTCAGTGAGACTTCCCTGCTGAGGATCATGCAGATTTTGGCCGGTGCTGCAGCCAAGGCCCATGGCAGAGAAACCTGTGCTTCTTTTATTAAATTCTCCTCCCCAGAGACCATGCATGTGAGCAGACACCCAGGTCTAAAGAACACCTCTGCTCTGCTGGGTGTATGACCCATCTGACTCACAGGAACTTCATATGCCAGTAGAGATACTAGATCTGTGTAACATGAGGACTTGACTTTGTGGTTTAAGCCTCTGAGTAGGTATTGGTAATCTTTGCTGGTCCCTGAAGAACTTTGAAATGGTTGAGGGTGCTGTATGAAAGTGGCACACCTGTTTTATAGTCAAATTTTGCAGCCCGTTTAAAAAAATATTTGAATTGTACTGATGTGTCCTTGTCTTGTTGTTTGTAGAGGGGATGTTGTCTGTCAAGTTTTAATGTTAAAAATAAAGTGACTGCTGCAAAGTATTCCAACTTTCTACTGAACCTTTCTATTTAGCACATGTGAGATGAAGTCCAACCAATAAACCAGTTGTGCAATGGATCCTCAATTCATGAAGAAAAGTGTGCTTTGTGTTTAGTTGTAGAGGCTCTAGTTTTTGCAGTGGCACAACGGAGTGGTGTTAGTTTTATATAACTGACCTGCCAATATGGTGTAATGCAGTGCTGTAAACCTCGTCTTCTAAAATGTTGAATACAGTTTCAAGAACTTTCTTTTTGCTGCATTAGTTTTAAAATAACAAATGTAACCATAAATGTTTAATCTGTATACTGTAAAATATTTTGTGTAGCAAAGACAATTTGACCTATGCCTGCTCCATAATGAGTCATGTGAAATGTATGTAGGATTTCACCTTAGCAACAGTAGGTTTCTCGTCACAGGCAGAGCCGCAGTAATGTGGCTGAAATATCATTCGCCCCTGAAGTGCTCTGTTCGGTTTTCTTCATAGCGCTCTAGTATTCCTGTAGAAATTTTCCAAGTCTCTGTACAAATATCTGGATATCAAGGCAGATGCTGGTGTATTGTGAAGTCCTAATTTAGCATTAATGTGTAGACCCAGCAGTGCATCTACTTTGCAGATTTTGACGTTCTGGTGACAGCAGAATAGTTTGTGTTTTAGTCCAGTTATTGATAAAACTAGTTTGTGGATTTATTATGTATTACTGCACCACAACCTGTTTGTTTAGCTCTAGTCTGTCTAGCTAAATAATAAATTTGTCAGTTCAATGATATTTGGCTGACCTTTAGAAGCCTCAAACTCACAACAAAAGCATGCTCAGACTTGTTAAGAGCATCTATTTTTTTTTGCCAAATTCTCTAAATGGAAAAATACCAAGGCAACACTAGAAACAACGTTTTTCATATATCAGTCTGATGATTATACTGACAAAAATCTGTAGGGTGTTATGTGAGATCTAAATTTTTAACCATTTGTTGCCCTGAAATTACTCCTCATATATTCAGTCTGACAACCTCTTGTTTATCACCAGATTTTTTCATATTTTTAATTATGTCATAAAAATACCTGTATTATTGGACTGAGATAAGAAATGCAATAAGTCTCTCATCACTTCTGAAAAGGCCCAGCTGTATTGCAAACATATCAGACTATACATTTGCAATGTTCACATTATGATAATAAAAGAATACTTATAATATTGGCAAGTCTATCGTATGATTACTTTCTAGACTTTATGTCTAATGTGTGTCATAAGCAATTTTTTTTACAATTATTAACCCTTTCAATGCCAGTGACTTGGTATAGCGCCACCCTGATTTAGAGGGAAAAAATTGAATTTTTTTCAATATACTACAAGCAAAGTAAATTTTTTTGTGTTCATTTATTAGAGCCTGGTTATGGCAATGGTTAGCAGAAACATAAATTTTTGTGCATTATTACTATTTGTGTAATGTCAAATAATGTCAAAATCTCACACTTAGAACCTTTGGTGCAAAGGTCAACACTATATAATATAAAAAATATATTATACAATAATATATATCATTGAGCTAAATTGTTTCATCTGCATCAGAGCTAACATTTTATATCTGATATTGGTATTGTTTTTAATTTCAACCCCCCTATGCCAGGTTCATCGTTTATGTACCAAAAAACCTGAAAAATACTGAAGGCTGCGGGTTTATTTGTTGCGTGAACGATAGACCCCGGCAATCAGCAGTAGCCTGATATAAGCCCTCAGGTCAGTCATATCCAGATCCACCCAATCTGAAACTGTGCGCCTCCCATGTAGATTTGTGCAGTCGAGGACCAACTCCAACGTAAGGATCGAGTAAGGATCCCCACGCCACCTTTTCTTCTCTGTGTCCTTCACGTCAGATTCACCTTCCTCGCTGTCAGACTCCATCACTACACGCATCGCTTCCATAACTTCTTACTTCGTAAATCCTTTCTCCATCTTGCACACTACGAAAAGACTAGTTTATCTGATGCTTTTATATAAACTTTGGCAGCAGCGCACCTGCATAAACAACTCATGGCAAAGCCGCAGCGTTTTTTTTATCCCACTTACAGCTGCATATCCGCAATGATCAATATATTGTATTTATTACTTTACTTTAGTTTAGTTTGCTTGACAGACGCTTTTATCCAAAGCGAAGTACAAGGAGCTAGCGCTGGGTGTCTGGCCCAGGGACACAGGATGGACTAGGAATCAGACGGGATTCGAACCTGCGACCTCCTACATCCTAGTCTGACGCTTAATTACATTACATTACATTTATACAGACTAGTCTTCACAGGTTCTTTGAACTCTTGCACAAAAACTACACATGATAGCGAACGCATAAAATCAATAACACTGTACGTGCTCCAGGTGGGCGCACGTAAAGTCTGTGATGTTTACACACTAACGCACATTTGGGCACTCAAACACACTGGGTTAGACGCCCACTGACACATATAGTCACAGTATTGTCAGGGGTAAAGCAAAATTCAAAATTGCAGTTTCAATGGGTTTCTATGGGTGCATTTTTGCACCTAAGGTCCAATGTGTGACAATTGTTGATAAACTATTTGTTTTAGCCTTAATCAGGACTAGAAGTTGGAAATATCAAGATCAAGTAAAAATACACCGCATGGGAAAAGTTCATGCCAATAACATGAACATGGAGAAAAATAATCCAAAAAGAAAAGCTCAAGTGTGCAAACATGACCCCAAAGTCCCCAGAGGGTTAGGTAAGATAATAATCCGAAATGTGACGTTTACGGATCAGGATGTGCCGCCTGGTTTCGACGGGCTTTGGTGTTGTCTTTTCTTTTTCTTCTTCCGCTGCAGCTGCTGTCTCACAGCTGCACGTGCGCTTCTTCCTGATTGGCCGTCGTAGTATTTTTGCGGACCAATGGGCGTTCAGCTGGGGGACAGCGACCATGCCTGGATGCGGTCCAACAGGCGGTTTGAGCTCAGTCAACGCAGACAAACACGCTGCATCCAGTGTTTTAATTGCGTTACCACCGTACTTCTTTGTACTGGATTAAATAACATGTCGATTTATCATTTATTTCACTGTTTAACATGTTGTCGACATGTTAAACAGTGGCGTCAAGTTAGCTATAACTAGCTGTGGGCTTTTCAAAGTAAAAGTGTGAAAGCTACCTTTGGACCACGTTAGGTAAGTCCCGGCATAGGAGCACAAGAGGGAGATGAAATCCTAGATATAACGAAAAGGTCGACTATTAACAGGTCCTTAAACACCACATATTTAAGTTTTTAACTTTAGTAGTGCGTTTTATTCTTTAAGCCAACAGGATATGCTTTTGCTAGGTTTGTTTAACTTGACAGACATTTGCAAAACACTCGCTTGGTTACGCCGTGTTCTTGTTTGTACGGCAATTTGAGAAAGGCTCGTAGAGAGAAGAATGCATGTAATTCGGCCAGAGGACAGTTGTGAAACGAAACGAGTAGTTTGCATGAGAGTTGTTGTGGGCCCCAAAATGAATGTCAAACTGGAAAACTGTTAATTGGGATGAACTGTTTTACACTTGGAGGTAAGTTTTCACTCTAGATAGACGGGAGCGTTAATAAAGCTGTTGGCGTTGAAAGGATGCCAATTTCTTTTTTTCGACCTGTACGTTTCATGCAGTGTTGTTTACATGTAATTGATAGGTTTGTTTCTAACATACGTGTGTACGACTCGTGTGAGAGGAAGTCTGGTTAAAAGGGCCGGAGTCAGAGTTGAGTTACATAACGAGGAAGGACGAGGAGCGCGCGCGTGTGTGTGTGTGTGTGTGTGTGTGTTGTTTCAGAGGAGAGCGTGGTGTGCTGCCTTCACGGAACCACTGCGTTAGAAAATGTCAGAAGCGAATGTGTATCGAGAGTCCGTAACAGGATAGTTTTAAATAATTAGGATAGCTGTTAACAGAGTTAATCATAAAAGCCTATAAGATGAGATTTTATTGTTTCCTTCACTGCAGAGCTTTTCATGTTGCTGTTTAGTAGCAGGTTTACTTATCAAGCACAAAGCTCCACTGTTGCTTCTGTTCTTCTATATGAGTATCTGTACAGACCTTTAAGATTTGATCTAGCTGATTATTTCCATAACCATGTTGTGTTGTAGGGGCTCTGGTAATAGGCAATATATAATAGACCATTTGCCATTTGCAGTAACTAAGACACTAACATTAACTCAAGTTGTATTCACAGTTTCTGTAATTGAATTATTACATACTGGAGTGTTGTATGTGCGTCATCATTTTATCCTAATAATATGTCCATTACTCACTTTTTTTAAATCATATTCTTTATAATATAGTTCTATTAATCAAGTCAAACATATAGCCTTTTAGTTAGAACCTGTGTGTTTACTTTTATGTTTCTCCTCTGGAACTTTCTTACTTCAGCTCTTAAGAATTTCTCACAAGCCTTTAGCAGGTGCATGTGAGCAAGTTCTCAACCTAAAGAAAGTGTATTTTTTTTGTCACTTTGCTCTGAAATGGCCTGTAGAAGCGTTTACTGAAATAACACATGTACCTATGTACTTGACCTTCATTGACATTGTTGCTATAATAAAGAGGTGGCCCATACCAGAGGCAGGGTGCTGGAATAAAGACACCAAAGATTATATTATATCGATTAAAGGATATAGTCTGATTAAGTTTAGGCATGTTTGTATGTAAATAACAACTTTGTTAAAGCTATTAAAGATTTCATCCTAAATACAGGACCTTAGATGTGCTTCTGCGACCTAACGTCCTTCTTTGTTGGAGTCATCTTTACTTTGGCTGCTGGACATTGCCTAAGATATATATTGTAATGAGCTACTATATCAAAATAATTAAGGGAACAGTTAAATCACACATCTTGACTGATTAATTTAAGATTATTTTGTTGAGAAACATGCATCAGTAGCTCGCTAGAGGTCAACATTACTCGAGTTGGCTGTTACTGTGGTGCAATAAAACATTTGTGAGTAAAAAAGCTAGTAGGGCTGATTTGAGGACACACCTATTAAACAAGCATTTACCTGCAGTAAGGTGATGTGTTGTTGGGCTAATAACAATTTAATTGCTCTATGACAAATTACAGCTTGAGTTGATGTTTTGCTTATATTGCCACATATCTCAAAACTGAGCAAGTTTTTACATATTTTCTGGTTGAGACCAGAAGTCGGCCTCTACTCCCACTGATTTCACAAGCACCATTATATATTTCGTTCAGATCTTTCTTTAATTTACAGGGAAATATTTAGTTGATATAGTCACTGAATTTGCAGTTGTTGTCGCTCTCTCTCTCTATTTTTCATTCATATATAGTAATATATATATACACACACACACATGTTATAGAGTGGTACTTATGTTAAAATTATGTTCTAACATTAGCGTTTATTCGCCATTTGCACGAGTACAATTAAGTACAAGCACATTGGAATTCATACAATAGCACATGTTAAATCCACCATTAATCTGATATTAGATTCAGATAAAATGGTATTTAAAAAGGGCAGCGTAGAGTTCAAATTCCCCGAGTGCCATTCTGTATGGAGTTAGTTTTTTCCTCTGATGGCCTAAAGAAATTCAGTTAAGTTGACTGGTGATTCAATATTGCCCATAGGTGTGAATGTGAGTGTAAATAGTCGTCTGTCCATGTACGTCAGCCCGATGATAGACTGGTGACCCGTCCAAGGATATTCTTCCTTTAGAGATCAATGTGTTGTTCTAGGTAGGTAGGAATCACAAAATACTGAAAATACAAGAAGGTTCCAAAATTCCACTTTCCTGGCATTCAGCAGTAAACATGTGTTTTCTTGTTAGGGTCCAGTATGGCAAACGAACAGCCCTGCCTGCGTGAGCAGAGGTCTTGTGCAACATCCAGCAAGAATGCCAAAGATAAGAGCAACAGTCGGACTCTGCTGACAATACGCCATAGTAAAGTGGCAGATGACTCCAGTGGGAGAGGCTCCCAGTGCAGCTCAGAAAAGGACTCTGGCTACTCTGGTGAGTGAATGTGGTAAAAGTATAACCAAGAGAATGAGTTTGCCATATATTCCCATACACTCATATATCAGTACAAGACTTTCAAAGCCACATTTCATTCCAAATCCTCAGATGAAAGAAGAAGAAATATTTAGGCCTCTTTTCTCTGCCTCCCGTGAAAACAAGTAAATGTTTGCGTATTTCGACATAAGTATGTGTCAAGAAGGTGTAAAAACGTATGTCCCAAAAGCTCAACTAGTCTTTCTGACTATACCTCGTATCAGTCGGCATCTGTCGGTTTTCTGTTTTGTCTTCTCTGCAGATGGCTCGGAGTGGCACCAAACAGACGTAGAGGGTCGGTGGCTGAACAGGAGCCAGTCCAGAGGTGGTGAGTGCGCTGAACCTTCACAGCTGAGCCAAAACCCAAAGCTTGGGAAAAGAAATTCTGGAAATCCCACTTTCAAGTCAGCAGGCAATGAGTTTGGACCCATCTATATTATCAACAACATGGTGCTGAAAAAGGTAAGACAGATGTGGGGGCAGATAGTTTAGTTAGGAAAAAGCTACATATATTCCTCTGGAGATAATGATTGTCTTTAACTGTACATAAAAAAGTAAGAGATTAGATGATAAAGGCAGTGTACAGCAGCTGCACATCACAAGGGATAAGAGACGGACACACAAGATAAGATAAGATAATCTTTTATTAGTCCCACACGTGGGAAATTTCAGACATGCAGAGAAGTGAAGAAGACAGGGGGTGAAAGGGTGCAGATAACACCCTTATAAATTAGTTGTTACCCGTTGTTAAGAAAAACCTAGAAACCTAAAATGCTGCAGTAGGAATGGTATGTATTTGAATAATTTGACCTCTGGCTTTTGGCAACCATCTCTGTTCATTCATGTGATTTTTCTGGTTTTCTACATTTCCTGGTTAAATCTTTAGCTTTTAGAATGAAAATACTGAAAAAGAAAACACTTACTTAACATTTCAGGTCGGACAGAAAAAGAAAATATATTTTTTGTCTTCTGGGTTATTTGTTTTCTTCTTGTATTTGCTCACTTCTTTCTCCCTACCCCACCAGGAGGACCTGATCCAGAAAAGCGGTCAGAGGTTGCTCTGGAGAAATGGAAGGGGGGAGACCAGTAGTTCTAGTGGTCTGCACACAATCCTTGCACAGCAGCCTAGGTTGTTGCCGGCCCCTGTGCAACTCCGTAAGCCACTGTCCCAGAATTCTGTCAGAGAAATTAAAATAAATGACACTTATCTACCTATTCTGAACTCCTACCCCCGCATAGCTCCACACACCAACAGGAAGCCACCTGCTAAACCTTTACTGGCTGAAGAGTCCCAGATTTTGAGTAAGAGGATGTGCACAAAAGACCAGATGGACACACCTGGGACAAGAAGTTCAGCCAATGAGCACCTCTTCAAGCAACCCAAATTTGCAACCTCAGCTTCTGTGTGTTCCTCTTCAACCACATGCAGTCAGTCCTCCTCCAGTTCCACAACTTCTTTCTCAAGCCAGGTGTCTCAATGTGTATCCAGCCTGCGCAGTAACTCCTCTTCCCTGAAAACCAGACGAATTCACAGAAATGGCACAAGCCGCCGTTTCCTCAACACAGTAGAAGTCCTCAGACAGTCGGGTCTGTTGGACATTACGTTGCGCACAAAGGAACTTCTGCACCAGAGCAACGCCACAGAGCGAGACATTTCCCAACTGCGTCAGCACACAGAGCTATTGTGGCAGGCTGCCTGCACCCACAACCTGAATGCTATCGCGGCCTGGGAACATCTTTACCGAGCCATGGCCAAGTCTGGTAACTACCCCAACATAGCCAATTTACAGGTCCTGACACAGTCTGACCGTGCTGCACAACAAGAGACTATTTCTACACTTGACAGCAGCTGGGCACCCGGTGCTGAGATCTCAGATGTGTCATCCTCTCACCTTTCTGCTAGCATACAAGACCCAAACCAAAAGTGTACTACACTGCAGCAGTCTCACTCAAAACAAGGCAGGGAGTTTGAGGCCAGTGATAAATTCTCAGAGACAGTCACTTTTGTGCGACCTGACAGTTCTACTGATTAGAACAGACGATAGTGCCTTTGTAGAGAGAACGAGTACTTAGGCTCAGGCAGAGGAGGACCGCAAGCCTGTGACGTTAGGGGCTAAATATTATGTTGGATTTTAATAGCTTATTCCTGTTAATTTAAACCTAGTTTTGTGGGGAGCAATATATCTTTGCTGATCTGTGGAAAGCAAATGATGGCTTGAGGTTTGTTCCCACATATACATTTTGTAGTTTGTTTTTTTATGAGTTACCAAATGTAGTTATTTGACATTGTTTCACCTCTCAGGGCTGTTGGCTAACTAATGCACCGTGCAATTTGATAATATATATACTCACAGAGTAATGCCACTTGCAGGAAACCAGTTTAATGCTGAAGAGCAAGTCTCCCAGTAACACCAGTCTACACTACACTGGAGGTGTATCACAGTGCTTTTCAACAAAGCCTTAAAACTCTTTCTCATTTCATATTTTTTGCATCACAATTGCATACCGTTATCTGACATGATATGTCAGATTTTCTTTATTCAGTACACAAATACAGCACATCTTTAAATTGATTGTATGAATTTCAGTTCACCCCATTCACCATAATCCCCCAGGCAGCAGACTTTTTGTCTGTTTTCACTGATCGATAGAACGCAACTGACATTATGAGAAAGTATCAAAGTTTGTAAGAATCTGCAGTTTCACAATCAGGACAGGAAAAAAGTTCAGAAATTGTTGATTTTAGCCTTGTACACATTTCCTTTTTCAAAATGTTGAGATATTTTAATAAAGTGACATGAATAATAAGCATTTCCAGTGTATTGTATTATTATAGTTACAGTTCTCTACAGCAAGTTTGCATAACCTTTACTTAATCCAGTCGCTGCCCTGGAAACTGAAATCATCTTCTCACATAAACATCATGTTTATGTGAGAAGTACATAAAAAATAGTTTTCAGAAAGACGCCCTTATTTTCTGTGGGCCATTTGAATAACTGGTAATAAATTGTTGCAGTTGTTCCTGTCAATGTGCAGCAGCTCTGTGTCTCTCCTCCGAGTTGGCGCGCAGTCAGGATCAGCTTGGCACAAATAATGGAAACGCTACGAAATTGTAAGAAAAAAACTGTTAGTTCTCAACAACTGAGACTAGAACTTCCTACCGACCGAAGTTGTGTAGCTAATGGTTACAAAGGTCAGTGTGAGATTGTGGTGTGTATTTAGCGGCCTGGTAGCTCAATGGATTAAGCGTCAGACTGGGATGTAGAGGGTCGCAGGTCAAACCCCATCTGACTGGTAATCCATCCCCTACCAGACCTGAGCCAGACACATAGCGCTAGCTCCTTGTAAGGAGCAAAGTAAAGAAGTTGCTAATTCACTTTGGAAAGGATTTTAGGTTAATAAATGTAGACATTTCAACCTTTCAGAAGTTGGAAGCTTTCGCCTTTTTTACAACATTGAATTATGGTTGGTACTGAAAGTGTAATTAGTTAATATTTTGCGTGTGGATTTTAGGAGCAAATGATCACTTTAAGAATAAAATGAACTTTGATGTTCAGTTTAAATAGGTGACGGTTTGTCAGTTAGTCTTTCTTATCATGTCTCTATGGGTCAGGTAAAATTTTATTTTATTTAGAAAATATTTTATTTTCAAATACAAAAGACCTACCGCATGCCACTTAGGAAATTAATGATCAGTTAACCCACCTGACTCAGGGTTCCAGTTCCAGCTCCCAGTTTATACAGCGCCCATCCCGGCACAAGCAGGAGAGAGGACAAGGCGAGTACCCAACCCAACCCATATGCCCAGTCTGGGTACACGTACCAGCGATTAAAGGTCAGAGGCTGGTATTGAACCATAGAACATATAAAAGAGCCCTGGGAAAACAATACAAATGAAGAGTTACTTTGTTTTGTAGAAACACACGCATAGTGATTATTTCAATATAAATAATACAAAAACAAAGGTTAAGTTGCAAACACATATTCAAGTGGAGATGAGGAATAATCGGGGATATTCATGATGCAACACTGACAAACAAACTCACCAGCGAGACCAGTGGTGTGAGGTAGAGCCAGCAGATTTTGAAGAACGGGTTGGCTTTTACACCCGTCATGTCTTTTATGATGCCGTACAGCCTGTCTGCCCCTTGATAGAAGATGACATTGGATAAACAGTATGACATTATTCATTTCAGCCACACCTCTGGCCTCACGTCTACATGTTTGTGTGTATGCTAATTATATGAGTTACAGCTCTGGGATCAGTGATCTTGTTGGGATTTATCTAAATCATTTCAAGTTAACTTTTCACAATATTGTTGGCCTGCATATTTCACTGTGCGCTTATAACAATATGACACCAATGAAGCTGCCTGAGTTGTAGATAGGTTCATGTGGAGTGTAAATTCGTGCAATCACCATTTTGGTATTAAATCTGGTGAATGTGGCGTCAGGTCAAAATAAATCATCAACTCTGAGAGAAGAAAAGCAGGTAAACTTGATGGGAGAAATTTATTTTGGATTTCCTCTAGAAGCAATCAACCTTGAACCGACATAAAGGCAGGAAGGAACTGAAAAAAATAGAGTTGATTCAGGAAAACAGCTCATAGTCCCCCAGGAGATAGTTGTCACTTATCTGTGTTCAGAGCTTTTACTCCATTTAGAAACACAGTGGACTGTGGGTGTGTTTTTTTTTGTGAAGCTGAAACTACCTTTAGAATACCCATTTGAAATGGCCGTAGAGGAAAGAGTTAGTGGTTTGACATAGGGGTAGCAGGTTGTAGTCAGTTTGCCTGCTGCTGATTGTGAAGTGAATTATTCTGTGCATTGCATATAGTTTCAGGGGGGTTCAGGGACACTGGAACACACTTCACAGATAAATAAACATTATAAACAACTTAAGATATGAATCAATTAAACCTATGTGCAAAACACAAGTGTCAGATGATATAAAGGATGTAATCAGTTATTACAGGAACTGGTCCTTTAATAGAACAGGATACCTACCAAATATCCACCCCAAAGCCAGTGCTTCAAACACACTAAGAAAGAGGATGCAGGCTCCATTACAAGCATAGTAGTCAAATATCTGAAACACATACATCCCTCCCTAAAGATGACAACAGAGACATTGATGTGTTTTATTTAAGTGTAGAAGCCTGTTGGAGCCTTTATTTTCATATCAAATTGTGTATTGTTTTAAGAAACTGAAAACATAAAAAAGAGGCAGAATTGTTATATTTGGCAGCAATACAGTGCCATGTTGTGTTAATACATAATAAATGCAAATAAGACTAAACGCTGACCTCAGTCACCATGACAAGCTGAGAGAAGAAGCATATGAGGCAGAAGATAAGGAGGAAGCGTTCCCGTCGGCCCACTCTGCGCATCACTGTGGGAAACATATCTATGATGGATGTCATCGCCACCTCCATGACAACAAACTGTACAGAGGATAGACACAATAAGTACTTTGTTAAAGTGTTCATTTAAAAAAGTCATTTTGCATCTTACTTGTGTGTCCAGACCCAAGAGGATGAGCATGATAAAGAAACAGATGGACCACAGTTGAGGCAGAGGCATCATAGCTACAGCCTGAGGATATGCAATGAATGCCAGGCCTGGACCTAGAAAACAATATCAGAAAGATCCGGACTGAGCATCATCTACTAACTGCCTCTGCTGTTTAGCCAGTTTAGGAACAGTAAAGTTGAGTACATGTAAACATATACCTCCACTATAGAGGATCAAATGTTAGGTGGTGAGGTTAATTTCAGCGTAGAGCATTTGTTCACAGGTTTATTTTTTTATCTGATTAAAAAGGTTCATTTATAGACAGACTAATGCAAAGGTTAACGTTAATGTTCATATGTATGTGCCATTAACTTACTTTAACAAAACCAAACACAGGCATGTATAAATAAAAAGTGCACATTCTGTGAATGTCTAACTACACATAGCATCCTTCTCTGTGGGACAGCACCACAACAGATAATAGCACCTACTGTTAGCATTGCAGAACACAAACAGTAAACCTTGACACCAACCAGAACACCACCAGCAGGCCTATTAGCCCAATGCAGGAATGCATGTAATATAAGAGCTTTAACAGCCAGGTGGGCCTATTTAGTTCATGGTCAATTCTACTTTGCTTGTTATGTTGATAATTGTCCTCAAGATGGCAGCAAATGTTCGGCCAACATGGAAAATCCTAGAGAAATACTAAGATTCTTTATAACAGTGAATAAAAGTATGAATACAATTGTGTACAGGAGAAAGTTCCAAGTTATACTTAAGTCAATCAGCATAATCTATATTTATATATTTGTACTTGAGGTAGGGTGGTATGAACTACACTATATACATTTGAATGTAAGGGTCTATTCCCTCCAAAGTGTAAATCTGCAGATTCATGGAATTAATTATATTGGTAGAAAGAACAACAACAGCTGTCCATAATTTCTCTGTTTTTCACAAGGTTTTTTCTTTCATATATAAAATATAATACCTCCTTTGCATTTACAGTGGTATGTTAATTTTGTGATGCTCTTTAACAGTGGGTCCAGGTAACAAAATATTATTTGCTTTACCTGATTCTGCAACTTCTTCTATAGAAACACCCTGCTCAAGAGCCATAAATCCCAGCACAGAGAAAACTGCAAATCCAGCCACCATACTGGTACAACTGTTCAGCAAACACAGCCACAGACAATCTCTGCAGAATAAAAATTCACATTCAATAAACGTATGTCACATAACTCATCATTTTTAAATGCTGTTCCTTCAAAAAGCCCCAAAATCAAGCCCAGTCGCACATTAACAACTACTTACTTATAGCAATTGTTATTGTAGTTGTTGTAGCTGCCTAGAACAGTTAAGGAGCCCACAGATACACTGTATGAGAAGAAGATTTGAGCCCCTGCATCCATCCACACCTGTTACAGTAAAGCAGCCATGAGTACATTTGTCTATTTACTCTGTGTCAATATATTATTATGTTCCTACCTGAGGGTCTGTAAGTATTGAGAGATCAGGTTGAAGATAGTACACCACACCTTGTAGAGCACCAGGAAGAGAGAGTCCACGGATCAAAAGAATGATCAACATCACATAAGGGAAGGTAGCAGTGAAATACACAACCTGGGTGAAAAAAATATCAGTATGACATTTATAAACTGTAACGTTCCACAGTTTAGTTGTATATTCTGTAAATACCTTTCCTGTTGATCTGACCCCCTTCCAGATACAAAAGTAGCAGATGACCCACATGACAATTAGACACAGCAGCACCTCCCACCTTATGCTGCCTACCTCCTCGATGCCACCTGAGATAGCGAGCACTCTTCGTCTGGAAGGAAAAAGAAAAACAGATACGTGGTATATGAAGAAATGTTTTATCTTATTATTTGGACTCCAATGAGTACAGCAGAGAATTGTAGACATACTCCCAAAATTCTGTCGCAGCAGAGGTTGAGTTAGTTTGATTTCTCCACTCGAAGGTTTTATTTCTTGCTGAAAAGTCTACACAGTCATCTGAAAGTACAGTGAGAAAATATTCATTCAGTGGTTTGCATGCGTTTCTTTGATGCATCGAAAACTTTCTTCAGGTTTGAAAACACACTAATGTTCTCTAAAATCTCTATAAATATAAAAGTGTGCTTTACTTGTGTTCCAGGAGTTGTTGCAGCTTGCCCATGGGAGCTGAGAGCTGAAGGAAAAGACCAGGTAGAGAAGAGCCCATGCCAGAATAATGATGTACGTCACACAGCTGTAGAGGATAATAAGCTGCCCACCATAGCCGATACCTGCACGACCAGATATGGTCATTTTTCTACAGACAAGAACTTGCCTTCATCCATTCATCATTACCCAAAGCACTTCATATTACTCATGTCGTAGAAAATCTGGGACTCCTCCAATGCCTGACATGCCTAACATGTCATAATCATAATTCAGAGTCATAATCACCCTATGTACTTTGTAAGG
>JAUMTR010000005.1:8930037-8942963 GCA_032270685.1 Microctenopoma stevenorrisi | reverse complement strand
CTCTCCTCTGTTCTGTTTTGATAAAATAAACCTCTGTTTAATCTAATCGCCAAGAGTCTCTGATGATTTCCACTACACTCATCCCAAGGTACCTCTAAATATTAACAGAAGCTATTTAGGCAGTGTTGGAGAAAACCGAGTTTGTTCCATCTCGTTTAGTTATTGTTGGCTCCAAACCTTGAGAGGTGGTAATATATTACTGCACTACACACACACACATCAGTGTGAGCACTCACAATGAATAGCTACAACACTGTATTACACATGTTTAAACTTTTTATTTGGTTTGTTTTGCTATGGTACAATACAAAACGGTGTAGCAGTATACTCTTCCTGAGGAACCTCTGAAAATAGACATATAAAAATCATCGCATTTGTCAGACAAACACTGTATAACACTATCATAGCACTGCTACTTCACTCATAATGATTTTTGTTTGTTGTATTTTATCGTATGTATACCTTCTGCTATGGGGCATAGCTTCCTCCAGCAGGTGACACCACCCTCCTGTGTATACTGGCCTATGACAACCTCCAGGAGGAAGAGGGGTACGCCACAGGTCACCGCAAATACCACATATGGCACCAAGAATGCACCTAAGTTTGCAAAATTCATAACATTGCACACATGCTCAGATTTTGTTGAGTAGGATGTAGAGATCATCATATTTACTTACCTCCTCCATTCTTGTAGCAGAGATAAGGGAACCTCCACACATTGCCCAGGCCAACTACATTTCCTGCTACAGCTAGGAGAAACTCCACTTTGCTGCCCCAGTGACCTCTCTCCTCCACTTGCTTGTTTTGTGATGCACATATTTTATTCAACATGCCCAAAAGCTCAGTCTGTTTCTAGTGTGGAAATCCTAAACCTAGGTTACTGTGGAGGTTTCACCTGCCTTTATATTTGCTGCTATGGTTATGTCATACACTGAGCAACTGCCAAAACCAGTTAATAATAAATTTCAGTTCATGGATAAACTACAGGCTGAACATAAATTTTAAACAGACACGTGAAGTCCAAGATGGTTTCCACAACTGACTTCTTCATAACTTGGGTTGTGTTCGTCATGATTTGCTCCATACGCTTTGAACTATGGTGAGATGTTTGCACACTTTGGACTACTGCATGTAAAAATAGCCACAAAATAATAATTTCCAAAACTGTACATGGTATTTTTATCTGTATAACCAAGGCATGAATGAGAGAAATCCAGTGAATGGATGAATAAACTGTTTAACAACTGTTACAAAATCTCATTGTTAAGTCACATTTGGTTTGGTTCTCAGCACGGTTGAGGAATATGTGATATGGACTTAAATAAGCTGTACATTACCTCATAGCTTAGCCTGTGTACACATTCTTACAAATGATCTACCACAAACAGCTACCAATGGACAATCATGCACCTTTGTCTGTCAGATTGTCTTTAAAATATATTTTGCATCCTGTGGGAAGATAATAAAGAGCACGACAAAAATCTTAAAATGAACACTGGTCTTAGAATTAATAATTTTATTCATTCAGTGTACTTTAACACTGAACACCTAAACAACATTAGCAAACATGGAAAACACATTTCGTAGCATTAAGTGCAATTCATGTTGCAATTAAATGTTATCCACCATTATAGGACAGGCTATAAATCGTACCCTCCTCCTACTCTAGTCCTTATCTCAAACGCTGTGATCCAGTGTTCAGCACATAGGCCAATCAGAGAATATTTATAATCACATTTAATTCAAGCAGAAAAGACCACAGCAGACCTAACAACAAAAAAAATATACCAGTTATTCTAATATGTCCAGCTCCACTGGTGCCTGCGTTCCTGTTTCTCTTTTGCCTTTGCTGACCCGACATAAGGTGACAGCGCTTCAAGTTTCCAGCTGCATCCCACACCAGGAGCTCTGCCTGAGCAGAGCAGCAGCTGGAGGTGTACGTCACCCACAGTGGCTGGGATGAGTCCAGTACCAATTCAGAGACATTCAAGGGGGAGTCCCCTTTCTTTAATCTGCTATTGTGGTGGTGATGGTGGTGGTGGTAAGAGTGTTCAGCATTGGTTATAATATCTCTGTGCCGCTGGTCAGGGCCAGGCTGGGCCTGTCCTACTCTGTCCTCTCCTGCTGGGGGTCTGTGGAGTAAAGTCAGAATGCCTTCACCCTTCTGTAGCTGGAGAGCAGCAAGGCCGGAGTGCCCACTGTCTGACACAACTAGAGATGCAGTCCAAGTAGACTCATTACAGACAGAAGGACACATAGACGGCCTTCCTGCAACATAGCAGGATGGTGGGGACGTGTCCGAATCCTACGACAGAAAAAGGAAATGATATTTGTCATAATCTTTGATTAGAGTGTGGGATTAATTCATATCTTTAATATAAACCATGAAAATGGGCACATTTCATAAGTATGCTGTCAGAGGTTGAAGGCGGCTCTTACCAATGGAACCACAGTCAGGTAGGTCACTGCATAATTTGAGTCTGGAGAGTCAAGAGCACGCACAGTGAGCGTGAGAGTGACAGTCGCTCCTGCCTGAGCTGTGGAAGGAGTGTGAAGGTCTACCTGGTCATGGAAAGACTTTTGTTCTGCAACATGGAAACTGAGAGAAAGAAGCTCCAATTTAAAAAACAGAATTTTTCAGGTTTATTTCTACTAAAATTTCTATTTCTCCCTGCACATGCAAACTTGAAGGATACATTAGTACATTACAACAAGCCACAAAAAAGTCTTGTTTTCTAATATGGCAATACATATCTGCAAAAGTTATGTTAAATTATGAACTAAATTCAATAATAATAATATTTATAATAATATTCGTATAGTTAATTTGTACTCTACCTGTGACGACCTTTTGTCTGGAGATAGCCACAGTCATCATCTGCAGTCAAACTGAAATCTCGAGCTGGACCGTGGTTCCGGATGTGCAAGTCCAACGTTGTGCTGCGACCCGGTACCAATCGGGGAGCAGACAACACCTAGAGAAAAAGGTATGTTTGTCACAAGACCAGTGAATTTCAGGTAACTAGAGATAACATATGGTCTCCTTTTGCTGTGTTTTAGTCTCCACCACATCCATTTTTGTAATACTGTGTTTAAGAATGACCTGCCAGGAAACTGCAAAAAATGAGCTCAACGATAACTCTGGAACAATAGATTTATGGCAGCATGTTTTATATGCTAATAAATAAACAAACTGTATTGTTTGGCACCACTACCTGTATCTGAACATGTGTGGGCTGCACCATCTCTGTGGAAACCCTCTCCAGCTTGTTTCCTCTGCTGTCTTGGCCTGTAAGGCGAACGCTAAAAGCAACTTGGGGAACAGAGTCCACCCAGCCCACAAGTTCCTCCACAGTGTAGGGTAATGGAGAAGAGGTGGAAGAATTTAGCCACACCTGTTTCAGGTTCTCTCCTTCAGCTCCCAGAAGTGTCACATGACTGAAAGATGCCTCCTCATCTGGGGACAGGCCTGTTACAGCCAGCACCAAAAAAGCAGAGGCACCTGGAGAATTGAATAAGGAGCAAAGTCATTTTGACAAATGCCAAAACACATTCCCGAGGGTGAGACTATATCAGTGCATCTCTAATTATATTAGGAAATCAATCTTAATCCCTCACCTGTTACTGGATTACCTTCAACTCTGGCCAGACCTGGGTGTGTCTCATTGTTTACAGTGGCAAAATAATACAGGAAGTCTACACTGCTGTCACCTAGGGGTGCAGATTTAATCACTCAGTGTCAGTGCACTTACATATTACACAAGAGCGATGTCTTAGTGTCTCGTGTGTGTATTTTACCTATTACTTTGAATGTCAAGTGTCCATTACTCTTGGTTTGCAGTTTCCACTGGCCTTGCTGTACAGGAGGAAGCAGGCTAATACGGTACAGACCCTCGAAGTGCTCCAACTGTGCTAAGGGACCCTGCTCACTTAGCAGACACTGGCTTTGCTCTGCATCAAGGGGCATATGAAAAACTGGGCTTAGAACAAAGTTGAGCTCAAATTAGGTTTTTTACAGAATATAAAAAGCTCATGCTGCATATATTTTTCTGTAAAGTTACCTGAGGGACCGGTAAGAATACTTTCTATCAAGATGCCTGTGACATGTAGAGTGATGTTTTCTACTGAGCTGTCAACTCTGAAGGAATGAGAAGACATCAGCTCTTGGGAACTCTTGACATGAAGGAGGGTCACCTGGGGAGTAGGTAGCAAATGCAATATTAGCATATCTGGACAATAAATGCACGCTTCCACTTAATTTTGTAAATATACATCTATACATAAATATACATATACAGCTACATACATTATATGACAAATCACTTTCATTTCAGCAGTCAGGGATGCACTCGACTGCCTCTGTTGTTTAATGTGGATTTGCTGCACTTGAAATGTGTGTAACAATGTGAGCAGTAATAATAGTCTGTATTTCTGCTTTTACACACAAACAAAGTTGTCACGAGCCACTACTGTTTGGTCCCTAGAATACTTGTTTGATTCACTAGTTTACTAGTAATTCACTAGTAAAAACATGAAAAACGTTGATCCCCATCAAAAACGTGTACCTTGTCAGCAGCTGTGTTGTCGCCCACTATAGTAGAGACCTTGTGGATGTCAGCGTTGGTGGTAAAAACTGTCAGGCCACCTGACAGCGAAGACAGGGTAGAGTAGAGAGAGAAACGATCAGGGCGCAAGATCTCCCTGCTTCTCCTTCTCCTCCTCCTTCTCCTCCCTCTATTCTCTGTTGAGAAGATGGGGTCTTCAGTAAGGAGAAATGTCACCTGTGCAAAAATCATAATCAGAATCCTTAAATTGTTTGATTGTTTTCCCGTTCAGTTGTGTCCAGGCTGTGGCAAGGGCTCAGAATTTTGCTTAGATTAAATTTGAGAAGTTAAAGCTTCACAGTTGCAGGCAGCTAAACTCCCACAAATTCTTAAAAATATACACAAAGCAGTAAAAGAACCACAAAGAATAATTGATTTACCCAGGATCACAATTTAACACACAACACGGACGTTGGAAATCAAGATTTCACATCGTGTTAGTTACAAACTCTACACATACAGCACTCAGCATAGTAGAAGTCAGACAATTTAGAACATATAAACATATCAAGTTTGGGGGTCTTATATTAAAGCGCCACTAAAAAAATAACCAACTTGTTAGTTAGACTATGTCTAGCCCTACAGTAGGAAAGGACATCTCATGGCTGGCCAGGAAGAAGTGTAACGTTGAGGACATCATTGTCTTGGTCTTTGTGCGCATTAAATGCATGCACACGTTACTCAAGACAATGTTGTCATTTTGGAGGAATACCCTTGATATTTTACCTTGCTCTGTTTCTCAAGTGCCAGCGCCTTCACCGCATCAAATAAATGAGCATCTTTAGGGGAGGCATCGGTGAAAACAAAGACCTCTGACAGTGGCGGACTGTGAGTGAGAGCCAGCTGAAAGCATAAAACAGATATCACATGCAAGTCTCCTAGTAAATGTGCTCACATTCTTATGCGCAAACCTGGTCTTTTTAACTGTATCAGATTAAATAGTATCTAAATGTACCTGAATGGCAGACAGGCACATCTCCGGTTCATCTCCCCCTCCTAGTGCCATCAGGTTCTCCATGTACTGCATAAACTGGTTTGGGTCATCGGTCTCATAAACTGGCCCTACAGCTGCCAAAAACAGTTAGGTGAGCTGTGACAGCAACTTCAAGAAATTACAACACCATTTGGGTGTAGTTTTGGCTGAACATTTGCTGGAAAACAAATCATCTCCCTAGTCCTTTAACATCTTCAGAGGAATAATGTGTGTCTTCTTTTTTGAGGATGGCCTGCTTTGGCTTGCTTGTTAAAAAACAGAATCAGATTTTATAAAATATTATTTGTAGGCCAATTTTCATGTCTACACGTGAATTATACTATTGTATAATCATACTTTAGGCCAGATTTTTATTTATCACCATAAAATTTGCCACAGTCCTGCCTCCTTTCTGTCTACTGTTTAAGGCTCACTTGCTTTGTATGGCATACAAATGGTGTTATATACCACTTTGTATAGCACTCAGTTTCTTAGCTTACATCCCAAGCTTAGATTTGGGATGCGTTTTGTATAGGATATTCACATTACTTCCATTCCGGTCGTGGGACACTGGACCAGCTCTACACCCTGGCCAGGATCTTGAAAGGGTCATGGGAGTTTGCCCAACCAATTCACATGCGTTTAGTGGATTTGGAGAAGGCATTCGGCCATCTCCGTCAAGGGATCCTGTTGGGTGTGTTCCAAGAGTATGGGGTGCAGGGGTACCGTGCCGAGTGCGAAGTGGGGGGGATGAGAGTCAGCATCTATAAATCTAAGACCATGGTTCTCAGCCGGAAAAAAGTGGAATGTTCACTCCGGGTTGGGGACAGGGTGCTGCCTCAAGTGGAGGAGTTTAAGTATCTTGTGGTCCTGTTCACGAGTGAGGGACGAATGAAGCAGGAGGTTGACAGACGGATCGGTGCAGCATCCACAGTAATGCAGGCTCTGCACCAGTCCGTTGTGGTAAAGAGAGAACTGAGCCAAAAGGCGTGGCTTTCGATCCAGTCGATCTACGTTCCTACCCTCACCTATGGCCAAGAGCTTTGGGTAGTTACCGAAAGAGCAAGATCGCAGATACAAGCGGCCGCAGGGTTGGCTGGACTCTCCCTTTGAGATAGGGTGACAAGTTCAGTCATCTGGGAGAGACTCAGAGTAAAGTCGCTGTTCCTCTGCGTGGAGAGGAGTCAGTTGAGGTGATTCGGGCATCTGGTCAGGATGCCACCCGGACACCTCCCTCAGCAAAGTGACTTACTTAAGCATTGAGTGTCTTGTTCAAGGACACACCTGGTATGAGCAATGGATTATGGATACCAGGTCGCTAGTTTACCCTCCCCATTAGAGAACTAAACCTACTCAAACACTTAATTTTGTATATTCAGTGGACATAGTCTAGGCACCTGCCTGGTATGTTTGCTGTCCTAATTACTTTATGTATTGATGACTGTTAAGACAAATCTTTGTTTCAGATATACATTATCTGTACCCTCACCTGGGTCATGAAAGGGCACCAGTACAAAAGTTCCAGGTTGCCCAGGACTGTTGGCTCGATTCTGAATGATGGAATAAGCCCGGAGTCGAGCAGCAGTGATCTCCTCAAACATGCTCCCTGTGGTGTCCATAACAAATACCAATGCAGGGACCTGCTTCACACTGAAGAGTCTGTGAAATGAATAAATTAAAGGTATCCTAAACACAAGTCATTTGGGATGCTGTGGGTCTACGTAATATGTATCATATTCTGTTTGGTAGTCAGGTAACTGAAAACATGGCTGAAATGGACCTGAGGAAGGCTTGATGGCCCACGGAGTCTCTGAGGTCTCTTAGTACAGACATGGTGGCCTCAGTAGCCAAAATGGCAGCTTCAACATGAAGGTAGTGATGAGGAGAGAAGAGAGGTGAGGTGCTGTCCTTGTTGATCCCGCCTCTGGCCCCCTTAAGGCGGCTACTGTCCAAAATACCTCCATGACTACATTTTCCTAAAAATTAAATGTGATGGATTTTGTTTATATATAAATAAAATATTTGACTTTTCAGGCTAAGTGTATGCTTGACATACCCTCAGGTTTTGCAGGGAAAGTACTGAAGTAGCCAGTGGTGAGCATCTGGAAATGTCGCTGTGTGCTTGTCAGTTCTGGTAGGAGGTTGTTCCGACAGGTGAGGTTGAAGCACTCCATGCATGTTGGGGTGTCTTCTGTAATCAGAAAAATTAATGGCTTTCTTTATGACAGTCTAGTGATCCTTTTGGAAGTTGCTGTGTAACGGCTGCCGTGAATGATGCTACTATGGAGTTTTGACATTTGCGAATGTGGCTCGGATGTCGAACAGTGGAACCACAGACAATTGATCTATCAAATCAAGCTAATAGTCAAAAAGGTAAAACTACTGTTAACCTCAGAAGACCAATGTCTTAATTTGTGTGAGAACTGAAATACCAAAAATTATTTTTTAACATCTGATGATTCTGCTGAAAGTCAACAGGCGATGATACTGAGCCCTTTACCATCGCTAGCTTATGTTTTTTACTGTGATAAGGTGGATATTTCTATCTTAACAGCTGTGAAGATATGATTTACCTTTAGCCACAGGGATAGCAGGTTCTTCTGGTTGCAGCAGGTGGACATAAATGGAGCGCTGGCCCATCTCTACCCAATTACTGTGGCTGTAAAAGTCCTGGTTTGGAACATGTTTGGAAAAACAAAGCCTTAATCTTCAACACCAGATCTATGAAGGCATTATCATTGCCAGTTGTTTTTATGTATATGTTGTCACAAAGAATGTATTAACAGACATTGTATAGTTAATCATACCCCTGTCAAATTTTGACTTAAAGTTACTTTTATTCCACCAGCAAGTTATTTTTTGACAGGAAATGACATAGGTGTCTCCCAAAAGATAATACGACAATATAAAAGAGGCATTATTAAGGAAAAAAAACAAAAAAGCCTTTGTTGGCTATTACAGAAATCAAACGTTTCCTATAATTGCAGATCAGCTTTTTGCATGTCTCCACGGGTATTTTTGCCCATTCATCTTTAGCAATGAGCTCCAAATCTTTCAGGTTGGAGGGTCTTCTTGTCATTACCCCGATCTTTAGCTCCCTCCACAGATTCTCAATTGAATTTAAGTCAGGACTCTGGCTGGGCCACTCCAAAACTTTAATTTTGTTGTCTGCTAAGCATTTCTTCACCACTTTTGCTGTGTTTTGGGTCATTGTCATGCTGAAATGTCCACTGGTGACCAAGGCCAGGTTTCTCTGCAGACTGCCAAATGTTGTCGTTAAGAATCCTCATGTATTCCTATTTTTCATGGTGCCGTTTACAGTGATTAGGTTTCCTGGTCCATTGGCTAAAATACACACCCAAAGCATTAGGTTTCCACCACCATGTTTGACAGTGGGGATGGTGTTCTTTGGGTTGAAGGCTTCTCCTTTTTACACCAAATTAAGGCAAAAATCATTGTGACCAAACAATTCCATTTTTGTTTTATCTGACCATAACACAGAAAACCGGAAGTCTTCTTCTTTGTCCAGATGAACATTTTAAAAGGCCAAGCAAGCTTTTGTGTGTCTTATCTGGAGAAGTGGCGTCCTCCTTGCTCTGCATCCGTGGAACCCAGCAGTGTGCAGCATCCAGTGGATTGTCTGCCTTGAGACATTGCCACCAGCAGAGCCCAGATTCACCAGGTTGGCCTTGGTGGTGATCCTTGGATTCTTTTTCACCTCCCTCACTATCCTTCTGGCCAACACAGGTGTCACTTTTGGCTTCCAACCACGTCCTCTGAGATTTTTCACAGCACGGAACGTCTTGTATTTTTTAATAATACTTTGCACTGTAGCCACTAAAACTTGAAAACATTTAGATATGGCCTTGTAGCCCTTTCCTGACTTGTGAGCAGCCACAATGCGCAGTCGCAGGTCCTCACTGAGCTCCTTTGTCATAGCCATGACTGTCCACAAACCAACTGCAGAGAGCTGCTGTTTTTCACCTGTTAAAACAGCTGTTCCCAATAAATCAGGGTAATTAGGATGCTTTAGAGCAGCTTGGACTATTTGGAATGGTAGAGAACTTTGGATTTTCCCAAAGACTGACAGTTTGTGTAACTAATTTTGGACATGACGCGTTTTGCTCAGATGTAAATAAAAGCTGAGAAAGGTTTTTTTTCCTCAATAATTTGTCTTGTACGTCATCATATTATCTTTTGGGAGACACCTATGTCATTTCTTGTCAAAAAATAACTTGCTGATGGAATAAAAGTAACTTTAAGTCAAAATTTGACAGGGGTATGATTAAAGTATGTGTAGCGCCCGTGTACCTGCAGTGAATGAAATAGCTGGCCCAAGCTGTGACGAGCACTTTGGTACTCTTTAGCCCTTACTGAGAGTAGAGTCTGAGCCCAGAACTGACGTAACATCAACTTGGCACTGTCCACGTGCTCAGAGTCAAAGTGGTAAATGGGATTGGACCTGGTGGAGTTCAAAAAATCCATAGCAGCATTGGACTTGACTACCTCGCCCACAGCTCTCCAGAAGCTGCGACCCAGTCTGGTCTGTTAGAGACATGTTTCTTTTTAGCTAAATTTTATAGCAACATTTAACAAACCAAAGAAAAGGGTTTGATATATGATATTATGATTCATACTGAGGAAAGAGTGTCAATAAGCTCACCAAGTCCTCTGCATGGTTTCCTTGTTTTTTGCTGCTTCTCAGAGTGTCCAGGGTCACATTGAGAATGGCCTGCTCTGTGATGTCTTGGTGCGTATGTGAGTTCCAGGACAACGTTAGCACTCGAGACCAAAAGTTGGGGAGGAAGCCCATACATGGTACAGCTAGGAGGAGAATGAAAGTGAAAATGATCCCATGCATCTGCTTTCCAGTCTCTTCCCATATTCCTCTTCTGCTTTGTGTCATTTTGTCCTGAAGCCGGGTGTGTGGATCACTTTGCACCTGCAGAATATAAAAGTAAACAATGTGCTTCTACATCAAATGTGATGTTAATTTGTCTCTTAATGTTATTGTTTTGTTTTTTTTTACAGTAAATTGTATTTTGACGTCTACTGTACAGCACTTTGGTGAACAGTTTTCTGTTTCTTAAATAGTGCTTTATAAATAAACGTAATATTATTATTATTAATGCTATAATGCTCTGTAGTGTTACAGAAATGATTTGGGTTTATTGCAATGAACAACAACCCCTGTCACATTAATAATATGAACAAATATTATTTCACTTATAGGAATGACCAATATCATCGACCTACACTTAATATCGACCAATATCAACATTAAAATGGTTAAAGTTAAAGGTAAGGTAAAGTTTTTGAGATATTTTTGTTTGTTTAGTACACTTTGCAATATTGCTATATTTATATCGGTATTGGAAATTATATCGGTATATCAGATAAAAAAAATATTAAACATCCCTACTTTCTAGGTGCTTTTGATTGTTTGTGTTTGAAACTGTTGTCACCGTATTAACTATTGTTAGTTTAAACATTAATGGACATTTATCAGTTGTAATGTGTTTTCTTGTTGAATGGATGGATACGAATTGACCCACCTAACTTCTATAATCAGAATGTATGGTATTTGATTTCTTTGTGCGAGTGTCAGTCCTGTTCAGTCATAATCTACTCTTTAATAATCCCCGCACGCCCAAAATCTGTCTCCCACTGTTCTGTCATTGTTATTAAGACACAGTCATTTGGTTCGGTTTCTCACAAGAGAGAGGCTGAAATAAAACGTGATTTATAGCAATAACTTCTCTATCTCTCTCTACTGTGCCAGCCTGCATTTAGCAAATCCCTTTTTAATTGATTGACATGGTGTCTTGAATTTTATAGAGTCAGTATTCTCTCAGTTTTAGTCATTCTGCAGAAATGAGAAAATATCTTATTTTTATGCTTCACTTTAAGAAACATATCGTCTTCTGCTTAGCTTACATCAACAGACTAACGTGGGCAGCATTATTGAAGCTCATAGCATTGCACAACTTCTTCCTTCACTACAGAGCTATAATCCAAACTAAGAATATGTGTTTGTTTTCATAACTAAGACTTAAGTAGATGCTCTTTAAATTAAACAATGTTCTCACCTCAATTCATGCTGCCAGCGTCGTTGCACTCAGAGTATTTACGTTCACATCATAATGTAGACTTTCACCACAGCCTGTCAGAAAAAGAAACTGTGTCTGAGATCACAGTGTTCCTGTCTGTGTTTTAAATAAAGAAAAAAAATATTGAGTCTTCACACTTTGTCTGTCCTTGGGTTATTGTCTCTCGCTGGCTCCTCAGAAACAAAAATAACTTTGTGCTCAAGTAGGCGTCTATTTAACACTGTGGGCTCTTGGGTGTGTTTCTTAGCAAAGGGGGTACACTGTGAGGCAGAAGACTTCCCATCATAGCTCCCCTACAGCCTTGTGCCCCTCCCTATTTCCCATTATTGCATGGTGCATTGAATCACCACAATAGGGGCGCATATATTACCAGTCAGTGTTCAACTAAGGCGTACCCCAACCCCCCTGCCCTCTATCACTCTTTGCTTCACAACACCAAAAAATACTGCTTTTCACAACTGCATACACTATATTCTCTTCCGCTCTCCATAGTTACCCACCTTTTCAATGGCAGTTCACAGAAGGCCATCACTTGCTGGCGAGTGTTAGGAATGGGGCTGAATGTCAGTTTGTAGGTATTGGAGTAAAATATGATGAATGTTGCAGTGATTTATTTAATAATACTTTAAATTTAAGCGTTTGTCTTCTGCTGCTTCTTGAGTTTTTCAACTGCCTTGTAGGTTTCCAGAACAACACTTTTCATGTCATTTTTTTTATAGTAAAAGAGTGATAAACAAGTTTTTTTCTGAAGCGGTCGTCAACATGTCTGACTGGAACTGCCTGGTTAACCACAAGATGTTTCAGGTTTTTCAGTCTAATTGGTAATTATTAAGAAAACTAAACTGATTCAGGTGCTGTTGGCCTGACCTCTTAGTTACAGAGCCAATAATGGTTGTGCAAAAATAATTGTGTTTGCAATGCATCTAATTGTATGTTTGTACCAAACTTTTCTGCTAAATTTTGTAGGTGAGGTTAGTGCATGTTTCCTGTACACCTGTGGTGAAGTAACCTATTTTCTTTAACTGCACTTCCCTTTCTCAAATTGGCTGTGCCGCAGCCGTATGCTACTCTCTATATCAAGACATTTTATAAAAGATTTAAAAGGGATTTCCTCCCTCGCACAACATTTATGGTTTTTTTTCTATTGTATTGCATGTGCACGTGTGGTAGACGGCAAGTAAAATGTGTTTCATATGCATTAGAGTTGTAAACAGTATGGTTAAAGGGTTAATTGGCTTA
>JAUMTR010000005.1:8853305-8904649 GCA_032270685.1 Microctenopoma stevenorrisi | reverse complement strand
TCTGTTTGTGTCTGCTACCTTCAAGCTGCTGCCCCAGCAAACCACAGCAAAGAAGATCACGCTGGACACCACAGACTGAATAGGATCAGATTGTGTCTAGCTAACATCTGTAAATTAGTGCTAGCAACAAAGGCTAGCATATTAGAAAAAAATATAGTATAACCCCAGCATGTTATTACTACAGCACATTGTGATATATGAAGTAATTATGTTTTAATATAGTTATTGAAGAACAACTAAAACCTGAAGCTAATAGTCTGGGTGTCCATCTGCTCTGTTTTACTCATTTGGCTTTCAAATGCACAAAAAATATTGTTCTTTTTATGCAGATCCAGTAGCATTTTTCATTGAGCTATGTCTCTTTTGGTGTTTTGTAAATTAGGTAAACCAGGAAGTGTGGGCCACCATTCTGATCTGGCTTCTTGGTTTTAAGACAGATGTTAAGGAAGTGTGGGAGCTGCTGGTGATAAATCTATAATTAACAGCGTGTACTGTTAACGTGGGCTGCTGCTTTGTGTCAAACACTATTTGTCCTCTGCTAATTTTTTTTTCAGCACCATGGGTGAGTTTTAGAGGCAGGAAAGCCAGGGAGGTTTTTGGATGGTCTATGATGAAAGCAAACAAGGAATGTAACAAGGCAATGAAGACTGAGTGGATGAACTGGCAGGTTAGTAGTATGCAAAAGAAAATAGTGCTTCGGGCGTAATCAGTGCTTCAGAGCACACTTCATTGGTTCGACAGAGTTTCATCAGTTGGAGAGGTTTAGCGGTTTGACAGCTTTGGCACTAAATTCACAGGAAGACTGCATAAGATCTATCACTGTCATTTTCAAGGGTTTGAAGTGAGAAGAAATGTTTTGACAAATGGCAAATAAAAGCAAAAAGGGGCATTTTTATATAGTTTTATACCACAGAATAAAATGTGGTATTAAATATAATGTGTTTTCTCCTTATTTCCTACACCTAACATATCCAAAGTCAGATCACATTTTATATGAGAAACAACTTACGTTTATGAGGATCTGACTGGGACAAATACATGTGAGCAGACCTAGTATCTTTCTTGGGAGTAGGGCTAATGGCAGTGCAATAATCCAATAGGCAGTCAAAGAAATGATGGCAAGTTATAACTAGTGAGGGAAAACACTGAGGCAAGTGGTGAATGTGTTATAATAAAATTACAGCAGCACAGAGTGAGTGAAATCATGGTAGCTCTTACTGAATGCTATTAACTCAACAGGTAAGAGGCAAGAAACCATCAAAGAATCAAAGAACAAAGTCTTGCTTAAATCAAGTATGATTTATTGTCCTGATGGAATATTGCCTTTAATGTAATATATGATATAATGGATTGTTTATTTTAGAGATTCTTTAGTCGAGCAGGCAGCATAGTGTCTCTGGTATCACAGCCAGTGTGTATTGACCTTGTGTTGGCGATAGCAGACTTCAGTAGACTGTGCATCTTAGACGAGACAGTGCACAGTCTACTGAAGTCTGCTATCGCCAACACAAGGTCAAGACACACTGAGTCTAATGCAGCAACTAGCCTAGACACTTCTGAAGCAAACGTTGTACCAAGAAGCTTAACCAAATTTATCATGTTTCTCATTTCAGCTGGCAGATAAAATGATCAACATGTTAAGGTAATAGATTAAACAATTTTTTCACGTTGATAA
Source organism: Microctenopoma stevenorrisi (assembly GCA_032270685.1). Taxonomy (NCBI): domain Eukaryota; kingdom Metazoa; phylum Chordata; class Actinopteri; order Anabantiformes; family Anabantidae; genus Microctenopoma; species Microctenopoma stevenorrisi. The sequence goes on along the minus strand of JAUMTR010000005.1, from coordinate 8,902,974 downwards.
TTGTGACAGTGCACACAGTAGTATTGTATGTCATGTCAAAAGCAGTTTTTATAAAGTTTGAAGAAATAACCCAGATGATGACATGATGCGATGTGACCAGTTAGAAATATATGTAATCACCAGGCACCGTGGGCCAAACTAAATGTTCAATATTTATCACAAAAATGCATTATCCTGTGCCTTTGGAGCTAGATTTGTGCAAGGAATAAGTAAGAAACATCTGTCTTATTGATTTTCATTCTTTTCCAAATTGAAGTCCCTCAACTATAGCACACTGTAAAAGTTCTGCAAAATCACATTAACACAGTCCAATCACCTCAGGCACTGTAGATTAGAAAAATGTATTAGAAAACAAAGCACTAAGCAATAGATCGAGTTAGACTGGAACGGTCTAAATAGTGTTTCTAAGAAACAATAAATCCATTACGGCTCTGTGTGTGTGTCTGTATGGATTAGTTTTCATTTTCTTATTTAACACAATACCTTGATCAGCATGATGAAAACCAAAATTTGCAGTTTACACTGTGTGTGTTTGAAAATAAATGGGGACATGTTGTCAGCTGAAAATGCTCCAGGCAGCCAGAGAGGAACTGAATACCTGCGGATATAAGAGGATCCATAAGCTCTGGCTCGTGCCATCAGCTGACAACTCTGACAAAGCTCAGACATATTGCTTGTTACTGAAACTCAAAGAGACAGATTTTGTGTGGGATTTGTTACTATGACAGTATGCAACAGCTGTCACCAATCAACACCAACCCAGACTCCTCCAGCTCAAGTTATATTGTAGGTGATGGATTATCTGGATGTTGCTTCAAATTCAGGTCCTTCACTGTATATATAAAAAAATGTATTATATATTATATATAATTGTACATGTATTACAGGCAATCTTACCCAAACCTTTGGCAGACCTCCAGCCAACATTTTTTTAAACCGGTTTCCAAGGCAACCACAACCAGCAGGACCAATTAGAACTGACAAAGGATCCTTGAGCACTAAACTGCCTGGAGATTAGAGCAAAAGAAGACACATCCTCAAAACAAACAAATGAAAGAAAGCCACTGTGCTCTGTGGGTGTGTTTATCAGCATGTGTGTGTGTGTGTGTGTGTGTGTGGTGGGGGTCAAGACACAGAGACAGAGGCTTTGCATGAGTGTGCACCTGTAGGCTCAGTTGCGTTTGCTTTGGTCTATCCATTAGAGGGAAGAGACTTAATTAAACCTGCTGTCTTTCCTTCCCTCCCTCTGTTTCTCTCTCTGTACGACTGATTTGTGTTATTAGAGCCAAGGGCAGGAAACCAGATCAATAAGAAATAGTTTAGAGAGGCTGAGTTGTCTTTTTTCTATTCAGACCATCAGTGGAACACTGTGGCCTCTGAGCTGCACATCAATCACAAATCACATGCTGTGTGTGTGTGAGTTTATGTGCACGTGTGTGCATGCGTGCATGCGCTCTAAATAGCCTTTGTACTTCAATGGCGGATGTACTTTATTGAATATGTGACACCTGTGATCCCATGGTGTTCCTCATTGTGGGTGTATGCATGTCTGTCTGTCTCTGTAAGTTTAAATGTGTGCCAAATACCAGAGTCAGTGACCTTTACTGGAAACCCTTTTAGCAGTCTCCTGTGAGGTGAGAGTAGGGCTTTATTCACTCCAATGGTCATACTGCCATAGAAATTCAAAACACAGTAACATCTCCAGGTCTGACACTAGAATAAAACTTGTCTGTTGTAAGGAAAGTTAGCATTATTTGGAATTTACATAAACTACAAAACAGGGCCAAATACCAACCAAAAAATCTGTTTTTCTTCTAGTACTATATATAGTACATATATAGTCATATATATCAAGAACATCTGTGTCACAGTTAATGTACAGGGCACAGGGTGGAGGCCAATGTGCAGAAATGGATCAGTACAAACACTGATGAGCAAATTGTAGAGGTAACAGAATTGATACACAGCAAAAAATGAACATGTAATTATTAGAACCTTTTTAGAATTACAGCATTAGAGCAGGAGAGACATGCAGTGACCTGCCAGGTTTAAATACGGGGATGGGATAACTGGGAAACTGGAAATACGTGTGTCAGTGGGTGGGGAAGGTCTGTGGATTGATGACAGACAGAGGTGCTGAATGGGCAAAATTAATAGGACTCTGGCAGGAATAGTGTCAACATGACAACATCTCCTAGTTAGGTGACACAAATATGTCTGCTAAGACACTATAGCTGCCTGTGTTTAGAAAATCAAATCAATAAATCATCAATAAAACAGGCAATTCAGCCAGGTTCAATAGAGAGTTTCCTTTTCTTATTTACTTTACTTTACTTGGCAGACGCTTTTATCCAAAGCTACTTACAAGGAGAAGACACCAGCAATTACCATTTAGTTCTCGCAAAAACTGAGATACTACAACAAAGCACCCTGATAAGGCCTAACTCGTCAAGACAAAAACATGCATAGGAGTTGTTTAGTGCTAGACAACGTAATGAGTGTGTGCGCGCGTGTGTGTTAGACTCACTTGAAGTACTTCGTATGAACCATTACTATCACTGAGTAACAGTTAGCGCAGGAAAACAATCATGTACAAGCCACTTTTGTAAAGAAAGCCATTGATGAGCCTTTATGAAGACATTAAAGTTTCTCTTAGTTATGCTGGTATAGATTAAGTCTGCTAGTAGGTCTCTTTTGATTTGTGCAGTACATGTAGTTGTAGTAGTGCTAACAAGTCTACCAAGTCTCACACTGCACAGGACAACAAATGATCTAAAACACATCATGTCTGCCACCAACAATTTTAAATATGATACATCTTCTGCGGTTTTCTGCTATATTTGTTGTTTACAACACAATTCTATAGGTATTTTTTCATAATTTAGATGTCTTCAGTGTTCATGTACATTTTTTATGCACACTTTTGACTGCTAGCACATGTGACCCATGTCAAGGCCACTGTGCTCCTGCTGTCACCATTAATAATGAGTTGTGAGCTTGTGTTTCTATTTTCTTTTAACTTGCCATGTGCCTCCCCACCTTGGTAATTCACTCATCTACTGACCACCTTTATTCATCGTGGAGTCTGTCTTTATCTGTTTTGACAAAACCTTTTCTGCCCGTTTCTCTTTCACGCGTGATTTATTTACTCTTAGAAGGCTTTAAAAGAATTCAGGCGTAGCCCTCTCCATGGCAACACCATCTCTTTTTCTCACGCACATTTTCTCACTGTCTCTCATAATTCTGCCCTACCCTGAGCTTTGTCACTGCGTCCTTCCCCATATGCACTCCCTCCCCACATACCCTCTCACTCTCTCCCTTCTTCTCTCTCTCTCTCACACACTCACTCAACCTCTCCTGCTACGGCAGCTGTTCTACTGCTAATGCTGCACCATCCACTGAATGCGAGATGTTCAGCCCAGCTTATAAGGGATCTGCAGGGGAGCCAAGGTAAGGCTTTCGTGCTTGTTTTCTTATGAAGAAACACGCCAGAGACATGTTTACTACTGTTGTTCTCTGCCCAGAGCTTCATACGAGACGCTAAACGACTGATGGGAAGAAAATGCTTGTGTGTGTGTGTGTGTGTGTGTGTGTGTGTGTGTGTGCTGATTTGTGTGAGAACTCTCCAGCTGGAGTAGTACCCTGTATGAGTTGCAGGTTGGGTACGACTCTTGTGATCTGCATACACACACACACCATAGTGAAGAAGAAATCTTCTTTCCTGTTCCTTTCTGTTTTTTGTTTTGAAGTTGTTGAAGAGAATGAGAGAGATCTAAGAACCTGTGGAAAACTGGTGTTATACAAATTGTCTCTGGTGTAGTGCTGCAGTGCCTGGTTATGGTGGTATGTTCTCTGATGGGACATGACAGTGGGCTCTGTTCATGCATGTGTGTGGTTCTTTGCAAGGCAATCGAATGTGGGGGAATGAAGTTAGATGTATACATTTGTGATTGGGTAGATAACAGCAGCATTTCGTCACTGCTGTCATGCCACGAGACGACACTCAAGCAAACAATACACATAACATAAAAACAAGAGTACTGGTTGTATTATTGTTAATGTTGTTATTATTAATTATTATTATTATTTGTGGTAGTAGTAGTAGCAGTAGTAGTTGTAGTATTAATAGTAGTAGTTGTATATAAGAAAATGCGCATTTTCCACCACTAAGAATAAATCACATCCTGTATGCATATAGTAGATGGAATATGTATCATCCTCAGTCCTCCTCAGTAAATGATCTTTATCCTTACTCTATATGCACAGTACAGAGTGAAGCGGTGGGAGGCGTAGAGATGTCATTTGATTCATGAGTCTGTTTCTCCAGAGCACGCACTGTGTGTGTGTGTGTGTGTGTGTGTGTGTGTGTGTGTGTGTGTGTGTGTGTGTGTGTGTGTGTGTGTGTGTGTGTGTGATAGCAGACATTAAATATCCTGCAGGGAAACTCACAAGAATTTTTTTTACATTTTTCATTTAATCTTTATATTGTTATGGGAGCTAAATGTTTGCAGTACTAGAGAAGCATTTATGAGGTTTGAGGTTTATTTCTTCTGTTCACAGACTTGCATGGTGGACTATGTTCAGTCCATTGCACTTGGTGCTGTCCGGTCTGGTGTAATCATGGTGGCCACAGATAATTTTAGACTACATATATTCCTTTTGGGGGTGGCAGGGTGGTGTAGTGGGATGCACTACTGCCTCAGAATATCCATAAAGGGAAAAAACTATTAACACAACACATAATTATACAACTTTAATCACGTAATGATCACGTTCTTCCCACGGAGCCACGCTGGAGCCCTTCAGATTTGATGATCGCTAACTTTAGAGTATTTATTTAGGCAAAATAAAAAAAAATATTGACACAGCAATCCTATACTAGGAGGCTTGACAAATTTCAGTTCTGCTGTGTCAGGTGGACGGACGCTCAGTGCTGCTCATTCCAGTGCTGGCTCAGAATAGATGGCAGCTAATCTGTACCTCTTAGGTAGAGTGAATTCCATATTTGCACTTGTATGCACTGTACATTCATTTTTATGTTGGTTTACGTTAACTTCACTATCGTTTAATATTATTGCATTTATCTCTAACTCAGTTGTCCTTGTGTTTTGGGATTGTGCGATGTCTCTTTTATTACTGGAATAGTCCACTTTAGAGCCGATAAAAGTCACCACTCAAGGAGTGACTACACACACCCTCCTAACTTCTGTTATCACTCCTCTCCTCATATATTTCCTTTGCTTCATTACCTACTCATTATAAACCAGCTTTCATTAATCCACCCTCATCTGTTATCTGTCAACAATTCTCATGTCTCCCTCCTTCTGCTCCTGTACCTCCACGTGCTCCTCTGGTTTTTCAGGTCACATTTCTAATTGCACTTCATTCCCTCTTGTAGATCATCACAAATACCGTTCTAAACCTTTCTTGCTCCTCCTCCTCACCTGTGCAGTCTTTTCAAATTATCTTAATTGATTCTGAACTAAATCTCCTCCTTCATTAATCTGCCTCTTACTCCCACACCTAATTTTGGGATGAGACAAATTTTGATACAGTGAAACATGAGTCACCAGCTGCAGATGGGTTTTATTTGAAACTTCCACAGCTTGTGTTTGCATTGTTTATTCCCATTAGGTAGAAATGAAACGGGGTGAGGAAATTGCCATGTTCCCGGTGTTTACCTGATTCAATAGTTTTTGTGTGGGTTGAGGGTTTTTTATTTGGTCCTGTGGGTTTTCTTACATTGTGTTTGTGGGATCTTAAGTCTGTATGTTGCTCTTTATGATCTGCCAGAGCTGTATTGAAGGGGAGGTTTTGTTCTCTGATCAATGCCATCTGAAAATGTGAACAGCAGGGGAAATTGGAGGCTGTGTGTGTGTGTGCGTGAGTGTGTGTGTGTGTGTGTGTGTGTGTGTGTGTGCTCGCGCACTCAGACATGTCACAGCTTGTTCATTTCCGTGCATGACATGTACATGGGTCAGCATGTCCAAGCTTGTGTGCATGAGTGTGCATCAGACTGTGTGTATCTATCTGTGTCTGCCTGTCGGTTTTCCGTGGGCGTACATTCATTTTTGTGTGAGTGTGTGATTTGAAAGCGTGGGTAAAGGGTGGGCTTGCTGTCAGTTTCATTGAAATCCACCAACAGAGAGAAGGATTATGAGGGACAGGGGGCAAATAAAAATAGAAATCAAACAACAGAACGATTTAGTCAAAAGTGACTAATTGAAGATGCACCGCTTGGTGACATCTTGTTACAGTAAAGAGCGAATCAGATTCATGTATTCCTTGCTGCATCCACCTGGCAAATATTTGAATTGTGAAACATTAAATTTAGTAATACATGAGGAAATCACGTGTTTCTTATAAAGTTGACATCAATAGTGACTCTGTGATGGTGCATCATAGTATTTGTTAGGTATGTGTGTCAGGTAATTTTATCATTTTAACATCACAACCTTATATCTCTGCTAAGTCACAACGTCAGTAGGATATCATGGATGACCTGTGTTGTCATCCGTTACTTACCTTGTCTGACATTAACTAAAGATAATGAGATAATAAGCTTAAAGCTCTTGTGTTTATGTGTGTTCTTTATTCAGACATCCTCCAAATTCAGAGTGTTGAGCTCAAATAATTAACCTAATGATGTATAAATGTTAAAAGAGATGCAAAAAGACATTTTGAAAAACATGTTCCACTGCCATTCAGCAGGCTTCGTGCCTCCCCGAGCACGTGAGTGTCAGTGTGTGTGTTATAATACATGGTGATGGTTGCGGCTGAGACATGAGCCATTAAAGCAGAGCATCAGCTCTGTCTCTAAATCAGCAAGCCTCTGGAAAAGCTCATATGACTAAGTAACCTATTAGAGACACAGGAGGATGGGGCAGAAAGAGGCAGCAATAGATAGATGACTCAAAGGAGAAATGCCCCTAACGTCTTTCTGGGCATATATCATCCCTTGGAATCCATCTAATGACTAAATACCTTATTACATGTTGGGGACAGGTGGTGGAACAAAAGTAATAAAGATGGAAGCCTCCCACTGCTATGAGTCTCACTGCCACTGAAATGGCATTTATTGCAAATGAGATAAGGGACTGAAAGAAAATAAACAAAAGCAGTCTGATGGGAGAGGGAAGAAATGGAGACATAATAATGAATGAGGTGTGATATTTATACTCATTCAACTTCTTTTTTTCCAGCAAATTAATCTTTAAACCCACAGACCACATACAGTGTTTCTCTCTGACTGGTATCTCTGCAACAATTTATCATGTATTGTGTATGTCAAGGTTTGGAAATAGTTAATTTAGAAATCAGACAATTTGTACCTGAACTATTTGACGGTTTGAGTGTGGTTTCAGAATTCATGTGTCAAGAGCAAAAATCGGTATGTTCACATGCTGCATTCATATTCATGTTTAAATTAGCCTCAAATGAATCAAGTTATAAGAAACCTAACAGGAAGGGAATGCAGTAACACATTTACTGGTGCGATACAGTGTTAACCCTGCGATGGATTCTACATATAATTCTATATGAAATGTATCATGTTTAATATTAGCATTATGCACATGTTGCAATTATTGGATGGATCGTGAAAACACATGTCAGAGCAATCTGCCTTTGGGATGCTATGTTTACTCACAGTTCATTTTGTTTCGGAGCATTTTTTTTCTCTCTGTCTGTCTTTCTCACCTTCCTCTCTCTCTCTCTCTCTCTCTCTCTGTCACACACATGCAAACACTGAGGTTTGGTCTACAGTGGTTTTACTAAGAACGAGCCAAGTGCCAAATATGTTGTTAGATATAAACAGTATACAAATTATTTAAAATACAGCTGGCACGATATCATATTTGTCTTGTGTTTTGATGTCACCCAAATCACTTTCAAACATTTTTGTATCAATAGAAAATGTTGGTGCTGCTGTGAATGCAAGTTTCACACGGGTTGCAGTTGAAAGCGACAACGACAAGACTCTTTGGTTTCTCTAAAAGCAACAATGCCCTCAAGTCGTGATGCTGTAAAAAGGTGACTGAAAACTGAATTTGCTGCAGTATAGCAACATCAAGAACTGCTTCCTATGCACTTTGTCTCTATAGCAACATGATGCTATATTAGGTTTATCTGAGCCATACTGTACATGTGTGCTGCGTGCTGGAGTCATTTGTACTTGACACACCAACTGTTTCTGGTTAAATTGAGATATTAACCTTTCCTTTAGAGGTTTGTGTAGTTTTTCAAATTGGTGGGAAATCACGATTTCGCACAAAAAACGTTATCATGATGTTTAACCTCCTAAGACCCTTAGTGGCATGCATTTTTAATTTCTCTTTGCTATTTGTGCTGATTGTGACCTGATGAATGTAAAAACTAAGAATTTTCATTTTACCTGATTTTTGATAAAAAACTAGAAAATCTAAATTGAGTAATGATGTGCAAAACTCAACATTTGTCCTGAGTTCAAAAACAAAATGAAAAACAATAATTGTATCCCTTTGAGCAATGTCTCATTTGAAGTACGTAAATATCAGGCCCTAGAGCAACATTTTTTATTTTGGTCTAGACAACCCAAAATGTGATGGTGTGATGTGCCAGGTCCTAGGAGGTCAATTAGTTTGTAGTTTATCTGGGTTATTCTAGTCCAGAATGAAAAGAGTGGATAACCAGGTTTCTGAAATTAACTACTTTTCCTTTTCTTCTTTTTTCTCACATTCATTTTTTTTATGTTGAAAAATAATTTCAATGTTCGTTGGACATCTCTTAACCACTAGAGGGAGCGTACACTGCATTCTGACCTGTCACTGTCACTGACAGACACCACGAAGAAATTCTATTCTATTCTAGTACACGTGTGTGTGTGTGTGTGCACTGAAGCACACCACGATATTTTACTGCATTCTGCACATCATTTTACTGTTTTGTTTGTTTACTACTCATCTTCCTATCAGCGAGTGATTACTGACAAATGGTCAGGAGATCAATTAGTATAAGACTATGTGAAAGAAGCACTGATGTGAGAGTTCAGATATAATATCAGAATTACACAGAAATAGATTTTTTGTGTTTACAGTTTGCACAGGAAGTAAAAAACTCATTACAGAAACACAATCTAATACAAAAGCCTTGTTTGAGATGCATTGAGCACATTTGCAAGCCCTCTCGGATCTTTGAGCCTACGCTTTGTGACAGTGTTGTATTAAATTTAAGATTGGATTACTAACCATGAAAAGAGGACAAACGCCCCAAGCTCCCTAAAATACCAGGTTCACTGCTTGTCACGGTTAGCTAATCTGACTAATTTGCACCACTGACATTTTCAACAAACGCAGGTACTGCAGGGTAAGTTTGTACTAGTTTCAGTCTGTGGTATTTACTTAAGACAGAAAAGAGAAATTTACATCTTCTTCAAATTTCAGCTGGGGCAGTGTGACGCTGTTTTCCAGGGGATGTGAATGTTTAGTTTTAACTAACAATAAAGACACTAATATCAATATGTCCCATAACTGTGTAGTAGGAGGCAAAACTAGTTTGTAATTTCTGGTCATCGTGAGGACTGACATTGTCAGCTGTTCTTCAGATGTGTAATTGTTATTCTGATGCCTTATTCCAACATTAAATCACCAGCCTCCTGATCAGAACCAATACTCACAGTGTTCATTATATTAGCAATGTGCAATAGTGCTATTTTCTCCAGAGTTAGCAAAAGCAAATTGTTATAATAGTCTAATGATTGTTCTCTCTGGGGTTTTTCTTGTACTTGATGAGTGTTGAATGCAGGTTTTGCACAGTGCATTAACAGAGGGAGTGAGTGCTCAGTTCAACTCTTTGAACTATATTATACTTTGAAAGTATCTCATGGGCGTTTTGGTATTTCTGTACATTAGCTGTGTGAAATTTAACTGAGGCTGTTACCAGGTAATTCTGGAGTGGGGAGGAAGAGGGAGGAGGGACACTCTCTTTGGCCACAGCATTAGAGGTTTCTATGTTTTCCTTTTTTAAATAGCACATTCTGGTCTACAAATTAATCTGGTTTCACACTGCTGTCGAGTATTTGGAAGATGGCAAAGTGACTTATTTAAAGTGACTTACCTAATTGTCATGTCCACTCTGTTATGTCCAGTGTGTTTACTGTAACTGTTGAACTGGTGAATTATTATTATTATAATATGTAATATATTATTACATGTCATGAGGATGAGACTCACTAGAGAACATCTTGCACAGGAAGTGAACATGTGGTCACACCACCAATGCTGCAGCTTGTTTTGGTGATAAATATAATTCAAGTGTAAAAAATGAGTTTGTGGGTAACAGACAAGGTGTGTCAGATGGTAGATTGTGGTCCCTCCCCACATTGTTCCTCCTCCTTCCTGACATGTGTATATTTTACTGTACCTACATGTGTCAGTGTGTCAGCTTGAGTGTGTTTAACAGGCTGTGAAAGTCAAAGAGCAAGCAGTGTTTCAGGAAAGTACTTGACAGGTCAAGTGGCAAAGTGGAGAACGACAGCGGCATATGGGAAAGAAGAAGTCGACGAGATAAATGAGGGAAAAAAAACACGTCAAGTAGACACAAGACCTGACAGAGACTGAGAGGGAGTGGAGATACTGGGTCCAGGGAGAGTGGACAGAAAAGTGCAAGGTGAAGAGTAGGACTGACAGCAGAGCATACATTTCCCAGAGGAGACAGCCTCTGGAGCAAGAGAGACTGCTGAGAAGTTCAGTTTGACAAAATGCTGAGGAGGAGAAGCGTGTCATTTGGTGGATATGGATGGTATGTTACATTTTTCACATGTGTATGTGTGAGAGTTGGCAACATGTGTGCACATCCTGCGATTGTGCACATTATATTCATTGAGTGGGAACAATGCAGATTGTGCTGAAATGTATGTTTGCTGGTGTCATGAGAGTGCGAGGTGCAGAGACGTGAATGTTTTCATTAAAAGGAAGGATGGGTGGAGGACCGGACTGCTCCTGTGTGTCACACCTCTAACACTGTCGTCTGTTTCTCAGCACTGTGTGTGTGTGTGTGTGTGTGAAAGAGTCTGTGAATGTGCAGTTTCACTATGTGCTGTCATACAGGGAATGATTACAATCAACAGGGTGCTTTTTGTCTGTTGTTTCTGCTGCTCTTGTGGACACAGCTATTAGAAGCTATGTTTTCTGGCTTTATTGGCCCGAGAAGATTTCCAGCGATGCAGCACTGAAGAAGTTGCCAGGGAACCCATTTAGTGCTGACACACTCGGGTGAAGGGTTTTTGTGCTGGCTCCTCTGTTATTCTGACACTGAAGCACTGCTCCACAGCACTTGACCTTCCCAGCTGCTGCTGAGGCACCGTGTCCTACCAGACAGGTTCAACTGACCTGAGACTAACAGCAACGAGGAACAAGCACTTTTCGTGTCTCACAGTTCATTATAGTCACTATTGTGTACTGCAATGTTTTTACCAGTTACACTAAGACAAAAAAATGATGATGTTTTTAGTTTCCAATAGTTCCGAATGTGGGATTAAGTTTTACTCACATTACTCAACCCATAGATTCTAAATGCCAGCACACAGTGTACCTTAGTAAGTTACTGAAGCGTCCCTTTAACAGCTCAGCGACATGTTTGAATGATTCCTCTATGAAAAATCTCCAAGAAGTCATTTTGTTTATTTTATCTCAGAGATACAACCTGTGACAGCACAAACATTTGTCATACCACTGAGGCAGTGAGTTGAACCACGGTGTTTGCTTGTTTTCCTGTTTTTCTGTTGATTACAACATATCAGAAATACAGCATGCAAATGTTGGACATTTGAATATCAGACCTGGAAACTGATCTGTAACTTTAAAGGAACTCTCTTCTCACTGGCTGGGTTAGGGTTAATAGTTGTTTGCCTCTCTTGACACTGCTGTGATGACAGACTGCTGTTGATGTTGCTCAAAAAAAAAGTGGAAAACATTCAAATAATATTTAAACCATCTAGCTTGGCTTTTGGTGCACAGAAAATGTGTGTTTGTGTATGTTTGTGTCTTTTATGAAATAGATCAGGCGCTGTTCTGCATGGTTCAGTCTAGAAATGAACGGGATTAAAGAATTAATGTCTTAACACCTTCTTTAGAGTGAGAATGATATAAAACAGCCTCTGAACTCACACACACGCGCGCATACACGTGCATACACATACACTCATTGTGTACACATACACAGTTGCAAATAGGGTAGAAACTCACCATACTTGTATGTGCACTTTTCCACAAACACATCACAGTCATTCCCCTATTTTTAGCACTAAACAAGTACATGTTGTGATTTTCCATGTTTTCAGTACAGTCAGTAAGTAATGAACCGTGAATAAAACCCTCATGAACACAGAGGTAACTCATGACAACAACTGGCCTGGGCACCTTGTAGAGATGTAAATCAAGTCGCTGACCTGTACTGTGCTCTCTAGGAACTAAATATCCTTTATGGAAGTATTTGCACTTCTTTGCAGGATACACATTTAATATTTGCCTGTTTTATTATTCTTTATGGTCCAACTATGTCCAACTATTGTCACATTTAATGACAATTTCTGGAAATGCCTCTGCACTAAAGGGACCCATTACACCTTTCAGAGATGAGGTCATTAATTGCACTCCTCACCAAGTTTAGTGACTGGAATAACCTCTGGTGTTCAAGTCCTCATCACTGTAGAATGAAAGCACTACAGCAAAGAATTGAATTACTTGTTATTAATTGTCTGTGTCTCTCTCTCTCATTCCTCTCCAGGATTGAAAAATCCACTTTGTCTGCGCTGAAAGCTCGGTAAGTCCTTCTTTTAATCTTACTATGGGGCATCTCACTGCTTTTGAATTTATCAGGTTTATCACAGTATCAAGTGAGAGTTAATTGCTTTAGTTAGTCGGACACGGTCTAAATTTGTGTGAACATGCTTCTGGGGAAATTCCTGAAAACCACTCACGTGTGACAACAGCATAACTGCAAAGAAAAGTTCTACCTAAAGAATAATTACATCTATTTTCCATTGCACAGACACTGTGGTTTTTATTCTTGAGCTGCACACAAATATATGTACATCATATAATATAGTACAGTATATGCTCTGCCATGTTCACACAGCAACCCAATGTGGTTTTTCAAGCATGGGAAATTATTGGGATTTTTTTTGCCCCTGGTCTCACTTGTTAGGCTACATACAAACAGTGCTTCCCCAAGACTGACTGGTGAAGTTAATGAGGCTACAAAACTACTCGCCTCAGTTACACATCAGATTATGTGCAGCATCATCAGCTTAGCTCTTCCTGATTCACTTTGTTCTGTTGATCTAACACTGAACCAGTGTTTCTGCAACTTAGTTTATAGGTCGTTTATGAGCACAGATGCACAGAACGAGAACTGTTGGGTTCTTTATATTTATAGACGTAAATGAGGAGCTAATAGTAGTAATCTATCTATAGGAGTGTGACTAAACCGTAATCTGAAGTAATGTTGTGTAATGACCATTTTAGATCTACATTACAGCTGTTCTAGAAAAAGCAGGAAGAGATTCTGAATCCATTTGACCTAAACTACCTCATGTGTTGTTGTTTGAAGATTTTCTGTGAGAAGCTTCTCTTTGTTGATACGAACCAATGAGAATGGAGGTTGCCCTAGCAATGAGAGGTGGAGGGCTTGTGTGTGTGTGTGTGTGTGTGTGTGTGTGTGTATCTCAGTTTATAGTAACTACAGCTGTATCACCCTTGCTCCTACCTGTCGCACAAAAACACATGCACATAATGAAAGAAACATTTTTTATATTTATGTTCTCTAAACATCTTCAGATTTTTCAGATTTCATCTCCCATCTGTCCCCTTTCTTCATCACTCTGCTTATTGAACTTCAATTCATAAAATAATTACATATAGCTGTGTATATATTGTACTAACTGAGACTATTGAAACACAAAATAAATGCGATGCAGAAATTCTGATGGATTACCAATCCCCCCTTTCTCAACAGAAGTCATCTTGTCTCTATAATTGTCTAGAAATTAATGTTTGTTTTTTTTATTTGCATTGGGAACTAGAAACAATTTATTGCATCAATAGTTTTATTTTCCCACTTTAAATAAAAATACAATAAAACTGAATTAAAAACAGAAAATAACTTTTCCATAGATAGTGTCTCAGTCATAGCTTTCACACATCCTTATGGTCTTATACTGAGGTAACAAACGCTATAAGTTAGTTTTCGATGTTACGGTTTTTAATCGGATCTTATTATAGTATTAAATGTCAAACAATATGCAGTACAAAATGATTTGTTCCAGATGAATGTGAAAGTAGGAAAAGGTTTGCATATCATAATATTGTTTAGTTGTTGTTTATATTGTTTGTGAAAGTCTTTGGTCAAAGTCAAACTCCTGAACAATCTGCAGCATGAATGTGTCTAAGAGACAGGATTAAGATTCTGGACTGGGGCTGTTAAGCCAACAATGGTAAAATACTAAACAAGGCAGATTTGTAGTCAGTCGGTTTTCAGACTTAAAGCCTTAAAAATCGAGCAGTATCTGTTATCTGTGGTGTTGTCACACACACACAAACACACACACAGCTTCAGTGTCTCCTTTGGTGCCTGACCAGGTGTCATTAGACCGTCTGCTCTGGAGTGGCTCTGAATATGAATGAGTGCGTCGTGACTCCTGCTTGAGCTGTCCGACTGCGTAATAGCACAGATTTGTGCGTGAGAGCGCGTGCGTGTGTGATCCAGGTGTGAGATGTAAGAAACATAGTAGAGACAAGAACCCCAGAGTTAACAATACATTATGTGTCAACCCAAACTTCTGACAGCTCCCAGTGAGAATAGAGAAAGGTTGCATGGATAGAAAAGTGAGTTTATTATTATTGTGGTGTTATTATATGGGGAGAGAATTAACATGGCAACAAGAAAGTGCTGTCATCTCCCTTTATTCCTTGTCCATGCTCTAATTAAAGATAGAATTTTCTCATTGTCTCACTAAATGCAAACAAAGGCTGAAAAAGAACTAGAAGAAATGATAACAGGGTAAGAGGGAAACTCAGGGTTTCTAGGAAGGAACATTGCATGGACAAAAATATATGAATTAAATCAAAATGAAATCCTCCTTCTCACTGTATTTAAAATGAAATGTTGTGATGTAATGTCATTTGAATGACTGCTGCCTCATATTCTGACTGAGCCTACCTAATTGTCTCAGTTGGTCTTCTAAAGTCATGCAATGTACACGGGTGATTATAAAACAGAGGAAAGCAAGAGGAGAAAGGTGAAAAAGGGAGGTGGAAGGCCATGGGAATGAAAATATCACATGGATGGCTCGCTTCAAAGTGTGCGGCTCCAGGGCAGCAGATGCAAGCCTTATATTATTTTTTTCTCTTTCCCCTTCTCTGACCTGTCTGCCCTCAATTCTTAGTGTGCTTTTTATTCCTCCCTCCCTCTCTCTCTCTCTTCATCCCCCTTTCTTCTATCTTCATGTCATTAATCTCCAGTACTCCTCTGCATTTCCCTCGCTTGTGGTTTCTACAAAGAGATCTCTCCGCCTTTGCCGTACTCAGAGCACCTCATTAATAACCGCATAATCAAACCTGTGTCCGTGCAGCGTAAGTGAGCATGAGCAAACATGTGCATCTGTTTTGTCTTGAAGTGGTGGTGAGGGTGAACCCATAGTATAAATGGGCAAACAGGTGCAATAGAGGAGAGAGAGAAAGAAACACACACACACACACACACACGCGGAGAAGGGGAGAGAGGTTGCACCTAATCAGCTTGGAAACTGTGTGACGATGCCCCGAAAACTGTGGTGAGTAACTGCTACTTAATCACAATTTAATGTTCTTTCTCTTCTTATTCTTCTTATTTTAATATGTTTGTTTCTCCTACTTTGTTACATCAAACCTGCAGTTTGTGTGCAGATGTACAACAGTGGGTCTCAACACATATATAAATACTAAAATAAGACACTGGGATTGAAGTGATTTCATTGATGTGACATTGTTTAAGTTGGGGAAAAAAAAGCATGTTTGCTTTTAAAATTTGTAGTGATTCGATTTTGAAGTCCCAGCACATCACTAGATGATAAAATGTGTTCACACGTTTGTAAAGGTTTGATCTTTTAAGATGCGATTTAAGGTCTTTTATTTATTGTCCAAGTTTTCTTTGTAAAACAGTAAATCGCATTGTGCAGAACGAAACATGGCAGCATGCGAAACAGTGGAGAGAAGCAGGTGGTAATAAAACAGAGCGCTGGTGTGTGTTGCATCTGTTAATTCAGGATATTTGACGACTCCATGTTATAAAGGTCACATCAGATTATTGCTTTTGTTTTGTGTGAGGAGGATACATGGGAGGACTGTTGACTGTTAATCAGTCTGTTTCTCTAGGGACAAGCTGTCACACCTCTGTGTCGCTGGCTCGCTCCTAGTTTTTCTTGTTTGAGTTTCTTTTTTAGGAACACTGTGTCTTTACGTGTTGGCTCCACATTGTAACTAATAAAATAAATTACTTGAGTATTTTGTTTTCCGGGAGCAACCACAGATTGTATTACCTGCTGGATTTTCAATCTGACCTCTACTCGCCTCTTCCTCTGCGTGGGCAAGAGGGACTTTGCAGCCAGCTGCTGCTAATTTGCTTCTGATTCTTGTCGTACATTATTTCTGTTCTCCTTAGTCCCTCCTCTGTTGTCTTCGTCTTTGCTCAGTTCAAACGAAGCAGCTGCTAACATGTGAGAGTGTTGTCCAGTTATCAGTCTGCAGCCGGCCCACAGTCAGCTGGTTGCTGTTCAATATGCATTTTATTTATCTGACTGCAACCACTTTCAGTCTGATTGTTAATTTTTGTATGTCCATACACTTTCAGTTGATCTTCCTATCTTTTGCACACATAGGAGAAGAGTTAAATCAGGTATTGGTTACCTGATCACCTAGAGCAGACTAGAATGGGTTAATGGAGAAAACAGTGTGGGTTTATCCAAAATATGAAAGAGAGCTTGAAAAATAGTAGAAAAGCACCATAAAACGATGTAGCTTCTTCTTAAATAAACAGGACATACAAAAAAGTTCCCTGACCATTTCCTAGTTTTTGGGGCCAGGTGTAAATGTTATCTTCTGCCAGCATCATGGAAAAGAGTAAAGGGGCTGCTGCTATTTCTGGAGCCTGGCATTTACTCTGTCTCCTGGTACACCTTCTATATTGCAGGAAACTATGGTGCGTTGTGACCACTGGACAAACACGAGACTAAATGTCTGCTGGTATCATATTTACCCTGGGCGATGGCTTATTAAAGCTGGAGGCTTTGCTGTATGGCACAGGGAGAAAAAGCAGCGATTAATCAAAGGGAGGCTGCATGTGGTCGTTATGAGCTGTCAGCTTTATTGTGTTTTGCTTATTGGAAGCAGTTGTTGATGCAATGTAGACAGTTACGGTCTAACCTGATATAAGACTGCAGGCAGTAACAGAGAGACAGTAGAGCAGCACTAAAGCGGAACTGAAATTCAGTCACGTTTGATTCAATACACAAAAACAACTGTCCAGAGTAAATAGGATGTTCAGCTGCGGTTCATTTGGGAACCAGAGGTCAGTTAATGCACAAACACACACACGCACAGTGGTGTGTGCTACTGTACTAAACTACACAGGGGGACTGACTCACCCTCGTAGCACAGTTTTAGTTCCCCTTTAAAAGCAATACTACTGGCCTTGTTCGTGTATTTGCATTTTTTATCATCTAGCTCTGGGTGTGTGAGAAAAAGGTAGAGAAACCCAAACCACAAGTTGGTGGAGATACTTGTTGAAGCGTAATGTGGGAAGTGGTACGACTCCACCCATCCTTAAGAGCTCAGAAGAGGATGTTGAGCTTCCTCTCCTGTCACACCTCTAATTCCAGTGAAGTTAATGAAATGTAATTTGTTTTATATATTAAATCTTTCAATGATGTGCTGGATAACGTTAAGATTACAGATGACTACAGGCGGGTAACAACATCCACACTGATGTAACTGCTCTTAAATTACCTGGTTTAATTTCAGCCATGAATTTTAATTAATTACAACGTATTTGTTTCCTTTCAGAAAATTAAAATCTAAATTCCTTCACTGGAGCAACAGGACAATACGCAGACATTCACTTGTTTCTGATGTGACCACAAGAGGGAGCTGACATCATGTGTTTGTCTCAGAGCTCTTTTGCGGATGTAATGAGCTGCTGAAGCGATAAAAAAAACATTCAGCAGAGGGAGCTATTTCTTAACTTTCATGCTGGCTGGATGTCAAGCTCTGACCCACCTGTTAACACGCAGATGAAGTTGTTACTGGAAACAGGGATGCATGACTGGTATTCATGAGAAAGACAAAAACATTGTGGAATAAAAAAACAGCTCAGTTCCGCACAGATGCATCCTTCGTCTAAATCTCATCCGCCAGCACTTTAAACCCAGAGGGCTCCTAGGTGCAAGACACATGCAGCCATATTGTATGTAGTAGCCTATGGAGAGCTAAGACTGTTGCCATGGTAGCGAGAACTGATGATCCACTAAGAGATGGTCCAGTATGGTTCATTACCATGGCGATAGGCTGTGGTTGTCTCGCCTTGCAGCCATACTTCATTGTCAGTGCGCCAAAACATGACCAGATTATCTGACTGGTGATGCTAGTGGTTGCCCATAGTGACCACAGCCTGTGAGTGTAGAAATTGTGCAAGTAATCGTGGATCAAGGAAGATGTACAGATAAGTAACATAGGTGACATAGTGGACGGCAACACAAAGGGAGCTTTTCATTCTGTGTGTTCATCCAAAGCACTGTACCTTCTGCCTGTAGGAAGGTTTCGTTTAATTCATGCACTGGCGAGATTTTACAAAAAAATAATTTGCCAGGATGTCTGGAGGTTTACAGGCGTGACGAAGGGTGAGGCGGCTTGATAAAAATCAGGTAGCTGTTTCCTGTAGTGGAGTGTCTGCTAAGAACAAGGTGAAATCTGATTTAAGGTAGGAGATAATTAACTCTGCTTTGATGAGAGGATGTTCTTTTGTCATCAGTTTAAGAAGTTTTAAATAGGATGCTGTCGGGAAAATCTTTACTAAGTGGATACAAAGTGCAGTAAGTGACTGTCAGAACATGTTGTTTTTCCTAGTGTACTCCCTCATCATCATAATTTCCTCTTTACATCTTCTTTGCTTAAATGAGCAGCTCATCCTCAGGTATAAAAGATAACACTCTTCTGAAGTCTGACATTAGCTGACAGCACGTGACAAAAATTACATTTTGTAATTTGCGTTTGTACAAACATGAATGTGTGCTGTACAAAGACACACGGGGAGATATCCGTGTGGTTCCACAACTTTACAGAGTACAAAAGCAGCAAGGTCTCTTATTTTAGCAACAACTCTGGAAGCAAGTTCTCCCTAAATATAACTTTAGCAACAACTTTTTGGACTGAATCATCAAACAGTTGCTTCACATCCAGAACATTGTTTTTGTTTGTTTGTTTGTTTTTGGGTATATGTATAAAGTGTATTATTATTAAGAAGCTCTATTCTGTTGACTAGCTCGTGGCTAATTTTGCCTGTTCCTTTTTTTACATAAACACTAGATGTACAAAGATGGTTTGATTTCTTACATCTCTGCATATAAGACAATGAAATGTAAGTCTATTCCTAATGCATGTTTTGTACGGACCCCAGATTAATATTACCTTATCTGCTTTACATACCGTCTTGTCTTCATAACCCTGACACAGAAACATCATGTCTGACTTTCTCTCTTTCTGTGTCTCACTCTCTGAAATATCTTTTGCCGCAGCTGCCTATTTGCCTCTGACAAATATTTACTTCTTGCCTTCTCTCTAATGCTACACACACGCTCACAGATACACAGAGTAGCTGATAAGCGCACCATCTGGCCAGAGTGCTGGCTGTTAAGGGCTCATAAAACAGGCCCTCACCTATTTAGAGGCAGAGGGCTCCCTGGGCGGCAGGCAGCACACATACGCTTCTCTCTGCATACACACACACACGCCTGCACCCACATGCGCATCCATATCCATGGGGGTTGTAGGAGGTGAGACAGAAAAGAGGTGAGAGGATCAGACGATGTACCTGTTCTTGTTCTGACAGTTTTCTCATCTCTTCTGCCTTCAGGAGCAGAATATAAAAACATGCAGAGATTTATTCGGCAAACCTGCAAACTGATCCTCCAGTAACACACACACGTCAGTGCTGCGCCATGTCAACGCTGGTTAAAGTTGTTACCTCGCCTACTCTGTTAGACTGCTACAGAACAGAACGTAGGTTTCATGCTTTACTTCATCAGAACAATGAGGGCGTGTCTTGCGATTAAAATCGGAAGGAGAACACTTTCATCTTGATGTGTTGAAGAACTTTCCTGACATTTGCGATCTAAACCAGCTCAGAGAGCGGTGTCTAATTAGACGCTGACTTTGGAATCTATTTGTTTTAGATGAGAATTCTGACATTTAGTGGGCAGCTTGTCTTTTTTATTGGCAGCTGTAATATCTCACACTTAGTTAAAGAACATATTCCCACTAGAGGAAGAAATAACAACATCTGGTTCCTTTGTTGGAATCTACACCGTGCTGTTTTGCTGTCTGACACACAGCTTGTGTATGTGTGTGAGATCATGTACTTGTCAGTCTCTTGCGTCTCTGGGAGTCTTTGCCAAAACTAACTAGGCCTCGCAGTGTTGCTGTTGGAAACCGAGGATGTTGTAAGTTATGGCCTGTGATTGCTGCTGTTACTGTGTTGTACACAAACACTTGACATAAGCTAGCGGCAAATTACAGCCCATCTCTTTAGCATCTGAAAGATAGGACAGCGGAAAATAAGAGAATGAGCAAAAGGATGGAGAGAGGCTTTGTTTGGCTTGGAGGAGAGAGAGGAGGATCCAGGGAGAGAACAATGAGACAATAATCGACAATAATAGAGCAGAGGGACGGATGAGATTTGCTGAGATTTGACAAGCAAAAAATGAATGGAGGAGCTCGGACATTTCCTCTTTTGTCCACAGCACACAGTAGAAATGATCTTTGTAGAGAAAATGTGTGGGGGATAGAGGAATAGAAAAAGGGACAGATTATCTCTTGAGAAAAATGAAAGGGCTGAGAAAGAGGGCAGAGAATGAAGTACAGTGACGGTGAGGGGAAGGACTAGAGGTTATGTTTTTTTTTGTTAAGACCTTTGTGGATAAATGTGTCTTTGACCGCTAGAGAGAGAGAGAGAGAGAGAGAGAGAGAGAGAGAGAGAGAGAGAGAGATGCAGGGCATGTGTGCATTTCGAGACCCCGTGAGGTCATTCTCTAACATCCACATTAAAGCTTTGACAGATGGTGGAGCGCTTGGCCAGTGATGTTCTTCTCCACCCTGTGATTCAGAAGCCATTTCAAAGCCATCAAACTGTGAATTTCCTTTCTCATCCTTAGTCGATGTCTGAGTCTCTGTGATGAATTCACTCTTCTTATCATTCCCAGTCATGGAGATGCAACATTCAGCTCTGTTTTACAGCGTATACGCACACAAACACATTTCTTCCCTCTCAGTGGATCCGTTTTGCACATGCATAAGAGGAACAAGGCTCTTTCTCGCTTCGTCAGAGCTCAGCTCAAACACAATTTTTGTTCAAAGGAAGCATTCATCTCCGTAGGAGCAACCTGCAGATACAGTCGCAGCTTGTCCTTGTCTGCTGTACATTTAATAGCTAAAATGCTAATGGCTTGTGATGATGGCTCGTGGAAATTGACTTTTTGTCACTACAAATTCAAATTGGGCCCCATTGTACAGAAGATTGAAATCTAAATAAGAGTGAGGCATGATTTTAAAAACGTCCCAGCGAACGTGATCAGGAATGAGTACTGTGTCGTAGTTATTTTTCTACACATGACAATATAATATCTGGATATAGAAAAATAGCAGATTTAGTCATTAATATTTTTAGATCTGGTTTATTCTTTAGGATAAAAACAACACATTTCCAGTCACACTGCATTCATCTTCACCCCTTTTTCCTCCTATAGTAATTACATTTCTTCTTTCTGTTTTCCTCACGCCCCCCATTTGTAACTCACAAGGTGTGTACTTAAATGTGTGTGTGTGTGTGTGTGTCTGAGGGTCAACCAGCTGTCAGTCGACACCCTATTCAACCAAAGCAAACTGAGAAAGCAGGAAATTGATTTACCTCTCCGTTGTTATGCATGACATCGTGGCCCCATAGGAAAATGAGAAAAAACAAAAGGATAAAGGAGCCCGTGAAGACGCTGGCTTCAGATCTGTAAAGAGACCTGATCAGAAAGTGAGTTTGTGAGTGATGCTGTGTTTCGCTAAACCTGTTTAGGAGCACAGGAGGACATTTTCATTTGCATGCTTGTGTTTTCATACTTAGGCCTGTCAGAAACTCATTTTGCAGTGATTAAAGCAATCAGTGACAAGAGTGGCAAAACCTGGGAACACACATTTGCAGGACTATTTGTGAGAGAGAGTATTTGAGAGACGGAGAGAGAAGCCAATTTGGCAACGCATCTTAACCCGAGATAAACAATCACCATGCAAACAGAGCATGTGAAAATAATTGTCTGAGGGCATTTGTGTTGCAGTGAAATGACAGCAGTGAGCGGGGGCCCAGTCAAGGCCTGATGAACAAAAGGCTGTCTGTGATTTGACACTGTAATCAGCACTCACAAAAGGAACGGATATATATCTGCTATTCATTCTCACTCACGTCTCAATTCTCTGCCCCAACCCCTGCTTGTGATCTCCCACTTTCGTGCGCCTCTCATTTCCTCAATTAATCTGAGATCCTGCTAATTTTCCTCCTCTTGCTTCAGTTGTGGTGTATCGTCTTTGCCTTTGTCCCTGCTCTGCTACGGGTCAAATCATTCACATCTCTTTTTAATTTCTCCAGCCTTTTCGGATGGAAGGAGCAGTCGTGTGTTTAATTCTAGCAGAGAAAGTAATCTAATGGAATCTGTACTGTAACTGCTGATAGTTTCTGCTACAGTTTATAAGACACTGATCTGTGCACGGTGCACTCTGCTACTCCCCCAATTCATACTGGTCCAGCCTCTGGCCCCAGCAACCCTGAACAGATTAGCAATTTAGGAAATGGATGGGTTGGTTGATGGATAGAAACACATCTTCTCCCTCCCCCTTAACCCTCCTCCATTTGCTCAGTCAGATTTTTATATGTCTGGACAGGTGCTTGCTGGTGTCTCACTACACAGCTGTCCTGGATCCACTTATGTCAAATCAGTGACTTACGAAGAAGAGATGGGTGACTGCTTGATCAGGTTTTGAAGATCAGACTCACTTGGGCCTAGATTATTTTGTTGTTATTGCTAATTTAGTTAATGCACTAGTAACATAGTGCGGCAGGTCATTTAACAACATTTTACATTTTCTGTGTAAGAATTTGACGTTATTTGTTGTTGTTATCTTTTGTTCTCTTTGATCTCTTGAGTTTCAGTAGGATTTTTTAAATTTTATTTTGTCAGTTAATATTTTTCATTACAGATTTGCATGATGACATAATAATGTATGTCAGAGCTCTGTGGGTGTAGTTTGATTAGGTTTGACTGACAAGGCACAAGAAGAAAACATTGTTATCATAAAAACCATCGCTTATTTCCCATTGAGACACACCCACTTTAAAGGGCACTGAAGAAGTAGTATTAAGGAAGTGTAGATCCATTTTTTTTAACATTGTTGTATCAGACGTTGATTTGGTTCCCTTTGGGAGCGTTGCAGTCACATATTTGTTGCTACTGTATCACACCGGTTGTCCTGCTTTTATATCCTGAAGGATCATCCATCAGACACCACTTAAGACGCTCTGGGGACAGGAGAGTAGTATGTAATAGCTGTCTGCCTTGTCGTCCTGTATGCTTGTTTTAGGGGGAATCTTTTCATGGGCCCCTTTGTTCTGCTCTGAATCTCTCAGGACTGCTTTTTACATCCCACTGGTACTTTGTCACACATACCACATACACCCTCAGAGTGACAGCTTTGTCACAATTTTGGATTTAGTTTATTGCTCCTATTTAACGCTGTGCTACAGGAAAAGTTAACTGCTGTTTGTGTGCGCATGTTGTGCTCTTCAGAAACTGCAGAATGTCTACACTGACTCGTTTTTCACAATATTTACAAGCTTAAATATCACTCAAGCCTTGATGTTGTCCAGCAATTACTGTCAAGTTGCTGCCAAAGTAAAAAAAACTAAAAACAATCCAACTCTGCATGATTAATAAGTCACACTTAAACATTCAAGCTCAACACAATCATTTCTTATGCTGCAGTTTTCATAAAATAGGCCAGCTGTGAGTCAGTCATGTATCAATATTACTGTCTTATTTTGTAGTTATTGATTTAAACACCAGGGTAGGTGACACGTACTACATTTTTCAGCACTGAAAAAAAAAGATAATGACAAACATGAGACAAAGAAACACAAAAACAATAGTTCTCTTCCAGAGTAGACGTTTGGGCTCAAATGTAAAACAATATATTACTAGTATTCAATTTTACATAAGTTGCTGGTAGTTGCTGATTCAATGCATCTGGTTTGGTATTTTTCAGTGAGAGCAGTGTATCCACTTACCTAGTGGGACCAAAAATGCAAATGGTGCAAATCTGGACAAAAAAAGAATACAAGTTCAAACTCTGCCCATCACCTCCACACACCTGGCCAGTTGCCACGTGAAGTGGGCACATTATCTATTTCTGAAATTACGTAAACAGTTGAGCGCCAGCCTTGAACCGTCAGACAATCTGACAACCACTTTGACCGTGTCGAGCTGTTAACCTGCATGATTTTATGAGCATGTAACAGTAAGGACTTCCATCTCACTACAGTTTAAAAAGCCACTGTTTTATAGGCTCAATCGTGAAACGCAGATTCGTGTCCACTGGGGAACAGGGAGTTTTAATGAGCTTACATTCTATCTGTCATCTAACCTCACTTTTTATGTTGGGCCTGTGTCTGTGTTGACCGTCACACAGTGCACATTCTCTCCCTCTCTTCCTTCTCCATCTGTCGCCTCTTGACAAACACATGGTGCTTCGTTTGGCCGACTCAGCAAAGCCTCCGGCACTGTGGGCTGTATGTATAGACACGCACACACACACAGGAGGAACGCACACTCCCATCTTTCATGTACCATTGTGCGTGTAGGATACTATCCTCAATGAGGATTTTATTAAAGGTAAGAGAATGACAGGGACGTATAATGGGACAAACTTTATAAAAGAAGTTACAGCTAGACTATCTTATAATCTACATGATATATGTGAGTATGCAGTTAGGTCCATTCACACCCTGTGTGTCCGGAAACCAGCCAGAGCCAGAGCCAGAGTATTAGCCCTGTCCAGAGAGATATGGAAAAAAGAGACAGCAGAATGGAGGCATATAAGAGAAGCAGAGAGCAGGTGAGGTGGCTGAGGAGAAGAGCAAACAGGCACTAATACTGTTAATTATGGGCTGAGAAAAACAGAGAAACAGGCTTAGAGACCGATCAACAGACGACGAGTGACTGGTTTGTACACTTAATTATTTGGGTTCAGTATGCATGCAGGTTGACAGTGCAACATGGCACTTGCTCATAATGAACGTCATATTTCGGTGCAGTCTATTGCCTGAAACAAAGACGTGACTAAGTGTCTGAGATCACAGTTGTACAAAATACTTCGGAACAAGCAAGAATGCAAAGGTCCCCACAGTTGGTCCATCCATTGTCAGTTATTCTTACTTAAGGAATGAGTGACACTATTACAGTTCAAAATGAAATATGACATATGTGCCTATTTTGGATCAGTCAGTGCATTTCAAACTCTACAAGTGGTCATTAAGAGTAATGCTAAGGAAACATGACACTGAAAAGCTTTCCTTCGATTATCAAACACTGTGCTGGTAAGTGGTAAACCTCCTGCACAAAGAGCAGTCTGTGATCAGCTTCGTGCCTCATGTAGAAAGTTAACAGGTTTAAAAAGAATATATCTTGATTTCACTGCTTGAGTAGTGCTGCCACAATTTGCAATTTGAGACTATTGAAAATAGAAGCGACTGTTCTAAATGTTGAGCTTCGTGAGAGGCTGCCATCAAAACAGTTAATTAAAACACCTCACAATATTACCTCAGCGTAAGACGCTTCTCAGACGTCCACCTGAATGAAAGAGCTCATATTTTTTGTGGGGGGGGGGGGAATACAGGGGAACCTGTAGGTAAAACCGTGAAACAGCAGCTAAAAAGAGTTTTTATTGAATACTACCCAAATAGTTTGCTTCTATTCATTTAGCTTGTATTAATTTCTCTACACTTTAAACAATGAAAGCAAAAAATAAAATAAAAATACAGAGAAAACCTTCAAACAAAAAAGCTGAATAAACCTCAGGAGAGGAAATTTGAGACAACTGTGCCTACCTAGATGTCTAGGGCAGCTATGGGCTCTAGGAAAAAGACAAGGTCATGCATCTGGCCTCCTAATAATAAAACAGCCATAAGTGAAATTATATACATAATGAAATTTAAGACCTTTTACCAACTCAGGCCTTTTTTTAATCAAAAGCCAATAAACAAAATCACCAGTGACTTTGTTGTTTTTCCCATCAAGAATCACAGAAAACCATTTACTGTGTGCATTTAGAGTCTTTGCAGCAGCAACTAGAACTGACTTCGCTTCCTGTACCTGTGATCGTCCAAACATCCTGCTGTGCTGCCAACACCAGCAATGAGGCTGCCTTTTACAGTGGCTTGTAACCTATTGCTGCCAGTTCTGGTTACGTCACCACTGTGCTGAACCCGTTGCTTCCCATGTCATTTAACATGATATACAAGTGGTGTTTGTGGATTCGTGTGTGTCTCTGCACTTAGAGTGACACACACGAGCTGCAGTAAACTTATCTTAAAGTGATAATCCACCACCTTCTGCGGTTTGTTTTGTTGCTGATATGATTCTACAGTGATTCATGAGGATTTTAAATTAAAAAAAACTCAGTCAAGTTGGTTGGGAAAATCCTCTATCACATAGTTGATGAGTCATTTTATGTTGCCTG
Organism: Microctenopoma stevenorrisi; assembly: GCA_032270685.1. NCBI lineage: Eukaryota > Metazoa > Chordata > Actinopteri > Anabantiformes > Anabantidae > Microctenopoma > Microctenopoma stevenorrisi. The sequence continues at coordinate 8,875,921 of JAUMTR010000005.1, read as the reverse complement.
CAGAGGAAATGGGTAGTTCGCATGGGATGCTATAACTGTCCTGTTGGGTAGAGTAATTCGATTGTCACTAAAATTGTATTAACATAAATATAAGGCAAAACCAACAGTTTAATAAAAAAAGGAAGCACAAATGCTTTATCCATGTCTTTGCCTTCATTATTTATGTTTATTTTGTTTAGCTAGACATTACAAATATAAGAAAGAAACAAGTTGAATGAAAAACAATCTTCTTTAATGTCACCAGACGCAGACTTTATTAAGCTACTAAGTTTAAAGAACAGTAGGACGTTTATAAGATAAAGAAATAATTGGAACGGTAGTGCTGCCGGTACTTTCTGACTTCTCCATGGGATTCCAGTAAGCTGCAAAACAGTTTACAGCTTTATGTGCCATGTTCGTAATAAGGAAAGGACATGCAATGCTGTAACTCAGTACTGTGTTAAAAATTAAAGTCTATTACACACAATAAACTGTGATAGTTTCAGATTTAGAGTGATAGCATCAGTTTATTCCTGGGTCACCTCTTTACGATGAATTATATCTACACTGTGTGTGATGATATGGCATTCCACACTGGTGCTACAAGTTTAGCTAAGTTTAGCTCAATGAACAACTACAAAACTACTAACTGGACTTCACACACACGCTAAGGTGTGAAAAAAAACGGAATCACATGTGGGTGGAGGAGAAACAGCAACATTATGTTATTATAAATAGCTGTGCTAAATGTTTTATGGATTTATGTTTACTGTAAACGCTGTAATGAATTCACACAACCTACACTTTGCAAGTTCACTTTGTTTGTTATGAAATAGTGAAGTACAATTAAATTCAATTACGTTATTTAATTACATGTATGTGGTAATACTCCTGAAACTTCACATGGCAGTCCAGCACACATATAGGCTGTGAGTAGACAGCAGATGGCAAATTCACTCTAATGCAGATAACAGTAAAGACCTGTCCACAAAAAGATTACGTACTTCTTGATGGTGACCGTAGAATTTGAGGTCAGTAAAGCACAGAACAGTTGGATATTAGTCACCGTCAAAGGTTATGACTGAATGTCTTGTTCAAATGTGCCAGCAAAGCCCTGAATATAATGGGGTTATGATAAATGCATATAAGTACTGCACGTGTCTAGTTTTGCTCGTGGCTGCAAGCACTTGGCACAGCTGCTGAAAAAATTCTAGGAGAAACACTGTCATGAATGTGTTTGATAATGTAGTAAAGAAAATCGGCTAGAATCCAATGACTTTTGAGAAGAAGAATTGTGAGAAAGATTAGTTTAAACCATAGAGGGTGAGATAAAGCCAAAACAGTAGATAGGCGCGGCTGGGAGGATAAGACTCTAAATTGATGCAATTAATCAGTCACAGATAACTGATTATTTAAATAGGACATGATCAGCTGTAAGATAATAAGAAGTACGTTCTTCTGAAAACCACTGACTGTGCAGGTTAGAGGGAAATTTGTTGTATTCTGTGTTGAGTAGTATTCTGTTTATCTGCTAATATAAACACGAATACAAATATTACTTTTGAGTTCTGATACATTTACATTTATCTCTTTAAAAGTGTCTTTATCTATTGACAGTTTTCCCCACAGTACAGAGGCTTGTAGTTTACTTTTTAACCCCGCTGTTAAGACGCAGGGGGAGTGAGGGGAGGGGGGGTAATAAACTGAAATAATAAAAATGACTGGTAAGTCTAGACTAAGTCAACAACCGTAGACTACTGTAAACATGTAGCACACATCTACCTGTAGCCTGGTGAGAGAGCAACAGCATTTCTTTTTAGTAACTTTCTGGGCCAGTTGATTGATTTGAAAATTAATCTTTTTCTTGTGTCAGGTGTTTTTTTTGAATATGTAAAATAAACAAAGATAAATCAATGCAGGCTGAATATGTGGAGATAAATGTCAACAGAAGCCTCCACACCTACAGACATCCAAAAAGGCTTTTCACATTCACTGAGTATCCTGGTGATGCGTCTTTGCATTTTTACACCAATACACTGTGGGACACAACAGATTGGAAAAAAAGATTGAATTGGAAAGCAAAGTGGGTAGAGGGAGGGTGTGTGCTTCTGTTGGGAGGTGGAGTGGTTACTCAGCAGTGGTTGTGAAGGTCATTTTCTCCATCAGGCTTTCAGTTGGGTCAAGCATTTTGTGTGTGTGTGCGAACACACAGTCTTGTGTATGGTGGCTTAACCCATTAAAAGGATTGCTGGATTGTACTTGTTTATTATAAGGTGCATATCAGGGCTGAGCTTGTAAGTTGTTTTGTGTCCTGTAATAGAATGAGCTGCAGAGGGGGGGTGACGTTGGTAGACTGGCATCCATTTGTCTGTGAGACACTTGAGAAGCTGTGAAGTGACAGGAAAGTCTGCTCGGCACCGTCGAGGTTCGCACAAGTGCGTGTGTGCAGTAAAGTGAGACGGGGAGAGAGTTTGTAACTATACATAGAGGCATTTGAGTGTGAACACAACTAATGTTCAACCATCGCTGAGTTTCAGTTCATATTTAAAACCAGTATGGTGTTTTGTTTCCAGCTGGGCGGTGACTGACTGATTTAATGTTGTAGCAACTAGTAAAACAGAATAGTAGAATAGGTTCAAAGCAACCACCCAATTCCCACAGTTATTTGAGTTGGTGTGTAAGACATTAGACTCCTTCTAGACCAAGAAGAACTCAAACTACTAGCAATGTGGATTGTTGAAGTTCTTGACAGAAGTTGGGTTTGACAGAAGTAAATGTAGGCACATTAAGTATCTGTTTATTTGGGCTCATACACCTCAAACAATGTCACACCTGCATGTCTCTGTGTGTGTGTGCGCAAGGAGACGTGAGAGAAACAGAGAAGGGGATTGAAAGAGAGAAGAGAATGATTGCCCCCCCCTCCCCACGCCACACACACACACACACACACACCACCACTACGAATGACGCACAATAGGACCCAAGTGAAATCCAAGTCTGCAGTTGTGTGTGTGCACACTACATGTGTTTTTAACAGTCTCTCTCATTGCAGAGTTCATTTGAAGTGTCTTGTTTTGTCTTGAGTGCTTGTTTTTTTTTTAAATCCTAAGGTGGTTTTGAGTGAAGAGGCCACGACGACAGATAGTGTCAATCAAAAATCAACAGGCTGCAATTTTTGAAATCAAATTCCAGAAAGGGCAGGAACCAAAGACCTACTGAGACTTGTCTCGGATGGGTGGCGGGGGGGATTCAGCCTCGAGGGGGTCCTTCGGGCAGATCCTCTGACAGCTGCTTGGTTGCTATGGTGCCGAGCAATGCTGAGCAAAAGCAATGCATGAAGAGAAACGGGACATTCAGTGTTGTTTGTGCTGTTTTCCCCAGTGTAATCAATTCCCTAACTGCTGGACAATTACTACAGCATCTCATCTAATCAGAAGTCTTTGCCTCTCATCTTGAAGGATGCATTCATGTAATTATTCTCTGCACAATGAGTTTGAGAAACTCAATTTCAGCTCGCAAACAACATTCCCCTGTTTCTTTATTGCTTTCGCCACTGTATTGCAGATGCGCTTGTACCAGATGTGCAGGGTAATGAAAGTAAACATTTAAAGGTCACGTTAGCTTACAAACTTTTTCACCTGAAAAAGCAACCAGCCCAGTAAAATCATAAACAAATTAAGGAACAAAGCCAATAGCAATAACATGGGTAAATGTTTAACCAGCATGGAAGAAAAATGGCACAGGATGTGGATCACGGAGGACAAATAATGCTATTTAAAGCTGGTAGAATTAATTTGATTAGTTACTCAATTACCCATTCACTCATGTGTTTGTGCACTCATTCATTCAACCAGTCAGTCCATCAGTTCATTAGCGCAATTACCAAACAGGAAGAAGGGCAGGTGGCCAAAAATGGAAACGTAACACCTAAGATCAATATATTCTGGGAAGACCAAAGCCTTCGCTCTGTTTACTGAACTGTAAGGCAGCTAAAGGAGCGGATTCTGGTTCTGTCTGGAGCTGGGGCAAAGCACCGGCATAAAAGCGAAGAAAACACGCGGCTGAATGTGATAATGCAAGGCAACATGTGTCTGTGAACGTGCACGTGAAATGTGTTCGAATCCAATTTTTATGGTCTTTCATTTAATCTCCTTTCATTTCGTGAAGTTACATTTCAATTCTGATGTCCTTGGCAACAGCACAGCAGGCTGATAAACCTGTTTGAATTTCACACAGAGGGGGCAGAGTATGTGTGTATGAGAGGTGGTGTGGGTAGCTGTGGGTGTGTGTGTGTGTGTGTGTGTGTGTGTGTGTGTGTGTGTGTGTGTGTGTGTGTGTGTGTGTGCCTGGACGTGATATCATAAAATCAAGCTTAGATAGAACAAGGTCACGGAGCCTAATCTAAAATTATTAACAACATCGAAACAAGGGCAGAGAGGGACACAGAGACGTATACAGTAGAGGAGTGGGAGGAGGAGGAGGAGGAGGAGGAGGAGGAGGAGGAGGAGGAGGAGGAGTTCCTTGTGCAAACTCCAGCCTATCAGACAGAGTTGGGCAGGGCTCAGAAGACATGAGGGAGGAAGCAGAGCAGCAGCTGACACAGAGGCAGAGGAAGCAGAGCATGCTAGTGGAGGAGGGAGAGGTGGGAAGGTAGAGGCAGGTAGACACAGAGATGCGGTGCCACAGAGAGTGTGTCGGCGAAACTCTTCATCGTCACGTCAGGGATCATTATGTGTTATGGAGCTGCAGCGCCCAGATTTACTGCAGGAGCAAGCAATGCAGATAAAAGCTGCTCACCTTGAACTGGAGCCTATCAGTACCACTCTGGACCTTTGGGATTACAATGCTCATTGATCGTACAAGGAAGAACGACAGAGATTTAATCAGATCTGTAGCCTGCCAAAGCAAAAGTGGATCAATACTTTCTAACTTTTTGATTAGACTGATACGAGAACATCTGACAGAGAGGCTACCAACCTGGGTCCAAAATCAAAAAGGTTCTTTACTTGCCAGCTGTCTTCAAACCTGACAGATCTAAGACTGTGGTATCCAGAAGTCACACTGGAACCCCACAAACCCACAGTCAAGCAGGACCTGCAAGCCAGGAAACCTGGAGCCAGCCTGACCTTGGACCAGCTGTCACCTGAACCCCTCCTGGCACCAGCAAAAACATCAAGCATGTCTCAGACCGGAGGACGGTTCCATAACAAAAAGGCCGGCATTCGTGCTGCCGTGATCCTGATTGGACTCCTGCACAGATCTCGCAAAGCCAAGGAGAGGGAGAGGGAGAGGGAGAAAGAGGAGAGTGAACGGTGGGTGAAGTTTGTACAGTTTGCAGCAGCATTCTGATGTCTGAGGCACGCGTGTTGCGTAGATAATGTGTGGGTGTGAGACGTTGTTTCAGAGATACAGAGCACGTTGAGCCTTTTACGGTTCAGTGAGTTTGCATCTGCAGTTTTATTATAGGTCCTTTTTTATTAGAGTGTGGCTGGTCTGTGCGAGTGTGTCTTGTTGACCGCACTTTTGTGTGTGAGTGTATCTGGGTCAGTGCAAATGACAGATGAGTAACAGAGAGCGCGAGAGAGGTACTGGGGAGTGTAGGTGAATGTAGGGTGAGTTTGAAGAGCAAACAGAGAGGGTCTGAGTGAAAGCTGTGGTGAAGGAACACAGAGGAGAGACAGCAAGAATGTGAACGTGTGAAAGAGAAAGAGATGTGGAGTGTGGAAAGACAAACTGCAACACAAAGATGGGCAGCAGGCACTTGTTGATGCATGTAAAGCTGATGCAACTGTTATTCAGGTCTTATATATCTCCAACTGCCTTTGATGAGTAGAGTCAATAAGACATCTGGGAATATCCCACCTGGTAAATTGGCAGGGTTGAGATTATCAACACCCCTCCCTCCCCGCCCCACCAACACTAGGCCTCCCACTGGACAGAGCTGTTTTGACAGAACTAACATTAGCAGCGTGTACAGTCAACGTGGAGTCTGAGCATAAGGTGGCAGACAGACCCAATGAACTTTCCTACTCTGTTCTAATAATCTGGACCAAAAATAAGCTGATAAGTTTATCTGATCCGTGTGTGCGTGTGTGTGTGTGTGTGTACACCTTGAATTCACTTTCAGATAGTGTGAAATTGGCTCCAAGAGGTGAAGCTGGATTCGCACCTGAACTAATCCGGTAAAAATACCCCACACCTCTTGGGGCCCATAAAAGCTGGAGGTTCTTGGTGTGACGGTTTGAGGTCATCTGATTAATTGTATTTAGTTAATATTAATTGAGTTAAAAAATGTGCATAAATAACCTGTGGCCAGATGATTGGCCAGGAATTGTGGCTTTGGGGAAAATACATCAACAGCAACAGTGTACAAACATGATAAGAGGGAGAGGAGGTCGTTGGAGCCACAACAATTAATCCTTGCCTCGGGGCCCTCTGGTGGATTAATCCAGATGTGACCGGGTGCTGTGATTATCTCTGAATGAAACAATACTGGACTGTCACACAGAAGCGCACCAATTTATACCAAATACATATATTTTCACAGGAATAATGGATGTTTTTTAAGTGCCATGTGATTTATGATTCTGTCTGTTATTGTCTCATGTCATGATCTTAAAAGGCACAATCATTGTCTGGACAGCGCAAATAGCCGGGAGCAGTGCTGGACAATAGTCTGCTGCTGTCATTTCTGTTGGAGTGGTGCGTGTTGTTCCAGGCGCACAATTACCATCAATGTAAAATGTCATTTTTCCAAGTGGCGGTTGTTAAGTGTGTGATTGCACATTTCCTTTACCGCTACTATTTCTCACAACTAGTGTCAGGATATTTCTGGTCCTTTCCGGGGGCTGATTCTGACAACGAATACATGGAAAACTTAATAATTTTGTGTTAAAGCTGTGGATAATAACAGTGTTTTTCAGTTTGACCTTGCATTAGAAAATGCCACTTTCTTTGCACAAACACAGGGTAAACAAACAAGAGTACGTGCAAACGGAAAGGCATGTCCTTTATTTTCCTGTATTCCTCTCTCTTTATCTGGGAGCCAGTAAATCCATAATGTATACTTCTCTTCTATTAAGTTAAACAGCACCAGGGCTGCTGCTAGAATCTGTCTGTCTGTATCACCACCCGTGCATTAACGTTCTCCACAGCTCATTTATCTCCAGCTGCAGACCTGCTTTGTTTGTGGGCTGTAAGATGTGCATTCGTATTTATGTGGCTGCACGGGTTGTGTTTAGGGATTTGTTCTGCCACAAGTGCCTCTGCGGTTATGGTTACATTTCCCCGTTGGTTTGTGATGGTGTGGTGCTGTTGGTAGGTTTGGGAGCGTGAAAAGAAACAAGATGACTTATAACGAGTATTTCAGAGACCTACTCACCCCCCCCCCCCAAAAAAAAAAATAACAAGGCTTCAACACACTCAGAGTTTGATATGTCAGTTGACAACATATCTAATAAGTATACCTTGTTACGAGACATACTGATATAACAGTTCAATTTGAGATAGTCCTCATCTGTTTTGCAAATGTTAACTTTTAATTTGCATTTTCCTATGGCTGTAATAACCCAGTGCTAAAGCACCTCCTACTGATTAAGGGGACACTGACAGTCAGGCGCAGGATAAGGAATGACCTTCACAGTAAATTAGAAGTTTGAGAGACACAAAAACTGAATTAAATGGTTCAGTGTATAAAAGACATAGAAAACCTCACGTTTAAATTAAGCAGCTGAGTAGAGTTGTCGAGCAGATGCTTAATAATAAAAGATTCTATTATTCTATCTGTTTGTTAAAAGGCTTTATGGTAAAAGGATGTATGCTACTATAGATACTTTATTGATCCTCTTGGGCTAATTTGTTGTGTACAGACTTACACTGTGAGGTACCAAAGATCAGCCTTCCCGGACGGGGAATCAAACCACTCACCCTTGGTAACGCCTGCCAAACACACTGAGCTATCATGCCACCCCAAGTCAATGCCTGAACAGGGACTTGAACCCTGGACCCTCAGATTAAAGGTCTTATGCTCTACCAACTAAGCTGTCCGGGCTCTATATACATGTTTACCTTCATTTTGTGAACTGTAGGAAGGAAGGAGGTCACTTAGAGGACCTCCAAATCTCTTATGCAGCTATTGGACAAGAAAACCAAGGTTGAAAAAGCTAGGTCATGTTTTTGTAAAAATTAAACTCCATGTACTGTATTTAGTACTGTGCTTTAAACATTCAAGCATGGCAGGGTTAGTCATGTTTCCCTGCTCCCAGTCCTAAGCTAATACACAAGCAATTATTTCCCAAAATGTTCAACTTTTCCTTTTAAGAGCAGGTCACAGGGTCTCCCGTTAAATCAAATCCCTCTTTTTATCCCCACAGTTTCTTCCTCACTTCACAGATTTTTACTGTAGTTATAAGAAAAACTGTCAAAGTAATGAAGAGAATAGACACGTAATAAAATGGACTGTTGGTTCAGTTATTACTCAGCCTACATGGATGCGGTGGAAAAAAGTCACTGGCCTGTTGAGGTGGACCTGGATGACTCTGTCAAGCGCTTCATCTTGCTAAACGTAGCAAAAACCCAAGGACAGGAGAAGTGATTTGTTAAAGTTGTAAACTTGGGGAAATCAAATGTGTGGAGCACAACACGGATTTGGCTGCTGCTGTGAACAGGAAACTGGTTTAAAAGTAACTGAGACTCTTAAGAAGTGAAGCAGCACATTTCCATTCTGACAAACCCTTAAATGTTTTTCCGGCTTTGATGTCCGTTTTATAGGAGGTGTGAGAAACCTAGTTAAGTCTTATCTTCATTAAGTGTTGTCTGACATGGAAATCTGCATACAGACATAACGTGAAATGAGACCAACGTAGGCTGAGTCAGAGCCTATTTACACAACAGGTCCATATCCTTTTTGCCGCTCTGTGATGCTCATTGATTCTTCTCCTGCAGCAGAAATGGGAATGGTTAGACACAAATTGATTGCTGTCTTTATCTGGAGAGCTTGTCTCACTTAAGAACAGTCTTATTTGTTTCAAACAAGATGGTCTTTGTGAAACTTATCAAATCAATTCCACCACACTGCAAACATGACACCACTTATTTAGCATTGTACCGAAGGAAGGAGCCAAACGCACCTTAGTAGCTCCTAGTAGTCCTAGGTCCTGTGGGTTCGTTTAGATAAGTCAGCTAGATATTTCAGTGAAAATGCTCTGCATAATAGCTATATTTGTCTAATATTGTTTTGTTCTAATAATAACAGGAATGCTATTTGTGTAACTCGAAGGCACCCCCCCTCTCTGACCCCACTGACTACCAAAGTTCTGGTGTCATGATACTGCTCAGCTTTGAGTTGGACTATATATACACAGTACTGTACACCTAACCATGTCCTGCAGGCTGGTGTTCAAATGTTTTGGGACAGAGTACCTAACAGCTGGTAACATCTAAAAACCGTCTGGCTTCATTCAGAAACGACACAGCCCACCAGCCTGTGGTCCAGAGGAACAGAGTGACACAGACACACACTAATGTGTGAGTGTCTATTGATTTAGTCTCATCTCTTACTACTGCTCTAAAGGTTTCTCTTTTGGTGGCAGATTCGCCATTAGAAGTTGTGAATGTATTTCAATTTTATGCAGGAAGCAAAAGATTATGTCATGTTAGATCACTGGCAGAGTTTATTAGTTTATCAGCTGCTGCAAACCAGCCAACTGAAAAAAATATTATCAATGTGAAAATACTTCAGTTTAACTTTTATTTTGTACAATATTTTGTGTTTTTGAACTTAGGAAGTTATAAGGAAAGTATTTCAGGGTGACAACTGGCCCAGTTGGGGGACATACTGTAACACTGTCTGAACTTGGCTGGCGTTACTGCAAAGTCATTTTCCCCTAATCCAATAAAGAGCCACAAACATCAGCCTACGTCCTCTACTTTCCTTTCTATTCATGTCTGTGCATAGAGCTTTTTTTAAACATTACGTACTATAATGCCACAGCATGTAGTTAACTAAATGTTCCCGCAACACTCTCTGAAGCAGTAAAACCAAAGAAAATGTGCCATGCTCACAGCTGAGTGTAGATTCAAGTTTAAAACAAATGGGGGCTCCTTGTTGGTAAGAGTTATTCCCATTTTTACTCGTGCCAGGAGGGTTGACTAAACATTTGAACTTATGAAGAGCTGGTGTTTCCTGTTCCTTTCTTAACCACTGCATACAGGTTTCTCCAGTCATGGTTTAGCACAGCCTGTTTTTATTCACTGACTCCCCTTTATTTCCATTCCTGCATCTTTCTGTTTTTCTTCTCAATTACTTCCTCGTTCATATTCTTTTTGTTCCTCTTGTGCATTTCGCTCCGTTTGTGATTAGCAGCTATGGAAGACTTGTGTGTGTGTGTGTGTGTGTGTGTGTGCGTGCGTCTCCCTCTTTCTAACACACACACATTAGATTACACTTTAATTCACACATCCCTTTCCTGTTTGTTTGTACACATATGTGTTCGTGTGACAGCTCGCCTTGACTTTGGGTGTAGTAGTGATATGGCATTGTCTATAACAAGTGTCTATAGACCCACCTAGGACAGCCCTCTTTACGAAGCTCCGTGCTGGGAATTGAAGGAGCTATTTTTAGTCTGCGGAGATTCATTTATTTTCTTGCGCCATACCTCTGTGGCCTTCTCTCTTACAGCAATCTGTCTGACATTCGTTCATTCTGCACATCTCCCTCTCTGTCTTCATATCTCTCGCCCTTTCTTTGGGACCTTTCAGCTCTGGTGTGGCTGTCAGTTAGTCCAAAGTGGTGCCGCTGGTTGAAAGGAGAAGTATTCAATGTCATCTGGCAGATGCTTAACTCTATTTTTTTCCATTGCAAGTGAGCCGGACTGGATGAGATTAGGCATTAATAATGAGGAAGAGGGTCCCAGAAAATGAATGGGCTTAAATAGGATTTATAGCAATTCCAGTGATAATGCCAGAAAACCTTGTTTTTCTCTGCAAAGCAGCACTGTGCCAAAGGACAAAAACCCTCTCCTCATTCTCACGTGTGTATTTTTAAGTTTGAGTTAAATGTTTACATTTAAAATGGAATTTACATGACATAACCCAAACAAAAGTACAGTTGTCCAAGTGTAAAACTACATTCAGTTACATTTTAGTCACCTCACAGTAAATTGACCATTCAAGTAAAGTGTGATTAAACTGAATAAAGCAACACCGTCAACAAAGACGGAAATACGATCCAGTCTGGGGCCTTTATCCTTGTCTCTGCGGTGGGGGAGTAAATATGCATAAATGTTCATCAGAGGTCTCCATTTGACAAAAAAACAATACTGACATTTCACAGATAGGACAAAAGCCGCAGTATGTAACCTTTTACCTGGTGGTGTTTCCAATAAAGGGGACAGACAGTACATTCAGTGTCCCGCGTAAAGTATATGTCAGAGATGCTGGTTTGTAAACTTAAAAGTTATTGTTAAATCAGTAACTGAAGTACTGAAACTAGGTATTTAACACAGCACAGCTGAATGTTACAGTCAGCCATCAGAGTATGTTCAGGGTGTCAGGCTTACTGCAGTTTAATTAACCTGGTGTCACACACACAATCGTAGCCCCTAAGTGGGACGGTGTGAGACTGTGTGACACTCCAGGAGACTAGACCTTCAGTGGCGTTAGTTTAGTCACTTGGATAAATTACAGAACTAAGAAGAGAAGAGGAGTGAAGAGGAGAGCCAGGTGAACCAAGAAGACACGTGAAAGCATGTCTATACTTTTAAAAACAGTGTGTTTAATTAGGGTCTGAAAGTGCACAAAATCTCATTTTTACTACAACCAAAGGGAATTCATTTATATATAATATTTTACTGTTCCTGCTCTATGTAATAAAAATAATAATTCCTCCTCTACGTTGTCCCACGAGCCTCCTCCACCGATCTCCATTGTTTCATGTCATCTGACTGGACAGCCGTATCTCCTGACTGCTGTCATTCCTGTTTCTATTCATATCACAGAACGAGAGAGGGTGAGGGCTGATGTTCCCACAGGAAACAGCCGGTGACTCGGAGTGCAGTTGCTTCCTAATTATTTCTCTCCTGGCCTCTCACATATCTGGGATGCCCGCACTCCCCTGCTGGACAGCTGACTGACTCATACTTACATTACTTTTCTCTATGCAGAGCCTGACAGTGACCGACTGGTAGAAAGGGGAAGAATCAGAGTAGTGTAATAGAGATAGTGATTTAAATCACTTCTGTTAGGGCACTGAAAGAGATGTGTACTTAACAGTGTAGGTTTATGTTTCTTGATTCACAACTTTTCTAAAATAACCCCTAAACAAGCCTCTTTTTGTTTTAAAACTGCAACTTGTAACATACATTAGGGACATATCCCAAACTGTAAAAAATGTAAACTGATTTGGACGATTTTTGACACTTTAGACACACAATCATAAGATACTTATTTATTTTTGGTTATATCAAGCAGATATCATATTTCCTTTACACCTAGCGTTAACGTCAAACTGTTATCAGAGCTGCAACTATCCAGTCTATCACACGACTCTTTAGTTTCAGTCTAATTTAATATACATCAGTGTCGATGAGCCCTCTGCAGCAGACTGTCCTGCAGTATGGGCTCCGTCTCGTTACAACCCTTTTTCCATTTCTCTGTCTCCAGTTACTGTTATCATTAAATCCATTAGAGAAACCATTCGGCCAATCGACATGAGTATCAGGCCCCTTATCAAGTGTCATAACAAATAAACCCAACTGGAAACACGAGTGCATAGTAAGGCCCTATGGTACGCTTCATACCCAAAACCTCCAGCTGACCTCTCCCCAAGCTCTCTATCTGTGTCTTCTGAACTTTATCTTCCTCCTTCTTTCCAGTTTTCATCCTCCTCTCTCTTTTTCCCGTGATCAGTCTATCATGTATGGATGTGTAGGGCATCCATACACTGATCTTTCTTCTTTGGTCTCCTTTTTTTCCCCTCTCTTTCTCACACTCTCATCACTCTCTGTCTCCAGGCCTGTGCCTGATGTGCTGCTAGCAGAATCTTATCTTAAGGGTGTAATCAATACATGAGAGGACAGATGTATTGCACTCTCTCCCTCTAGCTGTCTCTCTGGTCCCTTCTTTTTTAGAAACACACACATACTGTAAACGCACACATCATTAGATAAACATGACGACTGCATAGATGTAATTAGTGTTGAATCAACCATAATCAGCCCCGGGGTTACAGACAAGGGACATCTTGTACTGCTTACACTGTAGATGTGCGGTATGAGCTGCCCTGCTTTTGCCCAGCAGGTTTACAACCACTTAATCTTAGCTCCAGGTGATGGAGGCTTGAGTTAACTTTCATCAAACAACAACTTCACTTCCTGAAATCCTCTGAAGACTGTGCTTATAGTTATGGATGAATCCATTTTTCAGAGGTGACTGTTCTTGGCAGTGCACCCAGACACAAACCAACACAGCTGCCGTATGGTCCTCAAAGCCTGTATTTACAGTGTATTAAGGTAATGTCATTCTGTGGCAGCCGTTGCGCTTTAGTTTGGCGGGACATTTCTGCCAACCCTTGTTTGTATCAGCTCAGAGCCAGGGGATTGCAGTTTGACCTTGTGGTTTCATTTCACAGCACTGGTGCTACTCCATTAAATTACCATAACATTACCTAAAGAAAATCTGCCTTTAATCCTTTAGTCCAAATTGATTATAAAGAGCTCTTTTGCTTCCTTTTCTATTGCTACAACAAAAAAGCACTGAAAGGAAAAGAGTCTCTGTGTTATCATTCCCCTCTGCCAGACAAAGTTGGCGCTGGCCTTAATGTTTGATGATGCTGTTCTACAAAGCACCTTCTTTCACGTCTCAACGGCACACCTCATTCACTTTCTCTATGAACTGTTCTTCCTAAATTGTGTCGTTGTGCTCCTATATGCGCTTACTCACGCCCTCTCCCTCTTTCCATTCACTCCTGGGTGGGTGTCAGTCGATGTGACGTAGCTGTTGTTTAATCACCACAGAAACAGACAGCAAGGAGAGCAGCTCCTTGTCTTTCCCTCCCTCTCTTACAGACATACGCACATTTCCTCTGCAGGGCTCTTTGTATGCAGGTGTAAGTCAGTGTGTAAAGCATAGATAGGTGTTGTCCATGTCTCAACACAGAGCAGCTGTAGAGACACAGAGCAGGGATCCGCCCCAGGGACAGAGGTCTGAACTATTTTTTTTTTCACAGGTCAGTGGCAGAAGACACGTGGTTTCCTCTCTACCTGCAGGCGCAAGAGAACAAAGAGAACAATGAACAATATCCCCTTCTTCAGTCTTGTAAACTCTCCCTGTCTGTCTTGGCTCATGATGGTCATTCAAACAATGTCTGTCCATGGCGGCTGTGAGCTAACACACTGCGGGTTACATACACAGGGAGAAACAGTGGTTCATTGTGTCAGTGCTGTGCCTGTGGAAAGAACTGACCAAGGTTATTATTTGGCTTTGCCCTGAGTCGGCTGGTGGATATTCTAGTCTGTTATGGCTGTGACTTTCCACTTTTGTTTTGTGCCTTAGCAGAAATGTAGAGACAGCCACTGTTCAAAGAATAACAGTAATGTCAGAATAAAGAGTCAGCAGCGTTTGCTATCGTTCTTTGATTAACAAGAAAGTGTTGCTCCTTCGAGCTTCAAGGCATTATAAAACCTGATTTTATTTCATCCTAATATGTTCAACATAAGTGTCTTACTCAAGGACACACCTGGTATGGGGGATGGGCTCGGTGGGCTGCCTTAACCACTGAGCTACCAGGCCGCCATGCCAAGCATCATATTTGAGGTTGTTTGAATAAATAGAAGGTTTCTGAGGTTACTCAAATCCTCCCTCCATGTGGAATCTTTAATGTGTACTTCTGCCTTTAAGTAAAAGAAAATAATATGCTTTTAGACTGTATGTCTCTCCTTTAAAGTTAAAATTCATACCTACATTAAAGTGGAAGCAAAAATATACTGTTTAGTTATTTATCGGCTCTTGATTCACACTGCTGTTTGCTGTCGGGCTGCTAAATAGAAGGTAGACTGACAAGACACACAGATCATCAGATCATATGAAAACAGCATGATGCTAAAATAGGATGTGATCCTGTTGCCATAACACTGGTGATATTTTCAGTGTTATGGCACTTAACTGCGCTGTATTTAAAATAATATCAGATTGAATCAGCGCACGTTGGACCTTTTATTGAATACTTTACTTTACTTTGCTTGGCAGACGCTTTTATCCGAAGCGACTACCAGGGAGCTAGCGCTGGGTGTCTGGCTCAGGGACGCACCTGGTAGGGGATGGACTAGGAGTCAGACTGGGATTCGAACCTGCGACCTTCTGCTTCCTAGTCTGACGCCTAACCCTTCGAGCTACCAGGCCGCTTGAATAGTGTTCTTAGCATTAGCTAACTCATAATGTAGCTACTAACTTCTCTATGCTGCATGGAAAACAGTATTTGTTGTTCTTTAGTTACCAGTGAGATTTTACAGAGATGTTTTAGTTCAATTGATTGATTGCTAGTGTGCACTTATGACTTTGACTAATATCTGTGCAGAGACATTAGAGTGGGCACAGTTGGAGAGGCAGGTTTCGACCGACGAAGAAGCAGAAGGTGTTACCTCTTATTCATTTAATAAAACATACACACACTGGCTTATATTTGAACTTCTGGTGAGAAGCCATATTTTTGCACACCTTCTAATAATAACTGTCCCTGTCACTGTTGGTGACAAGTGAAAAGTTGTTAACCATGAAACTAAAGGGCTGTTGAAGAAGGAATACTTGTCTTTACCGGCTGGTGAAATTATTTACTAGCTGGTAGCAAACCTTCTTTTTAATCGTGTGAGCAGTTGTTGTAGTGTGGCCCTTGCTCCACAAACTTAAACAAGTCAAGGAGCATAATCGAATCGAAGTGCACTGAGCGAGCAAATGAGCACAGGTGCACTTTATTAAGATTTGGATCATTTGCTTTGAACATCAATAAATCAACCTTGTTTATTGCTAATTCATCGTCTTCTCTCCAAAAACAGGAAACAGGAGCTGCTGAACATCTCCAATGTCCCTGTGGGCGAATACCCCCCCTCACCGCCTCGCACAGCACCTCCCACCATGAAGGTAGGATTCACACACTTACATGGTTGCATAAACATATAGTACATGTAAGATTTAGGGTTAGTTGGGGGTCGACACATTGTTACTTTCTCCAGCTTACATTCTATTAGAAAATCTATTGATTCAGATTTGTCTTCTAGAATAATGCACAGCAGGTCAGAGACAGACAATGACAAGTGCCAGTGTTACAATAACCTTAGTAGTATTTTTCATA
This sequence comes from Microctenopoma stevenorrisi, assembly GCA_032270685.1. Taxonomy (NCBI): domain Eukaryota; kingdom Metazoa; phylum Chordata; class Actinopteri; order Anabantiformes; family Anabantidae; genus Microctenopoma; species Microctenopoma stevenorrisi. The sequence continues at coordinate 8,859,600 of JAUMTR010000005.1, read as the reverse complement.
ACTTATTTACCACAACTCTCTAACAGACAGACTCAATTTATATAGTGATGTAAATGTGTAAGATCCGTCCAATTCTACTGTGACTGCTTCTCCAAACAACAAATATAGAAGAACTGAACTGTGCTATAGATTGTGATGTTCTTACACAGAACTTTATCTTCATGTCAGTATTCATACTGTTGCAATACTTTATTTACCTTCTTAGTTTTACTTGAACCATGACCATTGCTGCTTTGACTGTCAGATTGTTAATATGCAATACCGGTTACATTACTTCTATTTGCAGTTCTGGTAGGAGGTGAAGAGTGAGTTTCCACTTGCCAATAAAAGGTTGTAAAAATATAGCATGTTGTGTAGATTCAGAAATGTACGGTAACTAAAGTGAGAAAAGTTTTAGAGCTTTTTTCAAAAGTTCAAGGCAAAATTTTGCCCCAAAAAACATTGGACAAAGCTGTGACTTAAGGTTTTAAAGCAAAACTGAATATTAAAAATACATGCATTGTTGTTTCATGCAGTGACATTGTTCTGCTGCACAGGTACAATAGTGCACTTCACTGTTCATATCAGATGGTAAAATGTAAAATCAGAGATTCATTACCCACACTGCATCACACTTTCACTGCAGCTCGGGAACTTAACATTTTCCCCCAGCGACACATTTCTCAAGGATGCAGATTAACTGAGTGATATAAAGGAAATAGATGATGGCTCCTGCAAAATGTAGCCCACTTTCTGTTTATGGTAAGAAATAGTTTATTGTCTGATACAATATATATATATATATATATATACTCACACATATATATATATATATATATGTATGTGTATATATATGCAAAAGTCAATTTATATAAAAAACTGGGAAACATGACTTAAGCCAGACCACATCATTCCTTCCTCAATATGTGGTTGATTTCTGGTAATTATCAATCACCAATCCACAATTCACTCTAGCTGAGAGCTAGAGTGGTCTAACGGTCAGATATTCATCATCATCAACGTCACACTGGTAAAGAGGTGTATAATTACCTTTAATCACAGTTCTCACCTAATGCATCGATAATACCGTCCAACTTTGGCTACCACATGTCTACGAGAGACAAATAAACTCTGCAGCACATCGAATAGTTGTTACAGCAAATGGATGTACATATTACTGCATCCATAATTACAATCTCATAATATATATATTTTTAAATGTGCCATTAGGCATAGTGGATATACTTTCTCGCTGCATAAAATGTTATTGGTCCACCCTCAAAGACGTTCCCAGAGACAGCAAAAGAAAACATGTCACGTCATGGCCGACTTGCGTATTGTGTGTGTGTGTGTCACGCTGGAATTACTTGTTCTGTTTTGACTGACAATTCAGTTTGCCATCTAACTTGACTTTCCTGTTTAGGCTTTAGGCATTAAAAGGCAAAATAGAGATGAAAGGCACGTGAGAGGAAAGTCTTTTATTAAATGTAGAAGGGAGGAGAGAGTAAGACACATAGACATAGAGACCTCAGAGGTTTTAGCTGCTCAAGCTAAGGTAAGTCTGCATTAGGACTTAAAAAACAACAGCAGTCTACTATTTCACTAAAAACAATGTATTTCTCATTGTGTGTGCGGAAGTTTAACTGTATATATTTTCCCTGTTAACAATGAATCTACTTTAGTTATTGTATTTATTTAAACAAATGTGTGCACTGCCTTACTACAGTGTTAGCAGTGTTATGGTTACTCTGTAAATATAACGCCAGGACTGCTGTCTAATAAACTTTACAGTGTGCTGCTTCATTTGAAAAAGCTGGCAGCGGAACAAACATATTTCACGTTACTGTTAATATGGGCATATACCAGCTGATATTATTCAGGTAATCATTCAACAACATATATTCTGTAGGCATTTGATAAGCATTGTTGGTATCAGAATTAAGAACTGCAACAATCTAATGAAAAGATTATTTTTGCAGCTAGTAAAATTGTTTTTATAACAGTCGGTGTGTCTTTTGGTTCTTGCATCTATATAATGTTGTAGAAACAGGATTTTTTTCTTGTCAGATTTACTCCCACATGCACAAATTCACACCTCAAAACAGTATTGACTGAAGTATGAAACATAGATGAGTGTCAGTGCAAATATATATAAGCCAGTATTGCAGGTATCTGTCAGAGATATGCTTTGAGGTGTTCGTGTCTTACTGTATCTGATAGCTGTGAGGTCAGGGCAGCCAGCTCAGGCCCGTTCCTTCATCCACCCGTCACCAAAGAGATGTGTTGTGGGCAGGAGAAAAGAGTCTGTGGATCTACCATCTAGTCATCCTAGGACAACACTGACTTGGGTTGGCAGCACTGACTGAGGTTCAGCTATTTTAAACCAAGCTCCTGTTTATTGGAGTGAACTGCACTCAACTTAATATAATTGTCACGTTTTTGAAGAAAAGCTGATTTTACATCAACAACAACATAAGAAATATAATGCAGAGACTCCTCATTTTGCTATAAACACATATTTTTAAAAGGAATGTTTACATAGACATACAGAGACGTATTATTATAAAAACATTAGCACTGTATTCCAGTGCTACAAAAGCATTAGTGATCAATAGAAATCCCTTTTGCAATGATGGTAATGCAGCTGAGGACATGCATCCTTTCATGAAAAACATGTTGATTACAATGTCAGGCAGGAAGGCAGCCAGTCTAATCGGCCCGCGGTTTGTGGTTGCCCTGTATTAGCAGATAAGAAATGCAGCTGTTGTTGATAAAGAAAGAGAGAGAGATAGTTGGAGGAAATGAAAAGGGATAGATAGTAGGAGAAATAGAGAAAAGGTAAAGGAAAGAGATATTAATGCTAAAAACATTGTTGGACTGGGTTAAAGAAAAGACATGAAGCTTATATAATAGAGACAGAGCAAATTGCAAGGACATAAAAGTGACAGATAGACAGGTACTGCTTTAGACTGACAGCAAATCAGAAAGAAGGATAGGTGTATCTTGTCCTTGCTCCTGTCTGGTCATTGTAGGGGATATAGCCGATGATTGAACGCACTGTCAGCTCTTCTGGAGCACACTGAAACATTTCCCAGGCGAGCCGCAGAACGGTGTCGTTTAAACTGTCAACGGTCAACAGTCTGTGAAGATGTGCTATTATTCACAGCTCGATGGATTAAATTGAAAGGAAAAAAAGTTATAAAAGCAGCTTTTGTGAATAGAGCTCTTCTCGTTTTCTTGTTGCAACAATTACAGTTACCATTACACCACAAACAAGATAGTTTTCCTATTCTCTGGATTCTCTATAGACATAACGCATGTCTTAGCCTCTTATCATAATCATCACAACTAAAAGCCTGACGGTAAACTTTTACTCAAACCCTCTGCCCCTAGAACCTAGTCCACACAAGGAGGTAAAGACATGTGCACACATACACACACTTTGAGCATGCACCAGATATGGACAGCTGCTGCCTGGTGTCGACTCTGCAGTTCCAGGCACAGCATTGTATCAGGTCACAACACCTTGAACTGGTTAATATTAACTCATTGATAAGCCGTGTGTGTGTGTGTGTGTTTTCTGTTGGCACTGGGAGTGGCGCTGTTAGATATATAGATTTTCGCACATTGTAGGAACAGTAACCAGATTAGTAGCAGTAATGTCTGTTACGGTAACGCTTATAAAATGTAGCACAATTTATAGTTTTACTTTTTAAGAGCTACAGTTCATCGGTAAGAGACTTTTATTTTCCAATTGAGTGTGCAGCACCCTGACTAATTTAGAGCTGTAATAGTATGCATATACTACTGGCTGTCAAAGTAATTTGAATTAGGTCATGGCTGATTTTTTTTACTAAATGTAGGTCTTCTTACTTTTTTGGTTGCACTATAATACAGCAGTGTGTTGTGTTGTTAGAATTTAAAGTGAAAGCATAGGTCTGTTTTCAGATTCTGTATCAATTCTTTAACAAATTTGCTAGTCTTCGTCTGTTATGTGTGAGGGAGTCCCTGTCTATGTGCGCCAACATCAGCGCACAAAGACAAGCATGTACTTTAAACCATTGTCAGCTTTGCAGCTTATGTGACATGGTGTAAACTTCGGGGTGGTGTATGTGTGAATATGGTCACACTGATGCACGGGTCTTTGTGAGTTTATGTGCGTATGTTGCTTTCAGAAGAAGTGGTTGCTTATCAGCGCGTGTGCATGTGGGTGTGAGAGGCTTTTGGGAAAGTTCAGTGCACCTCTAAGTTTGTATTGTAGAGGAGAGTCAGCATGAACGGCTGCTGTCAACTCCAGCAAATTGTTAGCCAAGGACAAGACATTCAATTAAAGCGTTTGGGTTTTGTACCTAACGTCAAAACACTTAGTATATAAGGTGTAAATGAAGACTACATAAAAGCTGATGACTAAGCTGTTGTGTTGACTAAACATGCTAACATGCTCTGAATGTCAAAGGTCTTCAGTGGTCTGCATGTTTTGAAATGTTCTTCTGTTTCAGTCTGCAGAGTTCTTCGACATGTTGGAGAGGATGCAGGTATGATCATTAAAAAGTTGCGGTCCATTTTATTTCTTGTATCTTTTCCTTCTTGCTCTTCTCTATCTCCTTATTTTATGCACTGTCATAGCATGTTTGTGCTAATAGGAGACACGTTCACTAGTCCAAACATGGAACAGAACAGGAATATACTCACAAAAAAACAAACAAAGAAGAATAACTCACAACTATTCTCTCTTTCTCACATTTATTGTCTTTGTTCTGAACAAAGTCTGGCTCTTTGTCTGTGTGACTACTGTGTGCCCTGCACGGACCACTGAGGGCACAGGCTTTAAGTAGTCTGAGGACCGACGGGGCTATAAAATGGGAGTAAAGCAAAGGAAAGCAGATAGGAGGCGAAATGTAAAGACACCCTCAAACAAAGAGGATAGAGTGATGGAAAGAGATTCAAAGAGGGAAAACGTGTAAGAGGAAAAAAAGATTGACCAAATGTGTGAATTGGTCAGTTCAAATGTTCTAAACTGAAGACAGGGAGAGAGCTAGAGGCAACACTTCCATTTAACTTAATTTAATAATTTTAACTGATTTATCAACTCATTTCAAGTTACAAGATTGGTTTTGGTAGGATATTATGTGACTATTCTGTATGTTTACTCTCAGTAAATGAGTAGGATAAGATAAGATATGCTGGAAGTCTCGAAGTTTATTGTCACTGTTTACAAATGACATCATAATAGGATCTCATATGGTTTATTCATTTGTTTGGAAGATCATCATTTGGTGACAAAAAGAACATCACACATGTTACTTCGCATCTGAAAATAGTTTCCTGCTATGTACCAGTGTTTGAGTCATGTTTGCTAAAAGCTGCAGTGGCCAACTCTTTTAGGAAATTCCATTGCAAACTATTTTATTTTTATAGATTTACATTTCTTTTTTTAGAAATGACTGGGCTTGCGGCTGAGGGACACAGATAGTGTGAGGAATACGGAAAGTTTGGTCACTCACGCATTCTTTTCATTTGATTTGTTTTCATTAGAAAACAGAATAACATTAGTCCCTGTCTCTAAATTATAAGTCTTGATTCCCCATTAATGAAGAAGTGGCGGGGTGCAGACTCCACACATGTACACACACACACCCACAGACACACACACACACACACACACACACACACACACAAGCTGTCCACATTGTGCATCTTTTCTGAACCTCAGCTTGCATCGACCTGCTCTCTTGAGCCACCTGTGCTGTGAGCTAGATGTCTATGACGAAGGTCAACTTTTTGATCTGGTCTCTTCTTCTCCCACCATTCTTCGTCTTTATCTCCTAACCTCACCCGTTTTCACCTCTTGTCCCTTGCTTCTCTTTTGTCCTCCGTTCATCTCTGTCCGTTTCTCTGTGGCTGAAAATTGATTCCACTTATATGCATCAGTGTCATATTACTGACAATGACTCCCCTGTGATTGTAACAGCTGCTCCATCAATATACACTCATACAAACACACACTATTGACTAGACTAGGGAGAGTGTGGGTGTGTGTGTGTTTGTGGAGATCCGTGCGTCTACATTATACTGTCGTTCTCAAATCAATGCTAATTGACTGTGGCTGTAGTGCATATGTTCACCATCTCTGAATCCCTACACATATGGTCACTGTCATACTCATGTAGACAAGCTTGTCCACTGGACCTGTGCTGTAGTATGCAAATGTGTCTACCACATTGGCTCTTCATATCTGGATATACAGTTCCTTCTCAAAAAATTTGCATATTGTGATAAAGTTCATTATTTTCTGTAATTTACTGATAAACATTAG
>JAUMTR010000005.1:8783128-8845262 GCA_032270685.1 Microctenopoma stevenorrisi | reverse complement strand
AGTGTTGTATTTTTGTCTGTAATTTGCCTTTAATTTATTGTATTGTTTTTCTATCTGTACTGTCCTAGAAAGCTACAGAAGACCAAATCAAAGTCCTTGTATGTGCAACATACTTGGCGAATAAAGCTGATTCTGATTCTGATTCTGATTAACAAACCAGCTAGCGGTAGCTTTGACACTATCAGCAGGTGCTAAGTTCTTTCTCCTTATACTAGAGGCTAATTGAAAGTAACAGGACTGTTCTAGCTGAGTGTGTCTGGAAGAGATTTGTGTGTGACGAATGTGATAATTTGGCTCCTTTACTCTTCACAGGTATTGTGGACAGCTACTTTGCACATTCTGCAGTCAGTCCCAGGCGGTGCTGTTCTCTTTGCCGTCTTAGCAGTTAACATGTATCACCTGACTGCATTACTGTAAATCCAACAGAAGAAGCCACTTGATAACAATCTGTTGTTTTGTATGATGTTTTTTTTTTCTTTTTTGATAAATAGATGGAATTTGTATTTTACTATCTGTAATTTATTATGGACTAAGTCTTTTTCTCTTAATAAACTAAACCAAATTCATTCCAGTGCTGCTATTCTTTCCTCATACCAGACCCACTTGACTTCATGCTTGGTGATCTGCTCCCCCTGGTGGTTAAATTTTGCCACAACATCTGCAAAACAATTTCTAATAAATTCAAATGAAAAAATCCTCATCTGTCATCCACTTTCTTTTGTTCCCCTATTTCCCCACTCTCACACATCCACTCCTTCTCTGTGTCCTCTCCCTCCTCCAGAGAGCCATGCGTGTCAGGAGTCACTCCATGGAGACGATGGTGGGGTCTCATCGGCACAGGAGTCCTGGGGTTGGAGGTGGGGTCCCGGCCAGCTTGAGTGGAGGAGGACTTCCACAGAGCAACAGCGAATGCACAAAGAGCACTTTCACTGTGAGTGAAGAATGTCAAAGAGTGAGAGGGAAGAAAGAGTCGGGTGGGATAAATGGATGTCCAGTCAACATGAAGTAAAGAGAAAAGTCTGTGACCTCAAAGTGTGTTTTTCTAGCTTTAAAGTGCTGTAATACTGGTGGTAATTCAAAAATATATATATAAAAAAGCCCATGTTATTTAGTTTAGTTAATCAAATAGGTAGTAATACTAATTCTACCACTTTTTATTCTTAGCCTCCAGTGATGTCAGCCAAGTCTCCTCTGAAGAGCCCAGTGAAACGGCGCTCAGGCCTCTTCCCTCGTCTCCACTCCAGCACAGAATCCCCATCAGACAAACACATGCGCAGGTTGGTGATTAGATGTGTGTGTGTGTGTGTGTGTGTGTTTTCATTTAGCCAGATGGAGTGCCAGACATTGTTGCTATGTTGACATTGATGTGTTTTTCTGTCTGCAGTGACCAAAAGCCTGCAGAGATCTGCCCCTTATCCCAAGAAGTGAGGTCAGAGACACTGTCCAATCCCAGCTCACCTGAGATCTGCCCCAACAAGGAAAGGTAAGAGATAATCTTAACACCTGTCCTAAGTTCCTGGAGGAAGAAGAATGAAGCCAAATAAAATAAACTTTGTTTAATGTGGAATGTAAATTTCAAAGTGAATGTACAGATGTTTAGTCCAAATGCAAGACATTTAGAAATAACTTCTTCATCAGAAACCCATGGTTTGTTAATCAGCCTTTTAGTTATTCTGTATCTCTGTTCTTCTCTGTTTTTGTGCAACAGGCCGTTTATCAAGCTGAAGGACTGTAGCGGCGGCAGACCGAACATCTCTCGGTCTTCATCCAGCACCAGCAGCTTCAGTAGCACCACAGGAGAAACAGAAGCCCTGGAAGAACTGGAGACAGTGAGTGCAGTACTTGAAGTTTGAGAATTAAATCAACTTGGAGAATTATTACACTTTAATTATTTTAAATGAGTTTAAAGAAATAGTTTAAGATTTTGGGAAATATGCTTCCTTTTATTAACACATATTCTGGTCTCCATATTGTAAATGTGAAGCTATCAACAACACGTAATAATAATAAACCTTGAATTTGGCATTAATCATTATGCTTAGGTAACCAGCTAGAGGAATAATTTTGTTTCTTCTAACTGGGCTTTTCTTTGTTATATCTGTCTCTCAGGCTAGCCATCCCTCTATAACTTCCTCTTCGGCCTTTAGTCCTTCCCTCAGTGTGGACAGCCAGGGATCAGGTACCCCTGTCATCATGTGCCGCAGTCCGACAGGTAAGTACGATATTTAGGTCCTACTGTTAACAAATGAATGATATTTCTTCTCGGTTTCATTACATACTCATTTATTTGCAGATGGAAAAAATAAGACATCACCACGGTCAAACCTAAAGTTCCGCTTTGACAAAATGAGCCACTCATCCACCGCTGTAAGTCTGGTTTGCATATCGCAAAACAAACCTCTTTTTCTTCTATAATATAAACTAAAAATGAAAATCTGACAAAAGTATAATGTAGAAGTTTTTACTGTCTTAATTGTATTTTCACAATATAAGCAAAATCAGAGATCACAAGATTTTAGCTATTTAAAGCAAATAAGAATTTACTTTTTATTGGATTATAAAAAAAATCCCTCCTTCTCAGTTACATGGTTTAGAAATAGCATTCAAATTAGCTTCTTGTCACGATGTGGCGGCAGCCTCAGCTTTTATATTAAAGTTTCTAAAACCTTTTGACATTTGAATTAACAGCATAGGGTGAGCAATAAGAAAAAAATCCTGATATGTTCATGTACTCATTGTCCACATAATATACATGTCATTATCTCTGAATCACTGCAGTATCTTTGAAACAGTACAGCTGGTGTTTGGTAATGTCTTCAGATTGAAATATGTTTGCTGTAGGTAAACACTAACTGGCCTCTTTGTTCCCTCTTCTCACTTTCAGTCTGAGTAGCTTTGTGGAATAGAAAACAAAACAAAAGGAAACAGACTTGCACAACAGAGAGATGGCGTGGACTGACTGAGCTGCAAACGACCACGAACCCGCTATAGAACCATTTCCTGAACCAAGCATAATCTGACAAGATTTCCAAGCACAGTCCCCACACACTATGAACTAACTGATAATACTGTGAGTTTATGTGGAGAACAGCCGACATGTTGGATTTCTTTTAAACTGACCTTTAGCTACAGAAATTAATGTTGCATCTCAGTTTCTAATTGTTCTCATCGTGTGAAAGTCTTGGCTGTTACACTGTGAGTGTCGGCCAAATTAGACTCTGCCAAAACTTGCCATTTTGTTTTTGTCATGTTTTAGATCACCGGTTCTTCCTCTTAAACGAGATGCAGCGACAACAAAATGCTAACATGAGACAATGGCCAAACTGTTAATTTTATTTCTAGCCAACTTGCTGCATAGTCAGAGAAAATTAGTGGTCATTATTTTTGCCTTTGCCCTCAAACGGTACTTCTGACAGCAGTTCCTCTTTTGCCTGAAAAAAAGTGCGTATACACACAACAACACACAAACATAAATGCAAATAAGCTTAATGTACCGTAGCAGGCAAATGTTGGTGATGGCATCAATGGCATAGTTCTCTAATGTGTGATATGAACACATTCTTTGCATTGAAAAAGCTTTTCTAGGGAATATCTTTAACTTTCTAGACGCTTTTGTAAACTAGCTAGCTGCTGCACCGTGTCGACTGCACTATGACATTGCTGATGCGTTTCTGTAGTTCAGAGTACCTCTCCTGAACTCTGAAGTGCCTGGTTAGTGGATGTTATCTCACAAGGCGGCGCAGGAGGAGACACTGCCGACATATTTTGCTATAAGCATATTTTAGCCAAAGCTGCGCCTTACAATCTATCGAACGCTCTTTTCACCACTGGTCCTCTGTCTCTCTATCCATTTCTTTCTCTCTCACTGTGTGAGAGGACGGGAACCATCTAGGTCTGGTTACAGCACAGTGGTGGGTAGCCAAAAGACACCCGCATTTGTTGAAAGTAGACGTTGCACTTGCTAAAAACACTTCACCTCTTGATACCTCCCATTGAAGCTTGCTAGCTCAGTGTATCTGTGGGAAAGTCTCCAGGGTTTCGAGGTTTGCTGGTATGTGAGCTGATGAAGAAGACTTGAAAACAATGCTGCAGGTTTAAATTAACCTTTGGCAAAAACACTTTGAATGTGAACTTGGAGCTTTTTAAAAAGTACTTTTTATTTAATGCTTCATTAGTTATGAACCAATATCTTAGATGTAAATTGCAAAGCCAGATGCTTACAAGCACAACTCTACTCTACTCTAGTCCTAAACTACGCCATAACATTAGCCTGGACAAACTGGAGTTAGCAAGAAGAAGTAGGACATGATACACAATAAACGAAAGTAAAAACACACGGTGTCTTTTCAGAATGACCAAACTAGTAGGTATTTTGACTAATGTCTATGTACTCTTGCTGTGTAGAGAACCATTCCTGTTGCTCAGAGGTCGACTGCATAGTTTGTGACGTTCTGCCACATCAAGAGAAATACCTTTCTGATGTAACAGAGGTGTGGATTGATACACGCTGTGCTCAGTTAGCATAAACTAGTGATTACCTCGAAAAAGGGAAGCAGAGACTGAAACGTTTGGACAAAAAGAAGCTCAGATGATGTTCAGTTTGTAGCAGGTATCACCTAAACGCCCTGCAGCCTTTTCTCTGTTAATATGCTTAATTTATTAAACGATAACTTCTTTTGCATTGATGTCATGTAAAAATGTAACCGCAGAGTACGCTAACTAATAAAGTACAGTGATTAAAAAAAAAATTAATTTAAAAGATGTCTAAACATGTATATGTATATTTGGTTATGTAATGTGCCATTGAAAATTTATTCTAAAATAAAGTGTTGTATTTTGTGTCATTTATTTTATTTTATTTTCACAATCTCACACAACACTTGCCAGCTGAATGTATTTTACTTTTTTTATTTTATATATGAGACATCATCAGACTCGTTAACATTATAGACAAAGTTAATTTCACTTTTAAAAAACTGCAATACTTTTAAACTGGTCAACATTAAATGTTCATTATCTTTCCCCCGATTTTGTAAAAGTAAAGACATTAGTATCAGCGTGTAGCACAAAACTGAGCCATTTTCTTTTCAGGAGCACAACATGGTTCTGCCGATGAGTTTAAGCTGCTTATTTTCTTATTACCTGCTCCACTGCTGTCTATAATGCTATGTGCGCATGATTGATTTTTGGTCTCTCCGATATTAAAAAAGTCACTTATTACACATGTCATATTCCACATTTCCAATACATATAGACAGACAATAAGGACTTTTTTTATATTGTGCTTTAACTCTTGAGCTAAAGATTCATGCAATAACAAATTACTGCTCAAAATATCTCTTCTTGGATTCTTGGACCTCAGGGCTGCACGCTACATGCACCACTGATCTTCAGTACACAACTTTTTTACCTCGTCTTGGCCTCAACTGCAGTCAAGAAAATCTGACAGAGGAGTACACAGTGGAATGGGCAGATTCTCTGATGGCTCCCTGTTGACTCAGTGCATTTTGAGAAATGTCTGCATACACCACATGTAAAACGATCAATGAAAGAAGAGGGATGAACACCAACTGAAAGACACACAGTGAAAAGGAATAATGATTATGATAATTATCATGAATAATGATAATGATCAGGCCATTTAAAATTGAATCTTAAAACACGACCCACCTCAATCCTATGCTCAGACTGGAAGTGAACTATAATGTGCAAAAAAGAAACAATGCAACAATTAGGCCACAAAATCACTAACTTATTTTTTAGTGTTACAGACTATAAATAAAAGAATAGTAAATACCTTTGGACGAGGAGGTGCTACGTTTCTTTGGTACTGGACATCGAGGTGGAGGCTTTGGAGCCAATTGTGATGGGCCTCTATTTTCAGATAAATGTGTAAACTGTGTCCTGGGAAGCGACTGAGGTTTGTGCTGCAAACTCAGACAACAAGCCAATCCCAGAATAATGGGAAGACAAACGCAAGCACAGGCACAGATCAAAAACCTGTGCAATAAATTCCTCTTAATGGGGACAGCTAGAGGAGGATGCAGAAAAAAAGAAGAATGAACACAAATACAATTAGGTTGATTTGTTCAAAATCAGATTCAGAAAATTAATAAGTTACATGCTGATGCTCACTGGTGAACATTTGGTCAACATACTGTCATGACTCACATACCTGCTGTGACGTTCACGTAAATTAAATGACCCTGTTCGGTTTCACCTTTACTCCATGTAACCTTGCATCCATAATAGCCTTCATCCGACTGGTTGATTTTAAGGAAATTTAAGAGTAGACGTGTTTCATTTGCAAAAAGCGTCACATTGGTCAAACTGTGTTGATCAGAGTTTTTAATAAACTTTTTGTCAGTCAAATTTGTCCACATCCAGTTCCCTTTCCAAGTGTCTCCACAATGCCGGACGACACAGGACAGAGACAGACTGTCCCCCTCTGGTGCTTGTTTTGTGTCACGTTTCCCCAGAACAGCCTGGCTACATTGTTCAGCACTGACACCTGAAAAAGGGGAAGCGCAGTAAGAACCTGTTTCTATCGACAACAATTTAAAACCGCCATTTATTTTTAGGAAATCACACGGACTGTAATTTACCTTCACCACAGTCACTATAACTGCATTAACATATCTATCCAGGTTCCTCAAATGAAATTTTACCTCTGTTTAAAATTAACTTTAGAACATTTCATATTCACAAACACAAAGACGTGTGACTTACCAGTGGTGAGAATAAAGTGGCCGATGATGGCACTGAAGAGACAGCCATACATGTCTGACATTCACAGTGTTACTTATGCTGTACGAATGTTCATCGCAGGCTGCTTTTACTTCCTCTGCACAGTTTAGGTCCACATGCCACAGCTTGTTTGGGAAGCTGTAAAACATGTATGGCTGGCTAAAACACACTGCTTTGCTGGAAGTCTATCAGCTGCTCCTTCTCTAACTTTCTTTTCTCATTTCCAGTAGTTATACATGCTTTACCTTATCCTGCTGCTGCTGTAGAGGAAGGAAGTTACCCACTAATCATTTCCTCCCCCTTTCGCTTACACACACACACAACCCGAATAAACTACAGGAAAGGGATGGCTGTAAAAGTGGGAATATAACTTTCCAACATAAAACTATGAGTCAATTAAAACAAAAAACAACAGAAAAAGAAACACTGAGCAAAGCAGAAACTAACCTAAACTATATTTTTGTTATTTGTGTGTATGTAATGTGTGGTAAAACTCCTGTCAATAATGGCACAGTGGGTAGAGCAGTCGTCTTTAAACCCAAGGGTGAGAGAGTTTAGTTCCCAGTCCCACCAGGTTACATGTCGAGGTGTCCTTGGACAAGACACCGATACCCCATAGTAGCGCAGACACAGGTCTAGCAGCTGTACAAACAACAATTTCCCCAGGGCTATCGGTAAAGTATTAATTATTATTAATTGGTCTAGATAGGCAGATCAAGAAAATTATTTTCAAAATAAAAGATACGTTCGAAGTTTGAAAAAGAAAATACACAGACAAACAAATGACAATTGGTTAAGAATAAAATTTTTATCGTAAATAATTTCAGAGATCTGCTTTCTTAAATTTTGCAACAGCGTCGCACTTGACCTTTTTGACTAATAAAGATAATGAATTAGTTTATTTTGTAAACCGGACGTTTTTTCCGAAATTACTCTGTTTGACAATGGGTGCGCTCGTTTTATTTTAATCAGGAGCGCCTCCTCACATGATGTGTGGGAATAAAATGTTAAAAAAATAAGTTATAGAAAAAGTTAAATACAACAGCAGGGAAGGTTTGTCCCAACTAATTTGCTCATGACAGTCACAATTATCACGATAACATGATTTTTTTGGATTTGGTAGCAGCGTTCTGAACTTTCCAAAACTGATGTATGGAAAGTTTATAATAACGATTCAGCATTAAAAAAAACATTTAAGGTGTCGTTATGAAACAGCTTATTATCATTAAACTACATCACTTTAGTTTTGGGCTCGAATATCGGTGCTTTAGAAATAGGTAACAAACACCGCCCCGCTTTCCAAGTCAAAAACCCACCCCAAGTACAAAAACGAGCGCCCCCCCGTGAACACACACACACACACACACACTGTCTCTCAGTGAATGAGATAAACAAAGAACCGGTGACTTATCAGGCAAAAAGATAGCGCTCATCAAGCTCCCCGGGAACATGGAAACAGGTAGATTGACTACCACTTTCTCACTTGTCATTTATATTGTTTTATGTCCTCTGCAGTCTGACAGAAGCTTGTTCTGACAGCTGGATAGTGCTAACAGGCTATGTTAGCTTTCATTGCGTTAGCTTGCTAGCATGACTTTGTCTTCGTTTTTCTCAGTTATGTTCACAGGTCGTGGCCCAAAAATGTATACAAGGTCCTGAAATCCAGTAATTCAAACAGTACAGACAGACAGCTGATACATTTGAACACTTTGGTTAAAGTCTGTTGTCAGTTCCAGGAAGTGAAAATGTTAGCATTTGTAGCATTAGCTAACTGCTCGGAAATACCAGAAGCTGTCAAACTCCTAAAGTGCAGGCGGTTTGGTTAAATGGGTTTTCGTTACGAAAGTTTTTAGTCAGAAAAAGCACAGTACGCTATGTATGTTAAATTATCCGTTTTTTCAGGGCCAGCTCACATTAATGATGCCAACCAAGTTAAATAGGTTCTTTTTCGAGTTCACTATACTTGACTTTGTGTTTCGTAACACATTTTTAAAAGCTGTGCTCATATAGCTCTCGTTTATATAGAACATTTATTTTTCTCTTTGAAAGTTTATTTTTAATTTAATTTGAACTTTAGTTTACAGGTACTCTGGTGTTGCGTATACCTTGCTGTGCCTCCATTGTTAAATGGTTTCCTAAAATCAAAGTACTTACCTGACGTTAATAAATAACTAGTTATGTTATATAACCAGCAAATCAGCAATTCACCCTGCCTGTGTTTGACCCCTCCCAATAGAAAATCACCTGCTCCTGTCATTCATGTCTTTGCTTGTTGAAAAACACTCTGATCAACTAACCAACTGCCCCTGTTCACAATTGTCCTTGTTGTGTTTGTGTAAGCTGTTGTCAGCTAATTCGCTGTTGCAGATTGAACATTCATCTCTTATGATTTTGACTTCATTATCCGTCCATACTCATCAGTGTCAAAAATTGTTGACAGTATCCCAATGGAGACCTGCTCTCAAATTATTCTCTGCCATAGGCTTGCGACTGCTGTTTTCACGGCTGTTAATCAAGTTTGACACTGTCCTTATCTGCGACTCTCACTGAATTTTAGCTTTGTGTGGATGGAAAATAACAAGGCAGCTAAGAGAGACCGGTCGAACTCTAGGCATCATGCATGACTAGGCAATGTCGCTCTCAATGTTTAATTGCTCTGCACTATTATTTGACTGAATTACAAAGTACACAACAGGGCCAGTTTGATTTTGTGTGTGTGCATGCGCACGCTCACCCCTTCTTCTTCCATCCTGTAGGACTAGACAACCTTTCTAGTGTGATCTTCTTACAGATGGAGCCAGATGAGTTATAATCACTCTCATCTCCCTAGGGCTACTGTAAGGCTACTGTATAGAAGCACTTGAAAGCATTCTGAGTTTTTTTTATCTCTTCTGGCTGTGTTTTACATTTGTATTAGAGCTATAATTGTAATTGTATTCAGTATTTTTGAATGACTCTTCTCCTCCATAATATCTGTATGGCTAGAATTAAAAGGCTGCAGCAGACAATCATAGTATATAAAGGCTAGGCTGTTGGTTTATGAGTATTGATCTTTTTATTTTCCAGGCATTACTGTGACATCTGAGTGTACAAGTGCTCATAAATTGGATCTTAAATGGCAAATGTGTATGTCCAAAGTGCACAGCTGAGACATGGCAACTGGGGCAGAAGGAAATTCCTCCTCTTAGGCGTAGGCATCTAATTGTCTTCTCTTATTTGTGCTTGCTGTCCTATTGATCTTTCACCAATCGCTGTACTATTTCCTCTGTTTTACTTTTGTGTTTTTTACTTCTCTAGGACTGAGTCAGGAGAAGGTAGTTAACTTCATTAAGCGGCTTCGGACTGAGCCCCGCTACCTGTTGGCCCAGAATGTATCAACCTGCATTGACCCGTTGGAGGTTTGCCTTCACCGGCAGACAGTCCAGGATACCGTGCACATCTTCCAGCACTCTATTCCCACAGAGGGCAAGCCCGTAACCAACCAGAAAAACTCAGGTAAGCTATAAAGTAGTTTGACAGCACACCTAATGTAGCTTTTGTTTTATACACACATGCAAGAGATATTACAGATTGTGAATGTATTTATTAATTTTCCACTTATTGTAGTGTTAATTGACATAAAAAAACATTTTGTTTTCCAAAAAAATGGAGAAATAACTTGTTTATTTTATGACATATGGAAAAAGGACAAGCTGTTATCTTATTTTATTTCATATCAGACATCTGTTTTGCTTTTCATGTATACTGAATACTATTGTTTCCTGAAATATTTCTCTAATTTATTGACTGATGTGTTTCTTGATGAATTTTCTTTTGTCCAGTTTAATTGCAGAATGTTTACAAAGTTATTTTCAGAGACATTATCGCTATGAACTAAATCAATTTCTTAATAAAACCATTTTTGTGGAGTGCTCTGCACCATTATTCTGTAGTTCACCCTAAAGTCTGGCAGTGAAAACACGTCAAGTCTTGTTTTCCAATGTAAACACACAACCACAACGAGTGGTGCAACTGGAACCACTCATTACGTGTTGGTGGATATAGTCAAAGCTACAAAAGGTAGCCTGCTCTCAAAAATAGACTAAATTACTTGAGATGGATGCACTTTGAGCATGTTGGAGGTTTGAAACTGATGCATTTATGGTCCCTCTCAGGCATGATTTGTTTTCCCATTTTTTCACTTGTAGTATGAAATGAACTCTCAGAAACGTGTAGCTTTATTCAGCTGTGTCTATCACTCTAAGCACTCAGCACATTTTGGAGTGCATTGACTGCAATTATGTCAAAGTGATTATTAAACCAGCAATTCAGATTGAGTGCTATAAACCCTTACAGCTACAGCTGTGTCTGTTTTATTGAAGGAATTGAATGAGTCTTTCCTTAGAGTCTAGCCTTACTTAGTGACTATGTAAAGGTGTCTTTGTTTTTGTGAGCGCAAGTCCTTACCAAGCTGTATATTTCTCTTAGACTGTCTTTGTCTTCTTTTTATCACCAGGGAGATGTTGGATCTTCTCATGCCTCAATGTCATGCGACTTCCCTTCATGAAGAAGTTTAACATAGAGGAGTTTGAGTTTAGTCAGTCCTATCTCTTTTTCTGGGACAAGGTAAGACCTACAGTAGAACCACTCATTTTATTAGTGTGTTTCTTTTACTCATCATGGTCTTGATGTGTTACACATTTGACCTTTTTATCCACTGTAGATAAATTGTGTTCTAAACTTGTTTTTCAGTTTTTTTCACATAATTATATTTTTAATTGTCTTTTATTCATTATTTATAATTCTTGTAACATTCTGGTAAATGGATGTGTTTGTTGTTTTGTAGTTAGGAACGCATGTGTTTATATGCTCACGTGTGCGTTTATCGTGTAATTGTGCAGCACCCTTCAACTATACAATCATTGTCCAGCTAAAACCCTCTTTTGTGTGTTGTGATCAGTGGTCTATCAGTGCTGATGTCACAGTGACACCTCGCTAAATGTTTGTATCTCTCTGTGTCTCTTTGTTTTCTGGCGTTGTTTCTTTTTTTTCCCCACAGCTTTACACACGTGGTTGCTTCAAGTCCCAACTGTAGAAACTAACAGTGAATATTATATTAACTCTAAACAAGAAATCAGTAAATGTGAAGCTCTAAGAATATCATGCACCCCCGAGTCTTTTGATTACTATATCACAATATATATCTTACTGGTTGTGTTTATTGTCCTGGGAGTTTAACAGAATTGGGACTGAAGTGTTACAGTGAGTCTCATAACCTCATTTTGTAACTGCAGTCTATTTCAAGGTTTTCAGTACCTAGTCGCCAGTAATGCAGCTGATGTTATATGATTTATATTGTGGTGTTGCTGCCTGTTTCAGTTTCTCTACCTGAATTTACTCACCACATTTGTTGTTTTTTTTCTACAGATTGAGCGTTGCTATTACTTCCTTCAGGCCTGTGTGGAGACGGCACAGAGGACGGAGCCAGTGGATGGACGCCTTGTTCAGTTCCTGCTCTCTAATCCAACCAATGATGGAGGACAGTGGGATATGCTGGTTAACCTCATTGGTCAGTTTTTGTTGACGCCTACACACATGAGGCCTTTGCCAATATAAATGTATTAGGTTATTACAAAATAGGTGTTAAAATAAAATAAAAGACATCTTTTTTTTTATGTGGATATATGCTTTTTTTTGTTTTCAGAGAAGTATGGCGTCATTCCAAAGAAATGCTTTCCAGAGTCACACAGCTCAGAGGCCTCGCGCAGAATGAATGACATCCTCAATCATAAGGTTACCTTTAACTTTTAACCATTCAAGCCAGCAGAGCAGTCCTGCAATCGACGAGTCAGTGCTGACTGTTGTTTTTTTTGTGTCTTGCTGCGTGTAACAGCTGAGAGAATACTGCTTAAGACTGAGGAACATGGTGGCCAGTGACGCCACTAAAGCTGAACTGTCTGATGCCATGGACACCATGATAGAGGAGGTGAGACTGAGATAGCAAACTTGGCTGTTTCTTGTAGACTAAAAGATTTCAGGAAAGAAAGAACACTTTAAGAAACTAATCTAAAAATATACAATTAAATATATATATATATATATATATATATATATATTTTAAGATTTCATGTGAAATAGACACAGCTGCTCCTTGTTCACATCAAGCTACACTGATAGCATTCATAGTAGAAAAAGAGAAGTTTTGCTTTTAGAAGCTGTTGCTAGTTTATCCAAAATCAAAAAAACTTTATTTTACAATTCCTACTGCATTTCAGGACAAAAGCAAGTGATGGATTGTGGCCTAAATCAGGGCAAGAATAAAATACCAGAGTACACAGTGGTGTGTGGTAACGAACAACATGATGTTGTATCATTAGTCTTTAGCATACACTATAAAACATTGTTTTATTTCTGCCAGTAGAGGGGGCTGTTAAATAATAATATTTCAGGTGCCATGTCTGGACTCATTGATGTGTTGCCAGTCTTGGCAAATAATCCTGGGATAAGTTTGGTCCCATAAAACAGCAGCAATCTATCCCCACCATTGCGCTCTTTAAAGTTAATGAATATATTGTTAGCGCTGCTCGTCATTCTGGACGTAGACCTAAATTCTGAAAACCATTCAACTAATTATACTACACTACACTGATTCAAAATATTTAATAGGAAGACTTCAACTTATACAGAATACAGACAAAACACAAACAATATTAAAGGAATATTAGATATTGTACGTTATCTTTTGAAAAGCGTTTGATACAGTGAATTAACATGTCTCATTTAAAGAGATTTGTTATAAGGCAGCAAGAATATCTCATTCAAACTCATTTTAAATTACATAGATTCACAAATCTTTTCTTGTAGGTAGGTTGGATATACTTGTATATGTTAACATTGCACAAATGTAAATTTCTCCTCATGTAATTAATCTACTTAAAAAAATCAAAATCACCTGCACGATGTTCCAGATGTCACAGTTAAAGATAATGATCTTGTTTATGGAACAGTCTCACACAACATCTGACGCTGCACAGTGAACACAATTTTAGAAAAATACAACACAAACCAAGGTTTACATGTCAACAAACCCTTTCATAATATACTGTAAATGTAACATGTGTTCAATGAAATACTGTGTGTGTGTGTGTGTGTGTGTGTGTGTGTGTTCTTTTGTGGCTTTGACAGGTAATGTGTATCAGATGAGCCTTTATTTACACTTCCTGTGTGTCTGTCTGTGAGCATGAATGCACGAGGGACCAGTCGGTCAATCAGCCCTTCATTGAGGTGATTGTATACAGTATAGGGGTCTGGTTCAGCAGCATTTGTTGTCAGCTGTTTGATTGCGTTGTGCTGCAGGCTGGTTGCTTGTTTAAACACTCACTTGTATCACACAGCCCCTGCATGGGTGCCCAAACTCGCAACACCCACCCACACAGATTTATGCACACAAACGTATGTTTATGTAACTTTTAAAAACTGCTCCCACTACACACACAGCACATCATGGTTGAGGCTGCTGATTGTTTGTCCACCTGGAAGTGGTTTGTTATGCTAGACATTACAACCAGTAGTGAGGATTAGGTGAGAGGATTTGGTTATGGCAGAAAAACAACCATAGAAAGATTTTGCAAGGATATTGTAGTAAAAAACAAAATACCAGTTTCATCAAAATGTCAAATGTTCCTCAGCTTAACTGAATCTTAAAAGTTTAGGAAAAGAAAATGCATTGGGATCAGTATGCAAGTCTATCCGGCTGAGGGCTCGTCAGTCAGACTATGCATTTATGGTTATTTCATTTGCAGCACTATGGATGAGTTAGAGCAGATCCTCATGACCACATGTCCAGCAGTTTACGCACAAGACACTGAAACCGCATTCTGCCACCATCAAAAACTGTATGTGCAGCTGTCCAAACAACAATTTCCTCACGGGGATCAACGGAGTATGTCAAAATCAAATTTTAGTGTGCATTAGTTCTGTGTTATTACAGGGTTCGTTTGGGCAGAGCACCTTTTGGAAATTGTTTGTGTAGATTAGATTTACAAACTAACAGAGAAGATTTCCCAAGCCACTTCATTTGCTATTCATGTGCACATCTTCTCATGATCAACGGTGTTTGCGGAGATGCCGTCATGCTGTCCATGTGTGTTTGTACGCTTACATCGTTGGTTTTCTTGGACTCCTACAAGTGGGAAACCGGTGTTTCCTGTACACGCTTGTGTGGGTTTTCATCTATGCGTGCACATGTTTCCCAGGATCAAAGTGCTGTGTCAGACCTGCTTTGGTGTGCATGTCGGTGATGCTCTCCACCCTCCCAGTGTAGCGGCTGGGATTGTGCCCTGGTCTTCATCACGGCAGCCTGAAACACTCTCATGACAGGCAACCGGGGTCAATGTTTCTGCTTCCACTTACTGTACCCCGGGTGTGCTTGATTTAAATGAATCCCTTTGCGTGTCAAGCATCTATCCTTTTTTCTTAACACAGCACATGGACATTCATTAAAACCAAACACCATCACATTTATCTACAAACCTCGACAGGAGAAGCTTAACCCGCTTTAATCTTCACCTGCAGTTAGGGTGAACAGAACATTTTACAGCACTGTGACAGTTTCCCTTAATAGACACCGTTAGAATGACGGTATACATGCACTACGTTATTGGGGCACAGAGGGTTTGTTTAAATTTCCAAACCAGTCTTTGTCTTGCATGCTGAATCAGATGTGTCGGGCAAAACACAAACAACAGTAACCATACATGCACGTGCAGTACTTTACACACATTAAACACACACAGATGGTATCCCTCACGCCACAACCATAACCTTTCCATGCTCCATTACGTCATGGAATCAGAAACACCATGTGCAGCCCTGGTCTTGGCTCTAGAGAGTGATTCTTAAGACAAGTCTAATTTATGAGACGGCCATCAACTCGTAGAAGGGCTTTGTGGCTGCAGCTCTAAGACTTGGCTCTGCAGGCTATTGGCTCAGTTGATTTGTTGTTCGATGTGGGTGGGTTCCTGCATATGTGCCATTGTGAGGGGCTGCAAACATAACCCTACCAGTTGTCCACCCATATTTGTGGAAATTCTTTGCACTATTGTTAGAATTGAACCGTGGCCACATGTGTTTCATGTTTACAAAACATAGACATTTAATCAAAACCTTGTTCATTTTTATCCAAACTGTTTGCATGGTGTCATTTGTTTACACTCACAAGTCCAGCTTCTAGACAATAGTTTCACTTCAAAGTAGCAGTTTTGGATCAGTTTGGCATCAGCTGGGTGACGGCCAGTTTCATCCACTAATTTCTGTGTCACTTACAAGTGTTCAACCTTCTTTTTTGCTGTGAAAAGACAGTTGAACACTTGCCACTACATGAGTTGGCACAAGTGGTGTGCATAATGTTTCTGTTATACTTGATGTGTAATTGTCTACTAGGGCAGCACCTAGTGAGTACTTTACAGTTAATAAGCAGTGTTTTTATGGTGTTACTTCTGCCTGTGGACCACACAGATGTTCCAGGAAGGAGTGCAGCTTTGTTTTTGGATGCATAGCACCACCTTATTTTTCACCCTGGACTACACAGGGTTTATACTGTACATATAGTTTGCTGAAACGGGCTTGGTCTGCTTTCTCTGCTCAGTCCTAACAGCAGGTGATTTGTTTACGATTTGTAAAACAAATAAATATACGGTACAGAGGGATGCCAGCTGATCAACACTAGAGCACAGATGCTATCAAACCTTAGCCACGGTTCACCCCACTAGCGTGCAGTCGGTCAGGTTTTTGTTTATAGCAAGACACGCAATCTTGCTATGTCACAGAACTGAGACAGACCTAAGGTGGACCTCATGCTAGAGACTGATGAGTTGAAGCTGCCTCTCAACAGACTTCATCAGACTCTGTTACAACAGCTACATCCTGAAACCTGTTAACAGTTCGGTTGTTTAGCATAAGAAGATATGAATGAGATTGCTTTTGAAGTTACATGTGTCCAAACATGTGTCAAGTCCTGCAGCTTTTATGAGCAACGCCTGTGGTTATAATGAAGAACTGGAAGTTGAGCCTGAGGGCTTGAACTAAAGTCAGTATTCGTAATTACAGTTTGTTGATACTTGATGCTGAGAGCGAGAGAAAGACAAGTCAAGCAAATTAAATGGACTGAGAAATTGGACTATTGAAAACTAATATCTAAGAAATATTACACTGAAATATAACTGGCAATATACATAAACTAGTTTAAATTAAAATAAATAAATTGGTTTGTATTCTTATGATCAGATCTTATGATTACTGTTTTTGTCAGGTCTATCAGCCAGTTTTTCTTTTCCTCTCTGTATCCCTCTGTCTGTTTTTCTGCTCCACTCCTGCTCATTCATCTTTATGTCATTGAAGCAGCAGGTGTTTCAATATTGATCCTGCTGTGGTGTCACAGTGGCTGTTTATTCTCTCACTGAGGTCCATTTCTGTCAGCCAGCGTTCTCTAACACCCAGTCTATTTGCCTCAACCGGGGTGGAGGTGTGGGGATAAGCTTAATAGTAAAGTGAGTAAAATGGTCTGAATTTACCAGGGAAAGTTATTCTTGGAAGGAAGAGACAAACACGTGGACTGAAAAGAAAAGTCTCTGCTGCGAGAGGGTTGAAGGATGCTGAGGGCATCTGAGCAAATACAGACCAGACAAGTAGATGTACACCTTGGCATGTTGTCTCACCCACAGAACAGTCTAAACAAAGTAGCTGAATTAGCAGAAAGGCGACTCAAATGGTGAGAGGTTGAACAGATGCCTCCGTTGACTCGTCACTTGTATATTTTTGTGTGTCTGTAGTGTTGACTTTACGATTTTCTGTGATCAAGAAGGAAATTATTTTTGTAAGCCACATGTGAATTTGTGTGTTTTTGTGCGTTTGTCTGTCTGGCAAATGTGTCTGGTTATCTTTGGGATGAGAAATGTGGCCCGAGAGGGTCGGTGTCTACTAACTCCAAACAGCTCTGTATGTGGGCAAACCTATGTCTACACATCAGTAGAAATAGTCGGTAAAATAACGAGACCATTAAAATGTATTTATTTAAAATGTCTTCTTTTTATACCTGTAGTTGAAAAAGCAGTTGGTATGCATCGCCCTCTGTATAATCACAACAATAGGTGTGGTCCAAACGTGGCTGTAGACTCACTGTACACGTGTGTTTGCCTTTTGTCAAATCAATGTCACTCACTAGTCACACTTCTTTTATCTACCACAGTGGATAAACAGTGGGTTGTGTTGTGCATATCACTTTCAAAGCCACTTTTTTATTGAATGTGATGGGGAAAAACATCTGCTGAGTCCAGAGACACAAGCAGATGATGGGAGAAGTAAAAAGGGGAAATTTCTTAGATAACTATATCGCAGTATAGAGGAACCAGATTGACAGACTGTCCAGTCCAAACAAACCGATATAGCCCACAGGAACTCGGTCCGATATCAATCGCTGCAGGAAGACGGATAAAGGGAGGGGGAAAGGGTATGGAGTGCAAATGGGGAGTTGGAGACATATGAAAGATATGGAGGGAATGGAAACACAAAGGAGAGAAAAATATGAGAAAATGTAGGGAAAGTTAGAATCCCAAGCACTTAACATGTGCACATTAATGCCCCAATATGTGTGTGCATATACAGCCATTAATGTTTTTATATATAATGTTTGTAATGTCAAGTATGTGTTGGTGCCTAATATTAGCTTAACACGTCTTAAAATGTGTAAAGAGGTTTCTGTTTGTTTGTTTGTTTGTGTGTGTGCTGTACAGGTGTTTCGAGTGGCCAGTGTTTGTCTAGGCAGCCCTCCAGAGACCATCTGTTGGGAATACAGAGACAAGGAGAAGAACTTCCATCGCATGGGACCTCTCACTCCCCAGGAGTTCTACAAGCAGCACGTCAAACCTCTATACAACATTCAGGATAAAGTACGTGAGCCCTTGGCAATCCCAAAAACATGAGTTAACCCTGACCTGTTTCTAAGTACGTTAACGGTCTATCCTCAGGTCTGCCTTGTGAATGACCCTCGACCCGAGAACCCTTATGGGAAGCTGTACAGTGTTGAGTTCCTGGGTAACATGATTGGAGGCCGCAGGACTCTGTACAACAACCAGCCCATCCAGCTGCTTAAAAAGGCTGCGGCAGAGTCCATCAAGGAGGGAGAGGTTGGTTTGTTCAGACTGGTTTAAATGGTAACAAGTACGTTTGAGAAAAATCTAAAGGTGGCCGATGTTTTTCCCTCAGGCGGTGTGGTTTGGTTGTGATGTCGGGAAACATTTCCACAGCAAGCTGGGCATTAATGACATGAATGTGTGAGTATAATTCATAGACATCTAGTTTCTCAATTTGTCACACATGTAGGCTCAGGGATCCAGATTTTCTTTGGATTAGTACAATGGCTTTTACATTTAAAGTGTCCTTCAGCAGCCTTATTTAGAGAGAAGTAGACCAGACGCACTTTCACAAATGCATTGACAATTATGAGCTGTTTGTTAAGACAGTTTTAGAGAAATCAGTCTGTCTGGGTGAATATAGTGTTACACATGTTTCAATACACTTTTATTGAGTTGGTCAGAAAGATATCAGCTCTTTAAAGTACAAGCGTTCCAGTGGGGAAACATTATTATCAGCAATAAAAGAGGTGCTGAGGTTGATGAAGTAACTGAAAAACTAGTCCAAATTCACTGTCCAAATTTACTCAACAAACTCTCAAGGGGGAAATTAATTGCAAAGAAAATGTGTATTGTTATAATTAATACACAACAAGGATTAAGATTTTTGAAAGTACAAAGACCTGTTTGGAAGTAAGACAGCAGCCAGTAAAGAATCATCAGAGAATTTCAATAATTTCTGATGATTAAAACGTTTTGTATATTTTTTAAATCTATTGTAACAATTGAATGACAAGTTGAAGGGCGGTGAAGCGAGAGGGAGTTCTGTTCGTGAATTGAGCACCTTCTGTTTTTGCGTTCTTTTATCCCTGTCCTGTGTGTGAGATGTCTACAGCAGGGTTCACATGCCTTCACTCTCCCCAGGGGAGGGGTTTCTGATCTTTCCCCTTCAATAGCAGCAGCATCTGTGTCTGGGTTTCTGGCGCCGTGTTTAAATATGCCCACTGATTCAAACCGGTGTGGTGCCGAATGTCTGGTACCATCTCTGCTGAAGATGAGCTTTAGATGGGATGATGCTAAGGCTTAGGGGAGTTTCATTTCAAGTCATGCTCAATAAAGGGGTGGAAGTGGAAGACTTGTTATTGTTTGGGTTTTGGCTTTATAAGGACCCGTCGTTCCCTTCTTCCAACAAAAATATAACACACTGCTCAAAAAAATTTAAGGAACGTTTTTTTTCCAAGTTGAGTATCGGGTCAGTCAAACCTCTGGGATATTGTTCTGGTCAGTTTAGTAGTTTAAGTAGGGAGTTGTGAATCAGTGTCTGTTTTGGTGTTACTTCAATTACCAGCAGGTGCTGCCTACAACAGCATTCAGTGTTTGTTGGTGGGTCAGTGTAGGTCTGGGAAGGCATATCCTTAGAGAGACCTGCACACGATAGACGAAGGCACCCTGACTGTCATTAGGTTTACCATCTCACTCATCACTGGTGCAGTGGGTCCTAGTCTCCTCCTGGTGCATGATAATGTCTGGTCTGTGCCAAGAGTAGGCAGGCATTTCCTGGCGAACCGATACTGTTGACTGGCCTGTTCGCTCACTCTACCTAAAACCAACAGGGCTCCTAACATCTCTGTTACATCATGTTTATGTATATCTGAAGCCATCAGGTTGCACCTCAGACTGTCCAAAAACCTCTTATAGCGTTCAAACTAAATATTAATTCACCAAAAATTTATAATTATACTAAATATAATCTTAGGTCCCTGAAACAAATTCCCCTATTTTCCATTTTTGTATTTTACATATATTTCTGTCAGTCAGTGCTCTGATTAACCTTCCCGAGAGATTAATAAAGTTCTAATCTGATCTTAAATTGTTCCATCTTTTTTGAGCAATGAGGTGAAAAATAAAGAGTTACTCTTGGTGTTTTTCTCTTTAAAGTGGTCAGTATTTTGGTAACATTAAAAACAGGTAAGTAGTTTAATGCTGTTTCTGTGTGTCTATGTGCAGGTTCAACCACGAGCTTGTTTTTGGAATTTCGGTGAAGAACCTTTCGAAGGCAGAGCGACTCATATACGGAGACTCTCTCATGACCCATGCTATGATCCTCACTGCTGTGACAGACAAGGTACGCACACACAAACATGTTGCATCTACAGGTGTTTGACTGTTCAGCAGAGGTGTAAAAAATAGTCATTCCGTACTTAATTAGAAGTACTTAGAACATACTTATGTGAAAAAATATTCAGGTAAAAGTGCAGGTTGAAATCCTTACCTAAGTATAAAAGTAAAAAGTACAGGTTTTCAAATGTGCTTAGCTACAAAAAGTAAAACATAATTTTCACCTATAATGAAACAAATACCTTTGGATAAGTCTAAAAAACAAAAATGTTCTAGGCATATTAATTAAATTACTTATTCGAGAAGATTTTAAAAACATCTGATGTGGTCTAGTTTTCCTTCAAACGAAAGGCGGCGCTTTGTCTGATTCTGATTTGTGGCCGATAATTAGACTGAACTGACAGAGCTCATGCATGAGCAGCAGGAAACTGCGTTTTAAGCTAATATATTCTTCTTCTTCTTCGCTGTAGCTGAAAGACTGATGATGTTGCTGACGCGCTTCCTGTACGCGCGGTAGTTTTTTCTCGTTTTGTTGTGACTATTACGTCACATTGTTTTCATAACGGAACTAATGAGACGTATTAGAAAATGTTAGGAGCAGAAAGTACAGGTATTTCTCTTGAAATGTAGGAATTAAAAGTAAAAAGTCGTCAGAAAAAACTACTTAAGTAAAGTACAGATACATGAAAAATCTCAGGTAAAAAATCTATTTAAGTACAGTAACGAAGGACATGTACTTTGTAACGAAGGACATGTACTTTGTAACGAAGGACATGTACTTTGTAACGAAGGACATGTACTTTGTAACGAAGGACATGTATTTTGTTACTTGACACCTCTGCTGTTCAGTAAACTAACGCAAACATGGAGCGCATATATAAGCAGGTCAACAGAAATACACAGGGTGAGTTTCCCAGGGTTTATCGTATCAAAGCTTTGCTTTGTGTTTATGCATTTTTAATTGGCTGCAGTTTTTCATAGTGCTCTCAGCTTCCCCACTCTTAAGTGGTCCCAGCTGTCACGTCACTTTCATTTCTCTTATCTCTGCTTCTTACACTCATCTCCTCGTTGCCCGTCTCTTGGTCTCATAGGATGGAAAAGAAGGCTTTGAGAAGTGGAGGGTGGAAAACTCTTGGGGCGATGATCGAGGAAATAAAGGTAACTAACAACTGCACTTTTTTTTATTGAATCAATGAAAGTGAATAAAGTGAATATTTAATATCACTTTGTTCATTCACCTGATCTGGCCACCCCATTTGTCTTGCACACTTTTCTCACGCATCTTATGATAAACTATCATCTTCCTGTTCCTTTCTGTTGAAATAAGAACAGGGTTAAACTAAGCGGTTCCCCCTGTGTTGCTGCTTTATGAACTAGTTAATTGGCTATGTCCTGTTAAAAAAACAACACACAGACTTGCACACACGCACAGTGTGTGTTTTTCAGCTCGGTGCCTCTGAGTCCAGTTGCATAACCATAGTTACAGAACCAGCTAATTCTTAATGCTGTAGCCAAATTCTTCTGCAAGTCTTTGCTAAATAATTGGTTCTATGAGCTTTCTAACACACGCACGTAGTACTATTCCCAGTAGCAACGATCCCAGATTTGTCTCTTCTTCCCTTCAGTGTCATAATTAATTACAAACTGTAAAAGTGAAATAGAAAAATAATAAAGTGCTAATAAGCAACAATGTTTTTCTCCATTTTAGACTCATGTTGTTTCTCCCCAAAGTTCAGCCTGTCGAGCTCTTGCTTGGCTACAACACACATATGCAAAAACTTTAGGTGGATTTAATTTTCCCCATTTAGTAAATCCGTTAATTGCAGCGGTTCAGTGGAATAAATAGTTTTTAAATACTAGTCCTTTAGACTGTACGGTACCTTAACAGACACTGTCACAAGACTTGGAGATTAACAAAATGAATTGTGTTGACTGTGAATGTTTGAACCTCATTATTTTAAACTTTCACAAACTAAGGTGGTATTTGGCAAACTGGCAAAGCTGTTTTGGAAAATGTGGAGAAAAATGTAGATGTTTGTTGATAAGTAAGTAAGGGGGATTTCTCTTTATGCCACAGTCTCCGCATCACAGCAGGTACTCGACACCACTGCCCCAGACTTCACTGTCTGCTGTTGTTTTTCTCTTCCTCCTTTGATCTCAGTTTCTCGTCTTCCTCTCACCCATCTCTCTGCATCTCCTCTCCGTCTTTGGGCTTGAACATTCCACTGCAAATTATGGGATTTCAGGCCAGTCATGCATCGTCTCCTGCAACACACACACACACAGTACATTTGCACACAGAGAGAGACACACACACACTCACTTTATTTCCTTGAACCCACAAACTGTAACGACTGATGGAGAAACATGTGAAAACCCCTCAGTCAACTCAAATATATTTCATGCATATCTTATTCCATAAACACCAGCAGATGGAGGAGGCCTCTGCCCCCAGCCCAGCCAGAGCTGAATTAATATAGTTTTTGAAAACCAAAGTTGTATTCACTTTACAGATGAAGCAGAAGTAAAGTAATGGTACAGGTAGGTATGAGGAGATCATTTCTGAAAGATGATAGCTGTGGTGCCGTGTTGCTAGGATTTGCTGTGTTTTTCTTCAGGCTTTGTAAAATTCATTGTAACCCTCAAGGAGTCACAAGAGGTTTAACTTTCTGTTTCACCATTATTTTAACCCCGTACACAGCTGCTGTGGTGTTATTTTTAATTTGCCTCAAGTTGACTCCTCAACATTTGTCATGAGCTCTGTTTGAGCACTGAATGTGTTTGACAGGGGAAGAAAAAACTACTAGGGAGGAGAAGCTTTAATATCTTTTGAGTATGTTTCCAATCTATTGCAATTATTTTGCACTCAAACCACTTAATCTGTCCATTCACCTGATTTTAAAGGTTGAATTTAATTTTGCCTTTTCTATCAGTGGTGCCATGCTGTCCCTAGTCTATCCTTATCAACCAAATAAAAGTACATTTTATTTACGTGAATGTCCCACACATTCTTCTCAATAGTCTGAGTTTTTTCTCAGATGGATCTTGTGTGACTCAAGCCAAAATCATGTAAAATATTTCTAATATCACCTCCCTCCAAATGTCAGAGCCCCAATTAGTTTTTTTCATGTTGGAACATATCAAATTACAGACATAAAACCACTTCCTTTCTGCTTGTTTTATGAGTGTATAATGATGTTATTTTGCCTTTAGTAGGTATTGTCTAAATTTTTTTAGATAAAAAGTTTTTTTTGATAAGGCTGTTATTCACATATAAGAAGTGCGATAAGTAGTTGATAAAAGTAATAATAGTGATGAATAGTGATAAATATCTCATTGAGTTAAATAGTTGTGTTGAATCTCTAGTCCAGTTCAACTATTTTGTTGCAGAACATAATTGTTTATGCACAGACTCGAAATGCACGCTCAGGATAGCTGCTGAAGCTGAGTGGCAAGATGGCCCAAACATTCTCCGACATCTGTTCTGAAACGGGACAGTGAGCCTATCCCTAAAAACAAATAATGACACCCAACATTCACAGACGCACACAGACACACACCCCACCATGCCACCCAACGTGCAGGTTCCAGGAAGCTCACATCAACACACACGGGGACACGACAGTGAGAACCAGGCAGTGTGCCATCTAAGATTTGCGTACTTGGAAAAACACGAATACACAACGCACACTGGCACGCCATCCTCGATACATTGTTATGAACTGTGGCACGTTCTTGCGGTTACCCTGACGTCTACGATAAGTCGACTTGACAGTGGGAGGGATGCCCTTGTTTGCTCAATTTTGTGCAGATGAGAATAGCGGGGGGAAAAGAGACGAGTGAGGGGTGGCATCAGGGAAAAAGAGGAGGAAGAATAACCTGTTGCCGGTTCTCATCCAGTGTCGGTTAAATATAAGATTTGAGCTGCTCCTGTTCCTCATAACATTGAATCAATCTTACTTTCATAAAAAGACACATACATCATACACACAGACATCTTTCATTTGAATCCTTTTAGCACAAGGCTACATCGTCTTTCACAAAGAGATTATGTTATTCCATCATTAGAAGCAGGCAATTACTGTTTGGTTTCCGTAAATTATGAGTTACTACAAACTAAGAGCCTCGATAAGACCCAACTTGTTAAGATAAACAACATGCTAGTAATTGTTAAGTGTGTGTGTGTGTAATTTAAATACAATAAAAAAAATGTAGGCAGTGATCCAGGAATAAACCTCAAAGCGAGCAGCTACTGGGAGCCTGAGGAGAGAGGTGACCAGAGGTGTGATGTGGGTGTATATCGGCTGGTTGAAAATGAGGCAGGCTGCCGAATTTAGGAATATCTCGAGGGCTTTGATGATGTATAGATGGAATAATGGGGTCATGATCCAACCCAAGGCCCAATGGTTCAATTTTCGGGTCTCCTTAAGGCTACATGTCGATGTGTCCTTGGACAAGACACTGAAACCCCGTAGTAGTGCAGACACGGGACTAGCAGCTGTCCAAACAGCAGATTTGATGAGAAAACTTTGTGTTTTGCTTTGTTTTTAAATCGAATTGGTCTTTCTAAAAAAGACAGAAAAGTGCATCTGACTTTGCTAAATGTTGATCCTTTTCATGACATCGATCTGTGAACTGCATGCGAAACATTGAAAATATTCTTCTAAATATTATTTAACTGATAAAATACAAAAATCTAAATACCGGTAATAATGATGTACTTTATATATTCTCTTGAGTAAATACTGTGGTTTTGTTGTCCAACATGTAGGGAACCAAATCACATAGACAACTGCTCTACCAATTGATCTGCTGCCTCGCTTAAATCCGATTGTGAACAACCTAATGCAATTAGTGTTTGACAAGTGTTTGGTTTTCTTCCCCGTTTGTCTCCGTAGGTTACCTAATAATGACAGACGACTGGTTCTCTGAGTATGTGTACGAGGTGGTAGTGGACAAGAAATTCCTCGCAGCCAATGTCCTGGAAGTGATGCAGCAGGAACCTGTTGTACTTCCTGCCTGGGACCCAATGGGATCCCTAGCATAACTCCAGAAATTCAGGTTTTAGCCCCAACCCCAGGTCTATTTGACTCTGCCCTATTCCTCAGCTGCTTTTATCTCTTCAATATTTCCCCAACACTTTCTATGAAAACAGCCTGTTCTTCTAGACAGAATAATAAAGATTTTGTTTTCTTTTTATACTGGACCTCCTGTGCCTTTTGTGTGTCTTTATTTCTTCCTGAGAGTGGAGATTTAAACAGTCGTAGCTCTTTTTGATTGTCTGTTTTTTTGAGACACTGAACTAATATAGCTTTATTGCGTCATGAACACACTTAACTTTGAAGCAGAGCAGCATTACAATCATGAAAAGCATACAAGAGACAGTACTGTTACAGACTTTACAGTGTACAGTTAGATTTATATTCAATGGTTCATAGTTTCACATGTCCCATTCTTAACTTTATTAAACTCAGAATTTCCAGTAACCTTCAAATTTCTAACTTGAGCAGTACAAGCAGAGCAACGTGTAAACTAGTCACGTAGATGCATGCATCAATACCCTTGTTATTGTATCTTATATGTGTAGCCCTTGATCGCATATCTAATCATGTTAAAAGTAGGAAAAGGTCGTACTTCAACAGCACTTGTTAACCTCCACGCAGAATGGCTACATTGCGTTGTCAGGTGAGAATCGGTGCACTTCCTTCAGAGACGTGACGTTACAGCTCTGCCCTCCCAACAGTTGGCCTGGCAGCTGAGTTACTACTGTGACTCTGTGCAGTGTGATGTGGTTGTTTTAAATTTAACTGTCCCGTTAATTCTACAAATGAGAAAAGCCTGTTCAAGCCATTTCCTGTTTTTTCATCTCCTCACAATATCTATGTCTATTGTGCAGCTTTTTTTTGTGATTTACAAAATGCATATTTCTCCATCAACATATCTACAAATTGGTTACAGATAGAAAGACCTTGACACAAGCCAGTTGAAATTGCAACTAATTAGCGTGGCTGAAATAGTTTATTAGTGAAAACAGTTGATAGCTGGTGTGGAAAGACTGATAACAGTCTCCAACAATCTGTTTCCTAATAACTTTCCTGCAGAGGAATTTTTTATTATCTGAGTTTGATTTAGAAAAGAATGTACATCATAAATTTTGGTTGGCAAATCCCTGCTTTCATACTTTTTTCTTTAGACTGAAAGTATATTAAAGGCCAATTGGAAGAGATTCTTACCAGGCTGCATGGAAAGCTGTGAAAAACTTACCAAAGAAGTTCAACATGCCACACTAGAGATTTTCAGAACCTAATCAATGGTTGTTTATTATTTGCTTCATACATTTTGATTGTTTTCAACATAAATGTGACACCAGCTTCATTTGTTCATTTTCTGACTTGGGGTGTGTAGAGATTGTGTCTAAGCCAACTCTAGGCCTGCTCCTGCAGTCATAATTTTACATTAAATGATGTCTACACACTAGGTTTCTGCCTCGTCTATTCAGAATAAACCACCTTACTACTAAAATGTGCTGATATCTTTGTCGTGTCAGTCACCATCACCTACAGTCTTTCTGGAACTTAGCTAACTTGAAGTTTCCAGGAAGTCTCCTTCAGACACACCATCCTCTTACACCTTACAGGCCTAAAGGTCAGCGAAACTGAACTTACAATTACACACCATACCTTTATTTGTGCAGGATATCCTGTGTATACATGGAGACCACAGAGTGCTGTTACAGCACCTTATTTTACCCTGCCGTCCTGTTGGATATGAAAACATCATTACGCTTTTATCCAAAGAGACTAACAAGGAGCTTGCACCGAGCGTGTTGGGAATGGAATGACACCTGGTATGGGGAGTGGGTTAGAAGTCTGGGCGAATTTACAAGCAGTAAATCTTTGGTGACCAGATAGCTACTGGTCTAACTTCCTCCCTGAAGATGTAATTTGTACATTGTATATCACAGTAATCATATAGGCTTACCCTTTTAAGGCCTCCGACATGCTGCTTTCTGCACAGGAATCTTGTGAATACTTGCTGTAGATATGTTTTATAGCATCTGATGCAGAACAATCCAGGACTGTGAACTTATGAACCTGTACATGATACCTTGTCCTGACGTCAAAAACGATGCTTTTGGTTGCCTCTATGTCTAGTTATATGTGTTTGAAAGGAAGAATTAGACTTTAAGCATACAGCGCTGTTCACACACCTGGTCTCATTATTCTCTTGCATTTTTCCTCTCTTTATTTTTTAGTCGTGTGCATTTGTATGTGTGGATTTGTGTGTTGCAACAAGGATTAACCTAGTACTTCAGCTGACGCTGATTAGAATGACGTTCAACACTTACAGGGTGGCTTTTAACAAGGAGGAGAGACTGGATGCTGTGTGTTAGACAGAGAAAAGAGGACACTGTGATTATCGTGTTTGTCTGTATTCAGGCCTCTTATTTTATACCTTTATACATTTCCCTCTCTGTCACCGCACACGCACAATGAAGGCTAAGTAGACCAGCTGTACTACTGTACCTGGCATAGTGCCTTTTGGCCCAGTAGGTTGCAGGTGGCTGTAAATGGGTTAGTTAGACCAGGACGCAGACAGACTGGGACTTAAATAATCCCTCTCACACACTCAGACAAACTTTATAAAGTACATGTTTCACCTTGATGATTTTTAACCTTTTACAACTTAATTTCTGAATTTGCATTAGTCTCTTATTCGACTTTGGCCCTCTTATAAATATGCATCAAGTCTTGGATTAGGGGCAAAGATCCTTTTCTAAAGCTCAGCATGTGTGCGAGTGGGTGCATGCATGCTTGAGTATGTGTGTTTGTGTCTTAAGCCAAGCAGAGCAGAATACGGCCCGCCGTAAGCCCAGGCATGTGTGATTTGTGTGATTGGGTTTAGTCTGCGTTGATAGGCGACGTCTTAGACACCAAAAGACCAGGCGCTCCATGGACAACACAGACTGCCCTGCTAAAAATATCAAGGTAAGATCACACTGCACGTCTTTGACAACCCGTAATTTCATTACTAGCAGGTTCATCGTTTACAATCACTGATTACTCCATATAGTTCCGGAGTGAATTTCTGCTGAGGGTCATCTGTGTAAGATATGTACACATGTAGAGTACGTCTGTAACCACAGTACAGCCGCACGAGCTACAGTGTACTAGGTGATTGTTTTTCCCCCAGTTGAGGCATTGGTGTGAGTTAAATTTGTTCTTGAGGCCATTCAGCTGCGCATCGGCCTCTTCTTAGTTATTTTTATGTTAACTCTGAATGTGGACTAATCTAGTGAATAGGTTTGGTAATTAGTTGTTTAATTCGGGTCATTTCATGTTAAGTAAAGCGAGTTGTACAGACTTTTCTAAATATTATTTCAGCCTCAGACTAAATGATGTCTGAGTTTTTGTACAAAATAAAAGATTAAACTTTCTTTCTCTGCTTATTGTAATAAATCATTGTCATTCATCCTTCTACCTGTTTGACACTGATACAAGAACGGTGGCATCTTTAAGACTGTTATTGACTGTTATTGAGACTATTTCTATTGCCCCACCTCACAGGGTCAGCTCCCACTGTTCAGCGTGTACAACGCGCAGGCATAAAGCCACACAGTTTTGAAGAAATCCCAATAATTAAAACAACACAAGCCATAACTCTCGACCACCCACGGGTCAAATCAAGTCATGTTGTAATGAATCTCTGTAACGTCAGAAAGTAAATACTGATTTGCAGAAAGTGAGCTTTTTGTATCCTGTCAGATCTCTGGGGATTATTCACAGCACAAAGGAGTACACTCTAAAAATCTGTGGTCAGATATTTACAGACGTGGTAATGCTTGTGAAGACGGATGGTCTTTCTTTTACTTCGCCAATTCACAGAATCGCCAGCACCTATCAGGATAAGGGTGACTGTGGGGCCGTTCGTTTTGTAGCATGATGCCAAATGCATTTCAACATCATCTGGCACCAAAGAACAATAACGAGTTAGATTCTTGCCTTTTCATGTACTCCTGCCATTGTTAGTCAATGCCTGGCTTGCTTTTTTAAGAACCGTAATCCTGTCTTGCGTAAAAAGGTGTGTTGACATTTGATTCACTTGTTTATCTGATGTCTAGTCAATTGTTAAATAGAGGAAAAATATGTGCTGCGAGGAATACCGTGCCAGTAATTTCTGAGTTTCAGACCTCTTTATACTTCACAGTACAGTTATGTAATGTTTACTGCTCATGATAGTCCTGGTGAACTTGTAGTATTTGGAACCTTATCCTCTTTAGACTCAAATCAGCAATATCCGACTTTGAATGCTCTGTGTTGTTTTCATTTTCAGTGGCTGCACGTTGCTGTGGAAAGGTTGAAGGATGCCGGCCCATCCCAGAGAGACTTTATGTCAGTCACTAATGTATAAATAAAATCCGGAGCCCCCTAGTTGTGCTGGCAACCTTTCAGTTTGGGTCATACTGGACAGTCTAACAATTTGATATTGTATGTTCTCATGTCTGTGGAAGCTTACTAAAGCCTTTTCAGTTTTTTAAATTGGTTTGTTTGTGTTCTTGCCTTTATTAGATAGTTTACAGTAGAGATGCAGACAGAAATGGTGAGAAAGAGGCAAAGAAGGATTACATGCATCAAAGGTCGTGGTTGGAATCAAACCAGGTATGTTGTAACCACAGTATTGTAGGCATCTGACAACACTGCTATGCAACAGCCACAGAACAAGCAATAATAATGTGTATTTCAGAATTGTCTTGGGTGCATGAAAAGGCCAACGACAGATTTTACACAGTCAAGCTAGAAGCCAAAGAACCGCAATCTACTGTAGGGATGCCCACATCACATTTCCCAACTTTCCCAACTTGTAAGCACTACTTGGAAAATGAAAGTAAATTGTGCTTTGGGGCAGGTTACTGTGCAGCTCTTGACTATTTGCCACTTTAAATGTGTTTGTCCACTTATTGGGCTGTTCCTCAGTCTGGGACATGCAAACGCCACATTTCTTTTGTCCTGGGAGTAGTTTTCTATAAGTATTCCGCTGACTAGTTAAGTGTTGTTTATGCAGATGTGACAGGAAGTGTAGAGGCTTTCAGACTAGCAACTAATGCACTAAATGGTCTTCTCTCATGTATGTTTATTTTTCAATTAGCCAGGGCTCAAGTTGACATGATGTCAAGCGGGCATGGGACAGTATAGTATTTGTGGAGCACGGTAGAAAACACAAAGAGCAAAATGATGGATTTCATTTTGTGGGTTTGTGTGTGAGGAACGTGTTGTCCTGTCAATGTGAGATTTGAGTGAAGGCACATTACTGCTTAAGAGCTACTGACATATTTTTCATAAAATTACAGCTTGGACTGTCTTTTATTTTTAGAATAGATCCTTACATCTTTTTAGGGACCTAGAAAGAAAAAGAGAAACTCTAAATAACTCCTATAACCAAACAAGTCATTGTTGATTATCTATAACATGAGAAACAGCTCGTTGTCAATTAACTTTATAAATTCTATGCAGACATTTTCTAGGGCTAGCAACTCAATATACAATATTAGAGCAAATTTTGGAAATACATTTAGTTACTCCATGTATATCAGCAAGTACTACTTGGTTTAAATCAAAACATTGTCTGCTGGTAAGACTCAGGGCAAGATTGCGATAAGAGTAATATTTTGCAGATTCTTTAGTTCGTTTTCACTCACTCATTTTAAGTCTTCTATCAGTTATTTCACACAGAGATTAAATTCTTATATAGAAGGAATGTTGGCTAATAGCGCTCAAAGTGTCCTGTTGTCTAGAGTCCAAAAATGATTCAGGAAACCCCCTGAGATTTGCCAAAGCAGACTCTCATAAGCACATTATTTCTACTCCGTCATTCCTGACATCCATGCTCCAGATCATAGGGTGTTGGTCTTTGTTTTAAAAATGTCTAGGTTACGAAAGCTGGCACAGAGCCCAAAGCCTTATAAGCTGTTTTATCGTAAAAGATACACTGAGCAGACATCCTCTGAAATGTGCTTTAATTACTCGCTCATTGTTTCATAACTAACAGGAGGTCATGCGTGTGACAGCAAATATAGTTTATGCAACCTATGTATGCCTGCAAAAGTATGTTTCGGTGTCTGTGCTCGTGTATGTCAGCAAGTCAAAATGCAACACAGAACTTCACAAAGTCCTGGTTTTCTACATTGTCTATCAAAAGTTTAAAACAAACCTTTCACTCTGTAATGTAGTTCTTAGTCTGATCATATACAGAAGAGGGAAAAATGCTTAAATTGCAGAAATAACCTGGAGGAGTTTGGAGAGGCAGGGATCTGCACAGTACCCCCAAAGTCTCGCTCGACAGCAAAATGATCGAGGGACACTTAGCCTTGCACTAACAGCAGCAGCGCGTTAACGTGTACAGTGTGTTAAATAGAGACAATCCAAAGCTCTGTAATACATTTCAAATACAGTCATTTCAACATAGTCATTTTAAATATATTTTGGCAATATACCTCCTCCTTGGTTATCAAAGTTAATTGCAGGTCAAATAAAAAAAGACCCCCAGATTATCAGCAGCTGGGTCAAACAGAGCCCCACAGCTATTAAAATGTAGGTGTGTGTGTGTGTGTTTTTTTCATGCTTTAATGACAGTTTTGCCATAATCATATGCATCAGAGCTTTGCTTAAGTTCAATATCGGTGTTTGTATTATTACAGTATCAAAGCAGACCGCTAAGAGCACATGCCTGCGCTTGCATTATGTTTGTCCAGTATCTTCTGTCTGCATCCATCTGTGCATACTGTACGTCTGCACGGCTGTGCGTCTCTGAACCGCGGTATGTGTGTAAGTGTGAGTGTGTGGTTGCAAGTCAGAGAGAGAGGGACAACAAGGGAGGGCGAGAGAGAGAGAAATGTGAGGGGTTTGAAAGCTCAATGGGCAAACGCGTCCTGATGTGCTAGTGCATGTTCTTTCTCTGGCAAGTTTTTCCAATGCCGCAGGATTCTTTATGTTTTGGGTAGAAGTTGCCGCTGCTGCTGTTTGTGTTTGTTTTAGTTGCCAAGGGTTCTACTTGTCCTTTTTACCTTCTGCAAAGGTAATGTATACAACTGAGTTGGGATAAAATACTGTTGGTGCCTATACATTGCTGTTGCTG
The DNA here is from genome assembly GCA_032270685.1 of Microctenopoma stevenorrisi. Classification (NCBI taxonomy): domain Eukaryota; kingdom Metazoa; phylum Chordata; class Actinopteri; order Anabantiformes; family Anabantidae; genus Microctenopoma; species Microctenopoma stevenorrisi. The sequence continues at coordinate 8,812,158 of JAUMTR010000005.1, read as the reverse complement.
TGTAATTAACTCAAAGAGTTGTAACTAATGATTTGTCTAAAGTTTAGGCAAAGTTCAAAAAGATAAGAGACGGTTCTTGTGCGTTCTTTAATTCATTTGTTTTGTAACTGCTCATCAGTATTTTTCTCTCACGTTCTCTTACAGTCTGTCTTCACAGGAATCTTGTGACGTTATCATTTTACTTTTCCTTTATTAAAATATCATTATCAAAATAATAAACGATGAAAATCCTATTTTTTCCAGTAATAAAAATGTTTCTATAATGTTTATACATATATATAATTTCAAAGTGTTGATTTTACATAAGTTACTCATTCTTTTTTTTCAGACAGTGATAATGTTTCTGCACATATGTATTTGAGTAAGATGTAGTTCAGTGGAGTAAGACATAAAAGTGATAAGCACATTTCTTTTAAATTACAAACAGATATTTTTGTCAGGTTAAAACTTCTGATGCGCCAGTTCTTGTCCAGCCTGAAAAAGTGCACCGTGCTGTCTGTCACAGGGAAATTAAGTCATTGTTGGAATGAAGAACTTCTGATTCTTTTTATCTGGATGTAAAAGTGCGGTTTGCATAGAAAAAAAAAATGTTTGTGCTGTGTGGCGGGTTATCCAAGGTTTTGAATCAGACTCTGAGTCTTGGTTGGAGTCTTCCTGCATTCTGATATTCATTACTAATTTACACTATAAACAGTGCAGCCCACTTTTAAACAGTTCTCTCAGTTTGACCCATTACTCTAGAAAACATTTTGCATTGTATGTTGAGTATAAAAGTAACTAACTAACAAATAACTAATTTGTGCGTTTAGTTTCAATTGAATTTTTTATATTATTTTTTAAATAGTATTTCTAATTCCTAATTCCAAATACTGTTTTTCGAAAGTTTTTAAATAACATCTACCTGATGAATATAGGTAGATGATGTGTTTTTAATCCTTGGCACTGATATAAACATTTCTTCCAATACTTTTGGTGATTGTCAAAAGCACATCAAATGAAAGAGGAAGGACTTGAGCCCGCGCTCTAAAGAATCACACTCCCGATATGGTCTGGTCTGATCTGAGATTGTTTTGGTACTGGAGAAATAAAAAAAGCAATGATCCATACATGTACAAAATTCAAGGCTGGGGAGTTCTGCTAGTAATCGTTCTTCTATTGTCTATTGACTATTAAGTTGACATAGACATTAGCAAACCTATCTGAGTGAGTTTTGCCCTTGATGTTCTTTCCAGTACTTTTGATGACATTCAGAATTATCTTTTTAGCATGTATCCACATTTCCACCTACTCGATTAAATTTTATTCTTATTTCAAATTCTGCTGATGTTTGTATATTTCTCTAATGTTTGTATTATTATTCAGTTTTGATCAGATTGAAACAGGTTGTGCAACTGAGAGGTAGCATAAAAAGATTACCGGGAGACAAAGCTAACCAAATTGGCATGTTACGGCACAATTCCTTATAATGTGTAGTGATCTCGCAGAGAAGCGTATATTTTTTCCCCAGTGTCTGGCCTATCCACATTATGATTCAGCTTTATAATTACATTAAAACTGTTGGTAATACACATACACAATATCTAATGCAGTATTTCACAACAGTTTTTCATAAAGTGGTGATTCTAATGTTTTGGCCGCCCTGTACATCAATAAGGTGTAAAAACATTATTCTGATGTACTTCAGTACGATGCTACCACCCACTATGACCTCTATAATCAACATGGAATTGATAGTATTTTATGCATGTTTACTGAAATACATCTTAGAACAACATGTCAATTTCTCTGTAACATTTTCCTTCTGTGTTTTGCAGTTTACCCCATGATTGAGATTCAGAGAGAGCAAGCTACATGTGGAGAAGATCTAAGATTCTTGTAACTTTTCTGCTGGCCACATCCTGTTCAAACACATCTCTCCTCTCATATACCTTGTCCTAACTGCCTGTTCATATTCCCTCTTGCTCAACAGATTCTCCCACATTTCAGTCTTCTCCCACACAAACACACCTCCCCTCATTCTGGTTAGAAGAGCTCTGTTCTCTATTCCTTTCCTCCTTTACCTGTCCAAGAAGGACCTGTTCTGTTATTTGCCCTGTTTGTCCTACACCATCACTACACTATTTCCCTGCTCTCCTAACCCTTATGTTCCCCTGATGGGCACCATATCAGACAGCAGTGCCAAATTCCCTTCGTCATCGCTGAGAACCTCTCTCCACCCCTAATTGCCTCACCAACATCAACAAAGCCTAATGGAGACAAAAGATATGATGATGACAAGAATGTTGACAATGGACAAAGCGGAGTATGAGGGAGATAAGGACAAAGGGAAAGAGGAGGTGGGGGGAGAAGAGGAGGGGACTCAGCAGGAAAATGGTAGACTGGTGTTGGCTGATGGACTTGCAGAGAGGGGACCCAAGAGCCTGACCTCTGGTTCTGGCCAGCAGGTGTCCAATGGCTTCACTACATCCACCCCTCAGAGCCCCAGGGAGGGACCAGGGACTGCCGCTTCATTTGGCGGCACAGCCTCTGTTGCTGGAGGCGGTACTGGGTCCACAGGGCCACCGGTAGGCCTTAGGACTCTGGTGGTCCAGCAAACCAGCTTGGAGAGGCCAAGAGAGACCTGGAGCAAGAAGATGGACTTCTTGCTGTCTGTGATCGGCTATGCTGTGGACCTGGGAAACGTCTGGCGTTTCCCCTACATCTGCTACCAAAATGGAGGAGGTGAGAAGAAAAAGCTCTTTCAATAAAGTGGGGAGAGGGAGGGAGGGAGGTACGGAATAGGATGGATTAGAGGTGCTGTCCTTGAGTAAACATAATTTCAAAGATTAGAAAGAAGACAATGCTTTAAGGTAAGGTTACAGCCCTTTAACTTTTTCCATCAGTATAGATGGATATAGATGGGCACAGAGATACTACTGCTGCTACATCATCATTGCAAATGTCTAGATGGAAAAAGCCTGTACACCTGTAAGGAATGCTACACTCTATTCAGCTCATTTCTTGCACTGTCTAAGATACAAAAAGGTAAGCCTGCGTTTGTAAAGTCCATGTGATATGTTTGTGCTCTGTTACTAGACAAACCTCACCTAGCACTAGACAGGGCCTCCTTTCTACTTTTATTGAATTTGCAATAATAAAATCTTTGCAATTTCCTGTGTTCGGTGTGTCTCACCGAGTGAGATAGAGATTGGGACTAGGAGACACTTGATAGAGGCAACAGTATTAATTGTGATTTTTATGAGAACGCCTTCAGTCTCTTTCTTCTTGCTTAATAACCTGTCTCCCAGGCAGCTGCTCAATCAACCCTTATCTTTGCTTTTATGCCACAAAGACACACAAGGGTGTGCGCACGCACCAACCTGCCCACATACACACGTGTGCAATAAGTTGATGCTCAGATAGAACGAAAGATCTGTTATCACACTCTCCGCGTTAGGCCGCACTCTGAAGATCTAGTTGCCATCCTAACGCTTTTTTTAGTCTTCAGACTTTTAAATCTGCTCTCATCACTTTTATGCTGCAGCCGTGCCTAGTTTCTTCGTATCATTTAAGAGAAATTACCCTCTTACTGTGTTTTTCCTTAGAGCACATTAAATAAAGTGATGAAGCGAAAAATCATGGACTGCTGTTTTGAATTGGCTATGGTTATGTTAATGATTAGGTACTTGAAATATTTCATGATATTTCCAGTGTGTTCTAATGTTCCTTGTCATTATGAGTTACTGGGAGGACTTGAGATCACAAATGAAGTGTAACAAGTAGCACTTCCCATGAGTGTAGTTAACTTTATTTTACTGTTTTAACTCTTTTCTACTTCCAGTTATTCCCTACTTTACAATTTTCAGTTGTTTTCAACACATTCCTGCCCAATATTTCTTTACAACTTTTAATCCTTCCTCTATCCTTCCCACATTTTCCAACTCAGGTGCTTTTTTGTTGCCCTACTTGTTGATGGCGGTGTTTGGAGGTGTGCCACTTTTCTATATGGAGCTCGCTCTGGGTCAGTTCCACCGCAGTGGCTGCATCTCCATCTGGAAACACATCTGCCCCATCTTCAAAGGTAACTATTGCACTGGTGAGAGACCAGAACAGAACAGTTGCAGACAAACACAATAATATCAATGCCTTAGCTAAAAAGGACAAGAATCAAAAAAACACTGCTCAGCAACAGGAAAACTGGCAGTAAGAGGACAGGTCTGAGAGACAGCTCATTTAACCTCTTTGCACCCCTCACTACACCTACCTTGAAGAGAATCTCTCGCCGCTTGTACATCTAGTGAGGTGTGCTTCCTCTGTTATGGAAATTGTCACATTTCTATGCCAAATGCCATGCTTAGAAATTTGATAGTATGTAAATTGTTGTTGTTGTTTGGAAATGTCACCCACTTACCCAAAAGCAACTTGAATTCACTGATTTCTGTGAAAGACTGGTGTCATGTCCAGTTTTTGTTGGTACAATTATATGGGAGGTTTATCACAGAAAGAAAATCTTTATTTCTTAACTGTATTTTTGAGTTAACAGTCTTTTTTTTTCAATGCATGCAGGGATCGGCTTTGCCATCTGCATCATAGCCCTCTATATAGCCTTCTACTACAACACCATCATGGCCTGGGCCTTGTACTATCTGCTGTCGTCATTTCGGCCCACTCTGCCCTGGACCACCTGTACAAACACCTGGAACACAGCCAACTGTAACCGCTACATGTCCAGTGACCATAATGTGTCGTGGTCCAACTCTTCCACCTCCCCCGCCGAGGAGTTCTATACGTAAGTGCATGTAAGTCGGACGTAGAGGCGTAGAGAGAGCGCTACACAGAAGGGAGACATCAAGTGAAGGAGGGAGATGGACTTCCAGAGAGTGATTACGGGGATGGTTCTGGTGTTTAAGAGCCATGACAGGTTTACCACCAAAATCCACTTACACCACTGATGCTGAAGACAGAACAGGAAGCTATTAGCATGTCAGAATGAGAATCACCGATCTGTTCTGTGATGGTTAGAAATACATTCATAAATGTTTAGAGGACAATTAAATCGGTTGACATTTATAGTAATAACAATACATTATAAAATCGTTTTAATGTGAAGATATTCAGGAATTAAGTAACTCGCTCAACCCACGTAGTGCTTAGATTATAAAACTATGTATTACAATCATTCTTTACATGTATTGAAGCAAATATGTATTTATAGATTTAACTTTCACTTCTGTGAACAAGTAAGTAGATATGACAAGTACAGCCGCAAGAAATGTAATGTCATTGTTAAATGTTGGAATTAATACAGACATGCAGTAAACTAAATCTAAGCTCTGTTAGAATAACGTCTTACTTATGCTCTGCTTTATCCTTATCAGCTGTTCTCTGGACAAACACGTGTCCATTGAGACTGATTCTCGGCTTATTCATAGTTGACTTTTCCTAGTAAAGGTTTAAAAGTAACAAATTCCGAAACTCAGTCTGGCGCCAGAATTTCCTGTTTTCAACATAAATCATGTCTGTGTTTTGCTGTCCAAACTTTGCACGCTTAACCTTTGGCCAAATGTTAACCTCACCGTTCAGAGCCTGTCTTTCTTTGCTCCAAACGCCGTGTCTGTTTTAACACAGGCTTGTGTAAACTAAGCTTTCTGCTCTCCAAATTACCTAACATCCCTTGTCCCTTCACTTGGTACTCGCACTTTGTTTGGCCTTTATCACCTCTTGTTATTCTCCGTTTTACCTTCCCTTTCCCCTTCCCTTTCTTCCTTCCCCTGCTCTCTTCCACATTTCCTTGATTCCCATGACTCCACCTATTTCCTGTCCTTTTCTCTTATGTCATCTCCTTATGTTTGTCTACATGCATTTCACACACCACCAACTCATTCCTTGTCTTCCACTGTTAATCCCTTTTGACCTGACCTCTCAATCCAAACTTCCCTGTTCCCGTGTCTTTTGCGTCTAGTCGCCAGGTGTTGCAGGTCCACCTCTCTCCAGGACTGCACCAGCTGGGTTCTGTTAGCTGGCAACTGGCCCTCTGCCTGCTCTTCATCTTCACCATTGTCTACTTCAGCATCTGGAAAGGAGTCAAGATGTCTGGAAAGGTAAGTGAAGTGGTGCCTGCATGGCTAATGGGGGTGTCAGTTAGGGTGGATGGATGGATGGATTGATGGAAACGTGGGGCCAGGGCAAACAGCAGTTGTCCTCCTGTCATCTTTTCATGCTTATTATCATTCATCATCGTGGGATGAAGCTGGTTAGAAAGGAAGTGTTAAACAGTTTGTGCTTCAAACCTCGACAATCAATCCTGAAATGACCAGGCAGGTCTCAAACCATGATTTTGGAAGCTTGCTAAGACATGGTGGCAGTTTGTTTATTTTGAAAAAGAACATAAGTCAATAGTTAAAATGTCCAGTAGTAATAGTTCATAATCTTACAAGGCAATACGGTCACCGAGCACGAGCAGATATCAACCACTACAACTAACCCAACAGTTCCTTAGTTGAAGCGTGCACCACTTTTTTTGGTACAGGTAGTTTGGGTGACTGCAACCTTTCCCTATCTGGTCCTCCTGGTGCTGCTCGTCCGTGGGGCCACTCTGCCAGGAGCCTGGAGAGGTGTCGTCTTCTATCTCAAACCTGATTGGGAGAAACTGTTGAGCACTACAGTAAGTCTTTGATACATCCATGTTGTATGACTGTTTATCTGTTAATCGTTTTACAAACGTCTCTGACCCTGTTCTCATTTCTATTTTCCCATCATTCGCTACAAACACCCTTCACTACTCCTCAAGGTGTGGGTTGATGCAGCAGCTCAGATCTTCTTCTCTCTGGGTCCAGGCTTTGGTGTGCTTCTAGCCTTTGCGAGCTACAACCCATTTCACAACAACTGCTACAAGTGAGAATTTCTTTAATAAAACTGTCAGCATAAGCAGTGAAATTTTACTCCAGGCTCTATTATCTTCTACCATTACATTGTTTTGCTATGTTTGTATAGGCTCTTAGATATTACTCCTTCTCTCTCTTGTTGTCAGAGATGCGTTGGTCACCAGCTCTGTGAACTGTCTGACCAGCTTTTTGTCTGGCTTCGTCATCTTTACTGTGCTGGGATACATGGCTGAGATGAGGCAGCAGGATGTGGATGCTGTGGCCAAGGATGCCGGTAGGGCACTACATATAACCACTCCTAACAAGAATCATCTTACAAACTCAATATTATGAATGTAGCACACACAATTTTGCATGGTGACTGTTTTCACTGTTTAGCATTTTCTGTCTGTTAAATAACTAAATAAATAATAAGTTCAACTCAGTCACAGTCAAAATTGCATTTCAAGTGCTTCTTTTCTTTTTTCCCTGTAGGTCCAAGTCTGCTGTTTATCATTTATGCAGAAGCCATAGCCAACATGCCTGCTGCCACCTTCTTTGCCATCATCTTCTTCCTCATGATCATCATGTTGGGTCTTGATAGCACGGTTAGTACTAAAGTTAAGACATTCAAGTCAGTGTTCTGTTTGCCAATTCCTATTTTTTCCCCCATTGTTCTCCTCTACTTCCTGTGATCTGTCTCAGTTCATCCCTGCCCATTGCACATGTTTTGTGTGTTGTTGCACGCAGGTTTCATATTTGCCTTGGTCTGTTTGACTTGTATGAAAGTGTCTTGTATTATTTGTCCCTGCTTTTACATTTTGGATAGTCAGTCAAAAACAATGTGATAGGACTTTCATATCTCTGTTTGTTGGTGCGGTGATCTTGTCTTTATAAGCCTGTGTTCTGAGGCAGCCAGCTGGAGAGACCTGTAAAGCTCTTATCACATACTGATAATCAGGGGAGAATCAGTTTCTGTGCTCTTTGATTTCACAACTGAGGATATTACTGCAAAACCTGTCAGGTTAACGTTTGCTGTATCAACGCAGGGCTTCATGAAGGACAGTCAGATTTGTTGTTTTGTTTCATTTTATGTCAGACATTGCTTAAATATTGCCGTTGGGTCAGATTAAACAGCTCTAAACAGCAACATCTTAACGTTTCATTCCGTTTCTCCAGTTTGCAGGGTTGGAGGGGGTGATCACAGCTATGCTAGATGAGTTTCCTCATATCCTGGTTAAAAGGCGAGAGTGGTTTGTTTTTGGCTTGGTGTGTGTCTGCTACCTCGGGGCTCTCTCCACGCTTACATATGTAAGTTGAACGGTACCCCTACATACAGGTTACTAGCAAAATGGCATATGTCGTAAAACCATCCTGCTCGCTAATTTGTGAACCAGCATTTCAGAAAGTCTTCCCGTCTCTCTGTCGTGCTGCAGGGAGGAGCATTTGTGGTGAAGCTGTTTGAGGAGTATGCTACAGGCCCCGCAGTTATCACTGTGGTCCTGCTCGAAGTAATTGCTGTTTCTTGGTTCTATGGTAAGTCTGGGGAATAGTGTTACTCCGATTTTCAGTCTGTCTGTAGTTTCAGTCACAGATTGACATGTGCAAATGGGTTTCTCTCTGTGTGTGCGTGTGTGTTCCAGGTACCAACCGTTTCTGCGATGACATCCAGGTCATGCTTGGTTTCTACCCAGGTTGTTTCTGGAAGGTCTGCTGGGTGGCCATCTGCCCCTGCTTTCTGCTGGTGAGGCTCGCCTATTCTCAGCTGTGTTTGGAGAGAAAGCACCTCAAGACACAGTTAGTTACAGCAGCTGCCAATCACGGTGTGTTTTATTTATCCTGATGGGTTTTCTTTGCAGTTCATCATCATCAGTTTCCTGGCCTTTCCTCCAGAGGTCAAGTTGTTCGACTACCATTATCCACCGTGGACCACTGTACTGGGTTACTGTATCGGCGTGTCCTCATTCATCTGTGTGCCTGCGTACATGGTCTACCACTTGCTCACTGCCAGGGGTACATTCAAACAGGTACTGTTACTACTACATTACATGCAAAGTGTGTCTTCTGCAATGCTTTCATTCTTCTCTCACTCGAGCCCTCTCCTCCTTACCCACACGCTCTCCTGACCTTTGTTCACACATTGACACATCTCCCATGACAGGGATTGCCCCTGTTCACTTACTTGCCATGCACCGTCAGGGTCTACCCTCTGCTGTGAACACATGACTGGAGATTAGGATCAAAGGCGCAAAGAGGAGACACAAGCCAGAGATTAGTGAGAAAAAATCCTTGACAATTTATAGTACCTGGGGCCAAATATTGGCATGGATGCAGGACAGTACCTAACAAGGCACACGCATTAACGCTCGATACCCACTCCTACTGGCACATTCTGCAACGTACGAGTAGATATGAAGATAAAAACGATCCAAGCAGCAACGGTGTCAGCAGTCTAGTATCAGAACACCCTGCATGGCAAACGTAACTATCAGCATTACTCGTAAAAGGCAGGTTTTAAATTTTAGGACATATATTCTTTCTTTCTGATCTAAGCATCTTTTATCCTGTTTTTACACGTGTGTAAGCTTTTAACTTACATACGATCATTATCATCATTATTGTTTTTATCTAGTTATACCCTGTGTGAGACATGACAGAAGGCAGTAGGACATCAAAGAGGCCGGTAGACAGACAGTCCTTGGCCGTTGTCCAGTATTGACACTGCTGCCAGGGCACACAGAGAAACTGACACACACTGTCAACACACAGGAGTCGTGTTTTTGTGAGCACGAGAGAACACAGTGATGATGCAACTTATGGACAGATGAGGTTGAATGAGGTCAAAATGTTCAAGTTCGTCTTTGGAGCCGGACAACAGCTGAGTGTTTGTCGTCTTTAACCTTTGTCCGTTATCCCGTAAACTCGCTGAAGGCGTGGATACCACTGTTGCTCCTCCTACATCTGTAGCACACAACATTTGGATCACTTAAGCCTCTCCTTATCTGCCTGTCTAACTGTTCTATGCTTAGAAATGGAATAGTTTGGGTTTTTAAACACTTCTTGATTCTTTTTATACAGCAATAATGCTGAGTTCTTAATCAATACCGTGGGAAGGCAATCCTGCTTGTGCGAAAGTTCCTTGCACTTGATTACCTGAACACACCTGATCCAATACAATCAACAGCCGAAGGGCAGAGAAAGTTGGAAAACAGATGGCAGCAGCTCAACAAGACCCCTGTAGTCTACCACTGATCTATGCAAATGACACAATACAATACTGTGTGGTCTGACACTGAAACAGAGCATCATGCACTAATTCACTATGAGTTAAATACACCTGTCTTAGTTCTTATCAAATATTTGCTATTATCGTATAACATATTTAAATAGTTTTTTTGGCTGCGTGTCTATCATATAGCATATTTATTCACTCTTTGTTTTTGTCCCTCTGCCTTACAAACAGCGTCTGTTGAAAAGCATCACTCCAGAGCCTAGCAGTGAGAGCCACAGAGACTTCATTGTCACCAATGCAGTCTGACCAAATCCTTACCGAAAGGAGTGGGCCACAGTATGTAGAGCACCTTCTTCTGGACATACGGCAAAACTACAAGACAAGGGGGCTACCTTTCACCGCCTTGGCCTCTTTTCGTACATCTCCTACATTTGTTGGTCACACACAGGTATCTACTAATTGATATGGAGTCAGGTAGAGCCAGGATGTATTTATTTTATTTAGCTTGGTTTAGTTTGGGGCCTAATGCTGGAGTTCATGGCGTTACTTACAATCCCAGATCTCAGTTTTATTATGCTCATCATCACAGTTCTTCACTCATAATGACCAGACACCATTTATCAACTACCAACAAGTTTCTTCAGGTTATATAGTTAAGGTGAATGTTTTCTACAGTTATACAACTTGCGATGCAGTCTGTGTTCTGTAATCTGTGCAGAAAATACAGTACAACATGCACTCGCACTAGAGATACTTCACATTGAAATCAGTTGGAAAAGGTCACACAGTTAGTTTCAGTCCACTGTTAATGGCTGTATTTTCATGTTGTGCTGTTAAGTTATGCGTTCCTAATATGTAGCAAAATTCAGGTATGTTTTTTACATTTGTTACCAAAGCCAAAAAAATGATATTTGTTCTGTTCAGATCTCTCAACATGTCTCAATATTGTTCATGCTGTGTTCACTGTCAAACTGTGTTTATTTGATGGCATCTTGGGTCAACAATGGATTTGTAATGAGTTCCCTACACTGTGAAGCGTTAGTAGTGGCATGAATGTGTATGTGTGTGACTGTGGGTATGTTTGTGCATGTCAAAAAATGACTGTTACCAGGTTCAGTGTAAAAATCTCAGACAGAACCAACTATGTGTTTTCATTTTGTAACTGCAATATGGATGGAAAGATGCGTATTTATTTTATAAAGTATCACTGCTGTCATTTTCAGTTTCTTAACACTTCGCCCATGACGTGACACAATGACCACGGCCCTTGTTTTAATCTCAGTGACAACTGTCAGTAAGAGAAACCAAATACGGATCAGAGCTAATAACCTTATCATTGTTAGTCTCAAAATCATCATTACTGCTCTTTACTTTCTACCAAAAAGTCGTGTGTGTATGCACATGTGCCTGTGTGAGAGTGTATTTGTGTGTATGTAGGAGCAGGGGTTAAAATATGGCGAGTACTGTACATCTACATGTGTATTTACTAGTCAGTCTGGTATTGGTGTGATCTATCTTGTGAATACCTATCTCCTCCCTCCATGGGTGTGTGAAAATGTGTGTTTAGTTTTTGTGTGGGCCTGGGTGTTTGTGTGCATCCACCTTAGTTAGTAAGTTGCATGTGTGAGTGATTGTTCAAAAAGGATTAGAGGTGTTCAGCCCCTTCACGTGTGCATGATGTGATGCGCGCGCGTGTGTGTGTGTGTATAATGTAACTCAAATGTATGTGTGTGTTTGTAATGTGACCTGTTGTCTTGTTTATTGCCAAAATATCTTATGAAGGAAGTAAACTCCCCCCTGCCTCCCTTTCTCTTGCTTACGTAAGATCTATATATGTCAAAAGACTGTGTTGAGAAATACACGTGTATAGAATAAAGATATAGAAATATATGGGAAATAATAAAGATATATGGAAATAACCTCTCTGTTTTCCATTTGTTGATTCTGTAGTTCTTTGTCAGCTCTTTTTCAGTTTGATGTATTTGTTCATTAAAACATACATTTAGAAAGGTTCTCAAACCAAAATGGGACAATATAAAAGATGCTTTACTTATAGCTTGCAAGAAACTGCACACATTTACAAAAGCATAATGTTTGTATGCTTACAATATTGGTATAAAGCCAACGGCATAAGTGTTCATAAAATGTCTGTACACCTACATACATACATACATTGTCTGAAATGATTCTGTAAACGTTAGTTGGCTGATGCTTCTTAACTTCCTGTGAACGAATAAAAACACTGCAACTCAAACATTTAATCTACAGCAAAGTACTACAGCTGATACATCTAGGGAGGAGGACATTCTGCATTATATACATTATTCTATAGTATTCAATGATATACCATATAATTATATACACATATATGTATACATATACATGCATAGTCTTATTCTGTCTTCATTTGCTGCTACCACACGGCTGGTTTGAGTACAGCAACACACCACATCTACTAATGAATGTGGCCTAGTAGCTCAATGCGATAGGAGTCATACTGGGATGCAGAAGGTTGCAGGATTGAATCCCATCCCAGACTCCTACTCCATACCAGGTGTGTCCCTGAGCAAAGCACTTACCACTAGCTCCTTATAAGTCGCTTTGGATAAAAGCATCACCAAGCAAAGTATAGTGTATAGAATGAGAAACAAAAAACGTGATAAATGTTAACTTTTCTGCCAGAATTTACCTTCATGTGCTGGAGTGACTGTAGTAATGATGAGCTTTAGATCAGGAGTACTAGGTGGAAACAACATGAGCAGGTTCTCGGGTAAGGTGCATGTGTTGTCTGGTGTTGTGTTGAGTATCAGTTCTATTAGACATCCTCTGTGACTGCACAGTATATTAAGCTGCCAGCTCAGGTTTGACACAGCTTTATCTGTGATAAGTGTGAAAATTATTACAGCAAACTCATTTATGAAAACTCGTGTTCAATCTGTTTTACGACACGACTGATTTGACCGACTCAACAACGTGAAGTGATTCCCGGCTTGATCAGAGGCTTCATCTGAGCTGAACTGCACCCTTGTACCAGATGCTCAGACAATCATTTTTTTCTCCGGCAACCTGCGTGCATGTCTGTGTGAGTCTGTGTGTACACGTGTGCACACTGGTTCCTTGTCATCGCCGATTAATCCTGCAACTGAAAAGCAACAATCAGCAGTGCCGGCAAATTGTACACATGTACCGCACAGAATGAGACAATAGAAAGTGAAGGAGTGTTACTGTAGAGAGGATGATTGTCAGCTCATTCCATCTCAGCGGTGGTGTACAACAGAGGTGCAGTTGTACATCATTTAACTGGTAATACTGAGGTATTAGCAGCAGCTGCTGCAGCTCTACCGGCTAGGTTTGAAATGAAAATCAAAATGAACTTATATTTGGTTTCTCGCATCCCGTGTACTGAATGTGCACATACTGTGGGTGCATCCAGTTTGTGTGTCAGTGTGATGGCGTATGTGTGAGTGTGTCAGCTTCACTGTGGCAATTTCCCTTCTCCTGCCTGATGGACACATCCTGTCTCCTCTGTTTTGCCTTATCACTGCGCATCTATATTAAACAGTGCAGTACAGCCGGCGTATCCCTCCACCTCTGCTGTACCTGTCATCTCAGCATCTGCCATGCCGCCTGCCAGCCTCTCTCACTATCAGGTGTCTATCAAAACCTCCAGTTCATTTCATCTCTTCTTTACTAGCTCTCATATCTTCTTACCTTTTCTTTCTTTTATTAATTTGGGCAGATCTCCTGGCCGTGTTTGTGTGCATACCTTGTGCCCTTTCTGTATTTTTTCCTGTGGCTGCTGTCATTTTAAGTCCTTGTGGGATCCCGTTTTTGCAGTGTGATACTGTAACTCCTACAATCAGTTCGCTTTAACTTTCTACCATCCAGCTGAGTTTGACATATCTTTCAACTGTCTTTCTGTCCTTCTCCTCACAGTTCTTGATATAAATATTTTTGACAGCAATCCAGAGGTCACTGTTTTTTTCTGACAGACAAATCCTGACATTTAGTTCTCTAACTTGTTCCGTCTGTCCTCTCCCCGTCTCACCATTTTCCTCTGCCCAGCCTTTCATCTGATCCCCTGATACTGGTGCTGCCTCTGAAGAACAGGAAATTAAACTCTTTTTTTCCCCCTCAGTCTGTTCCTCCTGCCTGTTATCACACAGAAACCTTGATTCCCTGCAGTGGCTGTCTCTCACTCCCCTAATGAACTCATTTTGCATGAAGGGAGAATACCATCTTATCTCTGCAGAGTAGGTCCCTCTCTCTCTCTGACATACACGTACACACGTTCTCTCTCTTTTCTCCATTGCTCACTTCTCCTGCCTTCTTAGTTCATATAATTGTTGCCAAGATACACCGTGAGGTCTTTGATCTGTTGTCTTCTCATTACAGGTAAGGAGAAGAGAAAGATAAGAAGTGGTAGAGAGATTCATGTGTAGAAATGTGTGTTTATAAAAGTATTTATATAGTTATTATAGAAAATGACTGAGTCCATGCTACAGCCATCATTGTGTTTTTACACTACACATTACCTGGATGGAAATATTTTATTTTGACAATTTTATTGATCCCTGTGGAGAAATTCTGCCCAAGGACACTTCACCATGACCAGGACAGCCCGGGATGAAACTGCCAACCATGCAGTTAGTGGACGACACAACGTATTTCCAGAGCCAAAGCCACCCAATATCTGCATGTTTATATTTCATCACACTTTTATTTAGGTTTTTCCTTAACAATTCTGAATGGTGTATCTTAATTAAAGAGTTTAACGAATGTAAATGCCTCAGCGATGCACCAACTGTGTACCAAATACAGTTGTAATGCCGAACATGCTGATAAATGTTAATTGGGCCTTGTGTTTCCCTTCTAGTTCTATTTTAGTGTTATTGACTTGCAAAGGAAATATCTGGCTCTGTAAATACTTGACTTTTTTCACCCGGCTATGCACAAACTTCAGTCATTATGTGCTGGGCAATTAGTACTTTTAGCTGAACACACCTGCTGAAGCTGCCAAGAATGATGAGCATGAAGAAAAACAGTGAAGTGGTGGCAGTAAAACCAAAAAATGAACTGAAGGATGCTAAAATGTTTCAGATTACACTCCACGGCCACTACATCAGGTTCACCTGTACAATCCAATGCAATCCAGTACACCCTATTTAATATGAATGAGGGAGTCAAAACATTAGCACTACGCTTAATATACTGCACTCCAGTGTGTCTCCGCTATCTACTACAAAAACACTTAGAATTAGTACAATTTTTACATTAATGACCCAATGCATAATTTTAACCCTAAAAAAATGAGAAGTAGTATTTGTGGCAGAGCCGCTGTATCAGCTTGCATGAATGTAAATATGTGTGTAAATATCTGTGGGATCACCATAAGCATTCCCTGTAACATACTGTGATTTAATTCATTGTTAATATAAAATAATCAGTGAACCTTAACGTTCTGCAGTCAGCAGTTGCATTACTACAAAACGCTTTCCTATACTGACAGAAATAGTCAGAGGGGTCAGAGGGCACCTAACAGAAGAATGCATAAGTGCTTTGAAAAATTGCTTGTGTTGTGTTGCCTTCTCTTACACTGCACACATCAGATTTAAACCCCATCCTGTGTCTACACATAATATGCTGGAATGACATTTCAAGTGACACTAAATGTCCAAGCACTTCAACATTAGCTAAAAAAATCCCTTTCATGTTTTATTTCTTTCTCTTTTTCTAATGCTTGCCAAAAAATCTATATAAAACAATTTAGTGGTTTAATTCTTCCGTCTGCCATAAAATACATTTTCAATCAAGACGGCAGACTCAAGCATAAGGTGATTTTTAACAGGGTCATACCCCCCCCTGTTGGTTTTAAAGAGAATCATGTCATTTGAGTGAGAATAGCTTGTTCTAACAAGAGTTGACCACTGGGAGTGTTGTGTGTTTTTTATTTATTTGGTAAAACTACACTCAAATTAACAAATAAATCACAAAATGCAAAAACGGCAGAGCATTTCTGTAAATCAATCAAAAGCACACATGAAATGGTAGCAAGCAGGTGGCAAAAAGGAATCATGTGTATACCACACACACACACACACACACACACACACACACACACGCTTGTGATCCAATCTCTTGTTGGGAGCAGAGGTTTAATTACAAGAAGGATTGTGTTTAGTCGCATTGTTTCTATCTTGATACCAAGTCCCTGAAGTGGACTCATCCTCCACTCTAATCCTAATCTTGTTTTCTCCCACACACGCGTTGTCAAACTCTCCCTGTCTGTTGGTCATCCTTCTGTTTTCCACTTGTTTCTATTCTTTGGTTTTATCACGTAAAAGAAAATATATAAAAAACATACGAATACACCCTTTGACTTAACATTACAAATAAATCCAAATATTACCCTTACAGTTGTAAACAAATGTGCTCACACACACACACTCATAGTATATGTGAGATCTGCTGAGCTACACTGCTGGGCTGGAACAGGGAAGGGGGAGGATGTGGGAAGGACAAGTCATCAATCATTCTCTCACTTCTTTATTTGCAATTATTTCTATCAAAGCGTTGTCTATTGTTATCTCTTGTTATCTCTTGTTCTATTTCTCCGTTTCCTAAGCTACCGTCTCTCGTTGCCTTTCCCTTTTTTCTGCTTTTCGAGTGCAAGGTAATCACTGAATTCTCCCTCTAATCAACCTCTGTTTTATGTTGTCTCTGCTGCTCAAGAGGATGGAAGAGGAGATGAACACTGAGGTGGAGGAGGAGGAGGCAATGACCCAGATAATGCAATGGAGTGAATAAAAATGAGGCTCCTGTCATCGTAGACCTCAGCTTCACACCCATCCACACCTTCCATTCTGTTCTCAACCCTGTGAATACTCTGTGCAAGAATACTAATGAGTCTTAGGTTTTAGTGGCCACGGGAAGTCAGGGGAACTACATTTGCTGTGTTTCTAATTTACTGAAGGCCAGAATTCAAGGCTGTGTGAAGTATGGGTTGATATTGGTTCATGACCCTTCCTTGATTTTGCTGTTACCATCACCCTGCACCCACACCTCCTCCTCCTCCTTTCACCCCCACACACATATCATGTCCCAGGAGAGGTAGATGACATGGAAGCACATGACTGATGTAAGGGCAGGTCTTCACCTTCAGATGATTCTTTGCAGAAACAAGAACGAAGATTGATACATTACGCTTATGGACTATAGTTACCCACCTCACCTTAGTACACACGAGCATTTAAATATAGTTACATGGCTTCACATTCAGCAGTTTTAAGTTTCCGTCACATAGCGTCAGTGAAATCAATCGACCATTAGCTGCTGTTGGATGAACGAGAGGATTTTCATCAAGCAGCCTGCAAACCAGTTTGACAGGTGCTTGCTGGAGCGCATGCGCCCAACGCCGGCAAGTCAGATAATCAATAGTAGTTTGGCAAGGTAATTAGCGGAAGTAGATATTAATTTTCCAAAATAAAAGCACCACTACAAATATGATTACTAACCAAGTTTACGAATAAAACGACAATATATCGCACCGAAATATATAAAGACTTTGTGAAATATTCGTTGTCAAATATACGCTCTGTATTGTTATGCTGTCTTAATGAATGCGACACTCTATGAATAAGCCTCTTTATGTTGAAAAAGTACAGACCGGAAACATAAAGTCATTCTTTTTATTCTGACACCAACGGGACAACTAAGCAGCGACCCGAGAAACAACCGCGGGAGCGCGTTGCACCGAGTAGTCTTAGTCCGAAATAATGTCTGTTATTCCGGCACTTCTCTCTTCGAGGTGACCGAGGTCTGAGCAGCAGCAGCCGGGATGGCGCTGGTCACTGTGCAGCGGTCGCCGACACCGAGTGCTACTTCCAGCCCGTGTGTGTCAGTAAGTATCCGCGAACAGGTTTCCTATTTTAACTCAGTTTGGCTGGTGTGTAGACAGACACTCTCACGTTAGCCCAGTCCCCACAGTTTAGGGTTTCTCTACATGGGCGCTAACCTACCTGCTAGCATTATGCTGTAATCTAACAGTAAATGATTACAGTCATGTGAAGGCACGCAGGCGTTTCTTAAAAGTTATACACATTTGCTCAAACTGAGCTGGTTCAGTTACTAAGCGGTGTCACATTTTAGCAAAAAAAACAAACTCCACTTTAGCTCCATGTTGTTAGCAGTTAGCATGACTCGTGTTGGCTTCTCTCTGGGACCGCCTGACAACATTTTAATCGCACACTAAATGACCACTGATGGTGTCTGTGTTACAAACGTGGTTTCTCCCTTTCGCACCAGTGCACATTGACTTGTGGTCAGGGGAGTGACAGTGAGTTGGGAAGAGCTGCTAGGGAAGCAGGTTACTGTGGCAGGCCTGTCAGACTCTGGGGGACAATCCTCTTATCCCCTCTGACACTTTGAGGCTTCCCACGTCTGAATTCAAGCTCTTGACACATACGCAGGCAGCCGTGGTGGTTTGTGGCTGCTACAGATAAGACATGTTCAGTGATAATAGTAGCTTTCCATATGACTAGGTTAAGTGTCGGTGTTATATATTTGAAGTGGATCAGACTTTCTTTTGAAAACACAGCGTATGCTGTATTTAAAGATGGTTATCATCAACATGGTTTGCTCACATGAAGCTTAATCCATCCTCAAAGCAGCTATCAAGTTGGGCAGTCATATGCAAGCTATAGTGCATGGACCAGGACAATCGCTGAAAGAGGAATGGTTCGACAAATATCAAAACTAGATTATGGCAGGGTGTGGTTATGGAACTATGCTAGTGGTAGCAACATTTGAGAAAGCTTGTGAGAACGACATCAATTATTCACTTCACCTGAAGACATGTTTTTGGGCTCAGATTTAGACCCAGTAGTGGGGGTTTGTAGCTTTGAGGAGGCAAACCTATCCCAGGCTGACGTTACCAGCTGCTTGTCATAAGACTCTGTCCTGACGGGAGCAGTCATGTGTGTGCTCTTGTGAGATGTCTGATACTGGGAGGGAGACGGAGGAAAGAAACCTGTGAAAGGGACAGAATAAAGCACCGTATGGTGAGAAGACCTGTGACTGAGATCAACAGTCATAAGAGTCACAGCTAGAATCCCATTGCTACTTTAGCATATTTGTAATAGGCATTTGCAGTAGGCTGTGCACTAAACATTTTATCATTAAACACAGGCTTGGCATTATGGAGCTATCATTAATACAAGTAACATTATTTGTCTTCAGTACAGTGTCAACAGCCTTCCTGCTGTGCTAGTGTATGATAATCTGCCTAGCAGCACACCAAAGCCGCAGTTCTTATTGGCTATAGGACCACTCCCTACACATCTATACAGTGGCATGGTAACCATGGAGATCAGCCTGTACATCATATACCAACAACGGCCAGTCATATTATGGTATGCTGTTTTAGTCACATACATGAAGTATACACACACCAGGGATGTGTGTGTGTGTGTGAGTGAGTGCTTTGCCGAGGAGTAAGAGTATTGATATCACATTTCCTTTGGAAATCTGCTGAGCTAAGCAACTGTGTGTTTGTGCAGGAAGCATTTGAGTCTATCTATGGACTCCTATTTCTCTTGTGTCACCATATTCTGTGTTAAAGGCAAGCTGTTAGGTTGCTGATGCTGAGAGCATCATTCAGCCAGCTGCCTCTCCAGGCCTGATCACATCTGTTGAAGCACACCCTGGAATACACAAACTCCATTCGTCCCCCTCGAGCTATTACACCTCCCGACCTGCTGCATCCAGCTCTCTAATTTCACACATGCATCCTCATCTTTTATCATCATTTATCTGCACTAGCATGTGCATCCTCTGGTTTGTTAGGTGCTGTTTTTATTTGTCTATTCAAATGTCTGTGCTTTTGCGTGTGTGCGTATTTTGACCAAGATTGACGAATTGATGCCAGAGAAGAGAAAGTTCCTCTGAGTTCTGTGAGGGATTAAACAGGCTGGGATTAATGTGTGTGTGTGTGTGTGTGTGTGTGTGTGTGGTGGGGGAGGATGATTGCATTTTGGAAAAAGAGAGACAGAGAGGGAGGGAGGCTTATTGCTGGTCCCTGCTCTGAGCTCCTCAGTTAAAATATCACAATATAAAATATGCCTGCCTGGTGACTCAAGTCACCGATAAAAGGCTTGATGTAGTTGCTCCTACCACCGTCCAATTTAGCTCTATTATATTTCAAGGTCAGCCGAATCAACGTGTGATGTAAATAGCCACCCAAGTCTCTTTGATAAAAGTTTTACAGTGTGCCCTCTGAAATGCTAGCTTACGGTACAGGGCTGATAATGAGTCTTAATTACCATTTTTGCTGACACCTTTCCCTAATCATCTGCATGTTTCTTTAGGAGTCGGGCAGTGGTGAGGATGACCGCCGTTCCCAACCCAGGAGGTGAGACCAACTCCTGTTTCATCATATCTCCAATTTTCTGGAGTATCTCTGTTCACATGCAGCCAATAAGTTGTGGGTGTAGAAACTCTAATTGAGGCCACTAGGGGGAGACTGTGTATCGAATTTACAACGTCATATCAATTACTGGTCATAGAAATATTGATATACGTCACCTTCATTTCATACAGTGCATGCCAACTAATTGAGTATTGTATTAAACAAAAAGCGTGGTTAAACCTATGTAGTTTTAAACTTACATTTCTATGGCTGCCTAACACCAACTCGATAAAAAACACGAATAAACCACATCATTCAAACAATGAAAACATGAAAAAGTCTTTTTACCATTTTACACAGTCAGTAGTAGTAGTACAGTACTGCATAATTCTTATTTACAATAGAAAATACAAAAGTGAAATTATTACATATCATCATATTCAAGTTCACACGTTGTTAATGATTAGTGATATTAATGAAGAGAAACATAAGACAAACTGGTGATAGTAGTTATAAAAATAGTTTTCCTTCAAAGTTTTTCACTATGAAAACAAAAGTTGTCTTTGTGTTTGAGTGTTTGGTCGGTCCTGACGTCACAGATCTGCATGATCCTGTCAGATGGTTGTGGTGGAATAAATTATTTGCTTTTGACGTGCATTTCTGTAGCTTCATAAAAGACAAGGGCGTTGCCACAGTTACTGTTCTTTTCTTCAGACGATACAGGTGACTTTTCATTGTGGTGTTGTAGGGCAAGGCCCTCTGCAGAGCTTGAATTAAGTTAACAGGCTTTGCTGAACACAAAGGCTGCATGGTTCTGTTTGTTTTCACTCACTTAAACCAGTTATTATTGAATAGAGAAACATTGTCCTCATTCTGCTGAGGACTCACACACAGTCTCTTATCATTAAATTTGTCCTTATGTTACAGTGTGCTGATTGTCACACAAACACTCATTCAATGGGGATTGCAACATCGAAGCCAGAAGCCAGGGTTTCTTTTTTCTCTACTTTTGGGAGAAAATAATTTCATTGGACGCCCTCACATTAGCAACAACACCTTGTGTGGAAAAAGCAAAAGTACCTGGAAAAACTGCCCAGACTCCCACTGGTCTGCTGTTGGGATGAATGTAAAAAATATCCAGTCCTGAGCTGATTCACACAGCAGGATAATGTTCATAACTGATAACTGTGGCTAAAGAAATGTTCATTCTGCGCAAATGCGTTGACTAACAAAAACACAATATTAGCAGTAATTGGCAGCATTATGACACCGATTCTATCCATCGCTGACTCACAGCCACATCGTCTCATCTCTTCATATATTTCATATCAGACTTTTTTAGTTTCCGGGGGAGCAGTGGTCATTCAAGCTCATCATTACATAAACGAACAGGTCTGAAAACCTTACACGATAGCTCATGTTGGGCACCTATAGAACACACACTTGAAGTTGTGGAACATGCTCGGAACCTTTAGCACTCACTGTGGCGCACATGAAAAGTGAAACATGGTGACATCACTCCTCCAAGTCTCTAACATACCCTGATAGTCCCTAGAAGGACATGTGGTCCCAGTTATCTGTTAAGTAATACAGCAAATCAGCAGCTGGTGAAGTCATACACATAGATGTGTGTGTGCATACACGCGCACTGAGCTTATTCCTCCTCACGCCTAACATCACTATATTCCAGTTTTACCATTTGGCTCAGTTACCTAGAGCGTTTGAATAGACACACACACACACACGCACACGCTTGCATAGTCATGCTGGGTGCAGCCAAGGGCCTTGTTGAATGACCCCTAAAATGTTGCATAAGAGTTGAGGTCCAATTAACTGTGTGCTGCCCACTCTGCATATGGAGTCAAATAGCAGCATGGGCCATATATTGTATATGGGCCACTGAGGCGAGCTTTGGCTGTTCCTGTTCAGTAATGATTTCTCTCTCTCCGTCTTGATTTCCAGCACTTCTCCACAGTCTTTCTCTTTTCAGTTATTCAGTGCATTACTCTTTCTTCCTCTCTCTCAGCGTCTCTTTCCAACAGACACACACAAACAGCCGTCCGTACCGTTCTGCACCTCACTGATGAAGTGTGACGTTACTGCGGTGCAGTAATGAGTCTCTGCTGTACTGTTGTTTCAGCTTCAGGACTGACACTGGCTGTCAAGGACAATGTTAGAAATGTTTTTTTTCTATCTGGAGTTGTGAAACTGTCATTTGAAAATGATAAATAGTTAAAAAAAAAAAAGAAGAAGAAAAAATCTAATGTGACCATCTGCAGGCATGTCTGGTGAAATGACAGCTGTCATCAAAGGATCACGAGGCTGAAACAAATTGTTTGTATGGTAAAAGTGGATTTGTAGTAACCAGACACTGAAACGTACAATGAGTTGCTTACATGCTTGGTTAACGTCCAGAGTTTATTTTCTGAAAATGGCTTATGACTCTGTGAATTCCTGTTTGGGAAATCACTCATCTAGACTTGAACTACGTCCACCAAAGTAGGAAAAAGTGGAAAGTGTCAACTGTTTTAAGGTCCTTGTTGATAAAGCCATGCTGTTGTTAAAGCGCACAAGCACTCCCTTCTGCCAGTTCTCTCTGTGTCCGTAGTGACCGTACGAAGGAAACATTACTGCTAAACTGTAATGAACCTGCTGTGGTCGGACACATTCTTCGTCTGTGGACAAGGAGTGAGACATGGTGTTTAGATGCTCTCTCTCTTTGACCTTGTTTGTCCATTGTCTCCCTGCTGTGCAACATGTCCGCCCACATAATGTAATAAGTGTCACGGGCTTGTTTGACTGAGGTTTATTTTACACTGCGTTTGAATATTAAAAAGTGATTTGCATTCATATTTTCTTATAGTCTGTAAACTCTAGGTAACAAGACAAAGCCCTGAAAATATGGAGCTCAAAGCTGACGTCCTTCTGCACTGTTTAGTATCCGTGCTACGCACTAATGCATTGGTTGTGATTCAGGTGCATACGAGCAAAGCAGGTTTATCAAGCCAGGACTTTATTTAAGGACAGAGCGAATGAGGAGAAACGGAAGGACTTGGTGCCGCAACACCTGGCTGATGGCAAACTGCACGTGACGACATGCCCCTCCGTTAATAGGCCGCTCCCCTGTCATTTACACGAGATACCACACCTGCTTTCCGTCCTCATACACCTGCTGTTTACACACAGAGTTCTCCCTGTCCCAGGATGGTGACGTCGTGGTCATATACTGTAGATCTGTGTCATGGTGCTTAACACAAAGAGACTTTAAAACACACAACCTGCCTTATGCTGCACAAAAGGAAAAACAGATCCATCTTTGTCTGTCTTATCTGGATTTTTTTCTCGACAGATAAGACTTTCTATCGCTGGGCCGGGTGATCAGTAAACATATTCAACTCCTTTGACATAAGGCATAAGTCTGGGTGTTAGATGTGCTATTTATTGCCTTGATAGGACACAGCTGGTGTGTCCTTTTTAATATAGTTTACTGTGGTCCTAACAGGAGCTCATATCCAGGTCAGTGAACAGCTGTCTTCACAAACAAACACACACTCGCTCTCAAACATACACAGCTTCCTAACAACAACACATTTGACTGGCATGTTTCTGCCCATTCCCATCGAGTGGCAGAGGAAGACATGCTGTGGAGGAAGGTTGTGCAACATGTCTAGGGCTCAGCAAAACACCACAACAAACTCTCGTGTTACCAGACCACAGACAAATACATTCCCACTGAGTGCTGGTTAAATTTGTCGACACTAAACAGAACCACATGAGAAGAGCTGCGCGAGCGGCTGCGAGCGCGTGGGTTTAGTGGTTGCACTTGTTGGCACAGCTCACTGGACAATCTGCCTCGTGACGCAGGGAGTTGTCAAAAGGAACGGCGAGAAAGTATGATGTGTGATGTCAGGAGAGCGGGGTTGGTGGTGTTTGTTTATATTGTGTAGGTTTACAGGTTAAATGTATTAAAAACAGAAAAAAACTTAAAATGAACCCAGTTAAAGAACAAAGTGAGGCCTTAATGTCTTTAGTTTATGGTGACTGGACTCTGGTCCGTGTAGTTAGGAGAAGAACAACCTATTTATTTCCCACTGTTTTGAAAAGCAGTTGGAGGGAACGTAGCGACGTGACGTTATAGCTGCTGCAGAAATATATTGTGCGTCATGAGGAGACGTGAATAACCAGTTAGACAAACCACATCCAGTCTAAATACCATTAGGGAGGGAGGCGACAGGACAAAATGCAGTACATACATCAGTTTCTCTCAAAAACACGCAACTAAAGTAGAAATTGGAATGAGGCGGAGTGGGCTGGAGAGCGTGTGTGTTATATAACACTTCTGATAATGCCCCGTTTCTCCTTTAGTCCCTGCTGATAACTGCTCAGCTTTGGAAAACAGTCAAACCATAAACATTCCTATAAAGCGGAGCTGCACTGCATACAGATGTTTCTGTTTAAATTTTAGAGCACTTAGCGCAAGCTGGTGTGAATATGATGTGGGCGGCTGCAGCTTTAGTGTTTTTCAGATTGCTTTGCGCTTACATAGGGCCCTGCGAGTTGGCACATCGGTAGAGTATGCCATGTTCGGTGGGCTGTAAAAGGAGCCAAAACCGTGTCGGCTGATGCTTCATGTGCTCACTTCTACCCACTCGAGTGGTCTTTTCTCCCCCGGACCTCATCGACCATCCACCTTTAATAACTTGTTGCAGCAACAGCTACGTCTGAATAACTCCAGGCTGTTTCTCATGCGTTGTTGCTCCTTATGTAACTAAGGGTGGATGTGAGACAAGTGTGGTCCCCTCAGTGAGTGCCAAACCCTAAACCCATGTGTGTTTAATTCAGTATTTTACATTAGCAGAGAGGGAACGTCCCCGGATGAGTGTGTTGTAGCGGGACGTCCGGTCACTGGTTGGACTTCAGTTTATTCTGCTGGAGTTATTCCAGTTATGAAAAGGCATTCCTCAGACATACAGACATATATCATCTGTGCCATGTGGTACCAGCAGCGCGTTGAAGCACATCGTGTTATCAGGACGGGAGGATCTAAGCGGCGCGTCCGCGTTTACGCGTCTCCACGGGTTTGTGTACAAACTGTTTCTCCAGCCGAGGCGCTGAGCGTAGGGGCGGGCTCACTTCCCAGTCGTCCTCCATTGGCTCCTCACTTTTCCCAGAAACACGTGTCTCCAGCTCCTCCCTCCTTTAAACTTGTCCTGCGAGAGTTTGACCCAAGTCAGACGTGTGTCGGCGCAGGACGCGGCGCCGCTGCTTTACTGAATAATGTGGAGAGGAGCGCGCGGGGACGTGTTGCACGCGGGGTCAGCTTCAGTGATACGTACTGCAGGGGGCAGGGGCACGAAGTGCTAGATCTAGTCGCCTGCTTAATTGGTCACATGTGGAAACGTCTCTTTTTGATGTCGCGGGATATTTCGTCATTGCCGACTGAATTAGCATCATCGCAGCCCAGGGAGGATCACCGCTATGCCGGCGCACATGACTGCTGAAGAGGAGGAGTAAGAAGTTCCCTCCATCGCGCTCTGCCCACGCCGACATGACCCTCGGCGCGGTGTCCGACTCCGACGCCTCATCGGCGGTCAGCGTGTGCTCCTGCTGCGGGGCCAAGATGGTGGTGTCCAAGAATCACATGAACCAGCTGTAAGTGGACAGTGTCAGGCTCTGGAAACAGCTGTAGTTTGGGAAGGAATAGAAATATGAGCTGGTCTCGGTAATAATAATACAGCATTCAGGTTACTGCGCATATTTGAAGAAGGTAGTCATGATGTGCCGACACGAGTTTTGTAAGTTTGGCAACATCACCTATGAGTGGATTTCCTGGCGCCATAGCTGTGTCTTACTCATCTCAGAGCTCAGCTTTGACCTTAATAAGGCATCAGGGCTCCACAGGTAGAATGAATCATCCCACCTGTTTCACCTGTTACTGAGGAAATGTCTCATTCATTGAGCATGTGAAGACATTTTCTGGATCATTTTGGGCTTCCTTAGTTTGACCACATGATGGTTTGTTGTGATAAGGATACTTGTTACTGTGTTATTGTTACCTGATACGTTTTTTAAAGGAAAGTGCAGACAGACAGTGAAACACAGCCTGATATACTGAGAGAAAATGATATTTTTATTATGTAAAGTGTTTAACAAAGCACCTATAAGTGACACTAGTATTCGAGGTGACTCATCTTAATGTGATGTTTTATGGATACAGATGCACAGTTGACCTGTATCCACACTCGACACCTAGTTGTTTCCTGTTTCCTAAGCCATCCGACTGATCCCCAATGATTATGACAGTGGCGATCTTTGTAACCTGATATTAGGCTACACTGGAAATGTTTACTTGCTTGATTTAAGTTAAACTTCCTGCGCTCTGTCTCGATCTTACAGAAGATCTCTCCACTGAGCAACAGCTTCTTTCTGTCTGTTAGATTTGAAAGACAAGTCTGCCCTTGAGGGCAGATCAAAGGTTCGGGTGCTCCCGCTTTTCCAAACTCATGTGGACACGGCTCAGGTGAGCTTAGCTAAAATCAAGAAAGGATTCAAAGCTGATGAAATCAGCGCAGTCATAATGTGGTTAAATTAATCAGATGAGTTCTTTTATCTTCTCTGTGTTTCCTAACGTTGTTTCAAAGATGATAATTGGCTCTGGCCTGCATCCTGACATGGTTTTGCAAACCAGCGTCTGGTTTCACACACAAACGAGTGGTAGCCTGACCCCCCTCTTTGAGGAAGTACGTTTTTTTTTTATGTTTGCACAAGGAACGTTTATGGGAAGCATGACAACACCGCGAGTACTGGCAGGCACGTGTGTCTAGTAAACGGCATCAGCTGTGGGAATATTTTGACCTCTGGGTTCTGTTAGGCGCAGTGATGACTTATTCTTATCAGCACTCCTTTTATTGTTCTTTACGGACAGGAGCTCCCTCGGGTGTTTAACATTCTTTGCTAAACATATGCACAGCAGTAACTGTTATGTTTTGTGCGTATGTCTGTTTGATTTCGGTTTAAATGACTGTGTTCAGCAGAACACCAGCGGTACTCTAATTACCAGCCTTAAGGCTGTTGGTGGAGTTAAGAGTCACCTGTGGCTAAATGGCATCTCAAACACTATTGTTACACGGCTTATTTTAGAAATACCGTTCAACCCCTCTCTTCCGCTTCACTGATGTTTGTTTTGAAAAAAAGACGCCTGAAACGTGACGAGAGTGTCCGTTTGTTTTTCACTGCTTTACTTGCGTGGGTTTCTCTAAATGCAAATAACCCGCCTCACTCGATGTAAACGACCACCTGTATCACAACATGTGCTATCTAGTGTAGTTCTTTGTTTTAATCACAATGAAACGCTGTAGTCTTTGATTGTCCATACGAACTGTTTAATGAACACCATCGGGCTGCAGGTTCTCTGCCTTTAGTTTGTCTAAAATGTAACATGAATCCACCCCAGAATAGCTCTGCATGCTCGGGTCAGGTATGTTTAGTTCACAAACGTGACTGAAGCCGAGATCGTGGCCCATACACTAGTCAAACTTATACACTCTCTCTCTCTCTCTCTCTCACACACACGCACACACTGTGTTGACTTTCATCAACTGTCCCAGTTGATGAAAGTCTGTCTTTAGTTTGATCTATTTCAGTTCTAGGGTTAAAACGATTCCTCGAATTATTCGACTTTAAAGAGAGATTGTTTTTAGAATCGAGGCTTCGTTTCCTGAATGTAACTCATTTTTCATTTGTGTTTCACATGCGCTGGTATAATTGACACGCATTTAAAGGAACAGAGTCGACTAAAGCAAAGAGGAACGCACAGTATTTGTCATTATTGGTAACCTGTGTTATGTAATAGTAATGACGAGGCATTATTTGGCAACGACTTGGCTCTTTTCATCCATTTCTCTTCAAACACGCGAAACACACGCACGGCACGTTGTTACGTAATGCACTAATTAAGATTGTTTAAAACGCACAAACACTTTTTATTTGATTGAAAAATCAACTGAATACTCGATCTAAAAAATGTAATGTAGGACTTTTTTGACTTTAGATTGACATGTGTTGTAGAGGACGTGCAGCAAAGGTCTTTAGCCAGACCTCAACGAGGACACTTCATGAACTGCTCATACTCCTGTTACTGTCTTCTGCTGGTGACATATTTTCCATGTCCGTTCCTCAGAGCAGCAGGGCCTAACGTGCACCTGTGGACATGTAGAAACACACACATACACCAGCTAACTCGCTGTCTTTCCCATGGGTTGTGTCTGTTTCGGGTGTGAACTCTTAAGGCCGTAGCAGGGACGGACTTGCATAGATCCAAGCCCTATATTTATCCCACTGTCCCCTTAGACTGACTAATATGGGCATTTGTGTGGGGGGGGGGGGGGGGGGGGGGGGTGGGGTGGCGGTGGTGGGACTAGTGGAGGTGGTGGGAGTGGTGCAGGTTGCGGGATTGGTCGAGGTGGTGGGAATGGTGGAGGTGGTGGGAATGGTGGAGGTGGTGGGAGTGGGGAAGGTGGTGGGAGTGGTGAAGGTGGTGGGAGTGGTGGAG
>JAUMTR010000005.1:8738902-8782634 GCA_032270685.1 Microctenopoma stevenorrisi | reverse complement strand
CCCCCCCCCCCCCCCCCCCCCCCCTCGGGTCGGCCCACTATGTGGAGTGGTCCTTACATAGTGATGACTGTCTCTGTGACTGCTGCCCTAACAAGTACCTACTGCTTTACTTAAGCCCAAACCCGGATGTGGCTAAATGCCAAAGGATGACCCACCC
Source organism: Microctenopoma stevenorrisi (assembly GCA_032270685.1). Taxonomy (NCBI): domain Eukaryota; kingdom Metazoa; phylum Chordata; class Actinopteri; order Anabantiformes; family Anabantidae; genus Microctenopoma; species Microctenopoma stevenorrisi. The sequence goes on along the minus strand of JAUMTR010000005.1, from coordinate 8,782,477 downwards.
ACTCTCTGATTGAATCTTCTTTCTTTATCTCTCATCTTTCAAAGTTCAATGTCATTGAACTCATTGCCCTCTTTCCATTCTCTATCTTTGTGCATATTGTTTTTATTTTCCTTAAGTCACCTTGTCCTGGTGTTTTTCAGTCAACAGGCAGCATTAATAGGGTGAATGGTATTTTAATGTTATATTGCATACAGTTTACTTACTTTATCAGACATGGGAAATAAAACTCTACAAGAAGTCTATCCATACATCATTGTGTACAGTAGGTCTGCACTTCTGTCCTACATCTCCCACTAACTTCACACACACTTCACTGGGACAAATGGCTGCTCTGACCGTGGTAGCCTCTACAGTAGCTACAGTAAGCTGACTGGGGTCTTCTGAACGCAGCCTATCAATAGCTGAAACTTAGAAAGGACAACTGTATTTTTAGAAAGTGTATTTGACCGTCGGTCACAGCCTCGCGTGTCAGGATTAGGTTCCACTTTCTCAGTGTGTCTGCAAATGCATGTTTATGCGTGTACAGCCTTCCATGTGTGATTCTCAGTGATAGTATTACAGATGACATTGTACAGTGTCCCTGCCATACATAGTCATTGCCCAGTACAGTACAGGAGTCTGTGTATGTGAGCGCAGTGGGAACCGTGGAGAGTGACAGAAACGAAAAGTAGGACAAGAGCTGAAGAAATGCAGAAAAGAGGAAGTGACACAGGGCAGGGTGAGAGGAAACAGCTGGGCCAAGGGTGGGCGGGTTATGGGAAATAAAATCAGCGCAGTGCTGTGGTTTTTTCTTTGTCCAGGCCTTCTGCTTCTGCACATGTATGTTCTCAGCAAAGCTCAGGAAGAACAGATGGATCGCTGGAAGGATGGAGAGATGAAGTTACAAACAGAGAGGGGGTGATGATAGGAGGGATAAATGGCAAACAGCACAAGCCTTTATTACCCTGAGTGTGAAGAACTGTAGAAGTTTGGTTCACTGTGTGCAGACTGGCTCAGCTGTCAAGGAGGAGGCAGATAATCATGGTGGTTAAGGAAACCAACCGACAGTTTGTATGATTTCAAATGACTCGCGCGACTTTGTTGTTATCGCGTCCTTTCAGTGATTCCAGCAGACCTCATTGTGTACATGTGCAGTTGTCAGTTGCTCTTATTTAGTTTCTGGCGCCGGAGGCTACGAAACTGCCCTTAATACGGGTTTAGCATAACAGGTTGGCCAACTCACTGGATCAGCGTTTCCTCTTCTGACACTCCGTATGTGCAGTGTTTGCTAGAGGCGACGAGCTGCAGCGAGCCTAAACCTTGATCATCATTCATGTTAGCGTGGTTAATGTTCTGTCATTATAAATTAAAACGGAAATGTTGTAGGCTTCTCTAGATTCTCCATATTCATTTTAAGTCCTACAATGGACTGGTTATCATAATGTGGCCGCACTCATTCCTGTTCGGATGGAGACTAACTTATCCCAGCTTGCCTTGGTGTCTATTTTGGCAAAAGGTGCAGAGGCAGTACACCAGATGTGCTCCTGTCGCTGTAATGGATTCCTTTCTGTCTTTCATGTGCTAGTTCAATCTTGATTAAACTTCTAAAATACACATTTTTACATCACGTGGAACAATTTTTTTAGTTCTTTTTGCATTCACTGAATAAATGCAGGAGGATCATCCCCCAGGTGCCACATCTAGTCTGCATCTCTTACGCAGCATCATTAAAGTTACAGTTCACTGGTCCCATAACTTTCATTTGACACGATCATCGTCCTCCAACTTGTTGTATTGGTATCCTGAGGGCCGCTGGCAGAATTTAAGCAGAAACCCAGTATTTTGAACAAGCAAACAAAGCAGAGGGGCTCACACGCTCATTGTTGAGTGTTCGGTTGAAACATTGACCTCCGTTTATAATGTCCCCTCCTCCTCAATGACCTCAGTCACAGTTAATAAGATTAAGTGTTCAGAGAGGAACAGAACCCCATTCGCTTTGGTGTACTGCGCTGTGTGCTGGCCAGCTCTTATCTCTGCTCCAACACTGTGGAGGAGGGGACTCGCTCTGTCTTTTCTCTCGGACCCCCGATCTCCTCCCAGTCCCTCTCTACTGGCAGCTGTTAGCGTGAGTAAGTCTGTGTGTGTAATCCAGCTGTGAGGAGAACATTGTGTTCTCGATCTTGTTGTGCTTGCATCAGTTCTGTCAGCTCTGGTTTGGCGAGTCTGCAGAGCAGAGACCAGCTGAATGCAGCATTGTGACACGGACATAAGCCCACGACAACACTCATCTGTTCTTGTTCCCATCTTGTGCTTATTACGGAATGTTTGGGTGAGAGAGTGCAAAGAGGCGATTTACACATTTAACAAGACATTAATAAATGCGCGCGTTACACAGACGCCAAACATGATCAGATAACTGACATAAGTGCCTGTGTTTGAAGCTGCTTTTCTCTTCTCTCTTCTAGTATCAGTGAGAGCTTCCTCACAGTGAAAGGTGCAGCCCTGTTTCTTCCCAGGGGCAACAGCCCCTCGCCCAACTCTGCACCTTGTATCAGCCAGCGCAGGAACAAGCACACAGGTAACGACTGGTACAACGTGTTCAGACGCTAATGACAGCTGGACCATTTCCCAGCGTTGCCTCCCCTCTCGCTGGACTCTCAGCCCTAGAAATGAACTCGATGGAGGAATTTGACATTAAATAGCAGAGATTGCACATTCCTTCACAGCATCAGGGCAAACAGCTGGTGTTCACTTTGCTGGTTTCACAACAAGGCAGATCAGGCAGTTTGATGGATGCAATGCAGTGGCCAGCTTGTTTGTTGGATATAAAAAAACCTGCAGAAGCTTAAAATATCTTGATATTTCTGTAATGAGAGTGAAACCAAATCAAACTTAGGAACCTTTGCACAGCTTTGTGATGTGAAATGTACTGATGATGACTAAGAAGCAGCATCATCTTTATTCATAAGGTGTGTTCAGATCAGATAAAAATGTGTCCTGGAAAGTTGCCACATAGGACTTTGGTATGATGGGAAGCAGAAGGTGGCGGGATAGAATCCCACATCTAAAATAAACTGAAACTAAGTGAGTTGATGTTGAAACCCTGTGTGTCCAGGTGACCTCCAAAAACATCTTCAGACCATGTTCACTGTTCTGCGGCCGGAGGACACCATCAGACTGGTCAGTACTTCTCTCAGCTCTCCACAACATGTTTGATAAATGGCCATTCAGACAGTCACAACATACATTTTAAAAGAATTGTCAAACATGGCGATAGCATTTAAAGCTACTGCTGCTGTTCCAGCTCTTCTTCAAAGCAAAGCTGAGATAAACTCGGTGACATGTGAGGAGTTATTTCCTCCACAGCCAAAGAACAACATATCATTCTCCTCCTTCCTGCTTTCTTCACGTCTCCTCTCCTTTCTGCAGGCTGTACGTCTGGAGAGCGCCTACCCGCTGGTGACCCGTTACATGGTGGTGGTCTCCACAAACGGTCGACAGGACACCGAGGAAAGCATAGTGCTCGGCATGGACTTTGTCTCCTCTGATAGGTCAGTACGACGGCGACATTGCACTACTCTCTCTTGCAGCTGCACCCCCCCCCAGTCAATAATATTAACTTGTGTAATTTAGGATTGAATGTGTCGTCCCTCAAACAGTAGTTTTTATATTTCAAGTGTAGTTTGAATCTTTAAAATGTAACTTGTAGTCATGATCAGAACAAATATTCACATCAGGCAGATGTGACCCTTAGGTAAAGCAAAGACTGAGGACAGACAAACTGTCAAATGCCTCTCTTTACTATGCTTAACCAGTGCGTCTTGTTTTGCTGTGCTGCTGTTCAACAGCTGTACGGTGGGTCTGGTTCTACCTCTGTGGAGTGACACTCTGATCCACTTGGATGGAGACGGGTAAGACACCACAACTACTTCATTCTTTCTTAGTGACTCACGTGTAGGTGAAATAGGAATTAGATTTATAACATACCTCCACTGACGTGTTTGGATTGATATGTATCTGTCCTTGCAGTGGCTTTAGTGTGTCGACGGTGAACAGGGTTCATGTGTTCAAGCCGGTTTCTGTCCAGGCCATGTGGTGAGCAACCTTTTATCACTTTAAACGCATGAAAGCTAAATAAAGATCCATTGAAGTTAAAGGTGCAGGAGACTTAAAAGACTTTGTCCACTTTGACCTCTCGCTCTTTCTCTTTGTCAGCATTTCTTATCTACTTTTCCTTCTTCTCTTGGTATCTCTCTGCTTTTCCGTCTCATCTTTATCTCTCCCTGTCTCACATGCGGCTGCTGCCTTTTCATTTCTGTGCTCGTTGTTTTCAGTTCCTCCGTTTCTTGACGCTTTGGTACTTTGCTCTTTCTCTGACCTCCCTCTTTCTTCAGCTTTTACACATACACTTATCTGAAATCAGATATCTGTTGCTTCACTAATGTTTTTGGTTCTTCTTAGTCCTTCTTTTTCTTTTTTTATTCAACCAGACTCTCTTGTTATAATTCTCATATAATAGATTATTCCTTTCTTACCCTTTCCATCTCATGTAACTCTTTCCTTGCGCTCACGTCCATTCATTTTTCTTCTTGTAACCATTGTCATATCCGCACACAGTTCAAATTTCACTTTGCACTTTTTCTGTCTGTATTTCCTGTTTCCCATAAGTCAACCTCTCAAGTGTGAATCTTGTATCCTCACTGTCTGCCTCAGGTCAGCCCTTCAGTCTCTCCACAAAGCATGCGAAGTGGCTCGTTGCCATAACTACTACCCAGGCAGCCTGTTCCTGACCTGGGTCAGCTACTACCAGAGCAGAATCTCATCCAACCAGTTCTGTATCAACGAGTGGAACACGATGCAGGACATCGAGTCGCACCGCGCCAACTCCCCTGTTCTCTTCACAGACCTGTGAGTGAAGGGCGACCGCATGAACACACACTATGCAAAGGCACGCTTCACGTTCACGGTGGGGGCATTGAGGTTGACGCTTCCATTTGTGTGTCATAGTGTAGCAGACTCCTGTTGATATCAAGCGCAAAATACCAGTTTAATATATGAAGTAGATTTACTCGCATGTCATGGTTCCCACAAGAAATGCTGTTTATTCCACGCGACCTAATGTTTCCTGTTACGTTTCCCGTCATTATTGGCTTTTTGGAGTGACATCTGAAATACAGCGATGGTGCAGATGGTGCAGGAATAACATGTTAGAACACATATAGCCATGAATACACAGCAGACATTTCTCTCAAATGAATGAACATCAGCTGTAAGATGCTTCCAGTGGCGTCTGCACAACAACATGGCCTCTCCTCACGCCTAGCTATGCAGCAGAAGGGACTGGGATCGCGTTGTATTGTCTGTAACATTTCAGGTTAACAATAAACAACAGAGTTATTATCCTTGGCAAAAAACACGACGTCATAATGTGGGATACAGAGATGTCAACAGAGCCACAAGGGAGCATAAACAGTGCAGGGAATGACACAGGCTGCTGGATTTATGTCTTTACTAATACCAAGGAAATTCCCTCCCTGTTGCTTAGCCACGTGCCCTGCTACCAATTTGGACTGTCTTCTTATACACACTCGTTACACACACACTAACAAATGCACCCGAGAGATCCCCAAGTTTCCAAAATAGCTGAGTCATTAGATGTCTTGATTTAGGTTTGGAAAAACAGGATCCAGACAGACAAATAGGTAGACCGGCCCATAGACGGACAGAAGCCAGTGGCAGGCAAACAGGGGGAGGAAGATGATGCAGGGGGGTAGTGATTAAGACATGTTGCTGCTGCATGCACCTGATGCCAGTTAGCGGCATAAACAATACCCCCGAGTTCCATTTTAGCTGTACAGTGGAGAAACACCCTTAGTAGCTGTCAGTCTGATGACAGAAATGCTGCGCTCTCCCTTCGTAGGAGGCGCTTTTGACCTCGAGTGCGCGCACATCGAGATTAAACACGTGTATTTTATGAGATCTAATAAACACATCACACACACACACACACACTCAGTCATAAAGTCTCTTGTTTGTCTTCCCGCACAGGGCGACTGCCAAAGCCACATGCCCAGTTATTGTTTGTTGACACGGCAGCTTCTGTCACTGTGTAACAACTGAATGAAAGGTCGAGGTAGCAGGAAGTGGTTTGATTTTATGGGGATTGCTGAGGAATTCTGATCATTTTCTATTTCTTAGTTACTCATTAGCATGTGTCTTTGCGTCGTCACACGCCTGGAACATGTGCGAGCTCCTTTTCTCTTTCTTTATCACTCTCTCAGTCTGTCTGCAGGTAAGTCGAGGCCTGTTGTGAGGTTAAGGTGCTGCTGGATGTCGGGAACTAACCTGTACTGGTTTCTCTTAACCCTGTGGACACTCTCTCCTGGGCCCAGTAAGACCTTCAGCCATTGGATAAACAAGCTCAGTCTCTCCTGTGCTTTAGTTACACACCTGAGGCCCAACACACTGCCCCTCTTTGTGACTGCTGTGTACTGTTACAGTGAGGAACTGGTTGGAAGCGAAACACGAGAAAATTAGACGACATAAGGAGCAGAAGCTCGGAGACAAACAGGGCTTTTCTCTCCTGAGAGGTAATTAGGCCACTTGGTGGCATCATCAGTATGATGTCCAAAGGCTAAATGTGTCCCTCAGCAGAGTGGTTAGAGACGGAGCCAGGCACAGCAACAGGCCTGCTTTACACGGGGACTTTGTTGTGTATCGCCACAGTTCCTGATTTTCTGTTCCCTCTCCGGATCGGTCAAAAATCGCACCAGGTGGCGGTTCCCTTGCGGCACAACTAATTTCATTAATGTGAAAATGAATGGATATGCAGAAGGCCGGGGTCCTCGCTGAGCTGCAGCTTTGATGATGGTCGAGGCTAAAATAGTTTTAAGACCAGAGAACTTAAAGATGTTTTTGTTTGTGTCTGTATCAACAGGCCCACGGAGCGGGAGCGCACAGAGAGGCTCATCAAAATGCGCCTCAGAGAGATCATGATGCAGAAGGACCTAGAGAACGTCACCTGTAAGGAGGTGAGAGGCACGAACTTGCATTTGGGTTTCCCTTACATCTTTTTTTTATTTGTAAATGCAGGTTTGAGCTTTACATATTTATTCTCGCCATTTAGTCATGACAGTCTCATTTTTGCCACAGATTTCGCATTAAGTCATCAGTCAGAGGCGTTAACGTGTCATAGTGCTTTCCTGACCCGTTATCTCTCCTCAGATCCGAACGGAGCTGGAGATGCAGATGGTGTGTAACCTGAGGGAGTTTAAGGAGTTCATAGATAATGAGATGATCGTCATCCTAGGACAGATGGATAGTCCCACTGAAATCTTTGAACATGTTTTTCTGGTAAGAACTCAGGAACCCATATTATTTGATTTGCCTGTAACTGTGTTCTGACTTAGTAATAATTCTATATTAAATTGACATTATTTATGTGTTGTGCTGTGTTGTTTTCAGGGCTCTGAGTGGAATGCATCCAACCTGGAGGAGCTGCAGAACAGTGGGTAAGAAATGCAGCGCGCTTTTTCACAACTAGCCTCAACTTTTCAATCTACTTGAAGCCACCTCTTACGTGTGTCTATCTCCAAAATAGTTAGCATGAACGTTTCAGCAGGTCAGTTCACCTCCTCCTGTCTCTTCCATAGAGTGCGCTACATCCTGAATGTGACCCGGGAGATAGACAACTTCTTTCCAGGCGTGTTCGAGTACCACAACATCAGAGTGTACGACGAGGAAGCCACCAATCTGCTGGAGTACTGGAACGACACCTATAAATTCATCACCAAAGCCAAGTAGGTCTCAAACACACACATGCACAGAGTTCAGAGTAGACCTGAATGAATACTGGAGCATAAAATTGCAGTTTGATTGATTTTTCCTGCAAGCGTTTGACTGGTCTTTCTTCTATAATGTTAACTAAATGAAATGTCTCTGCTGTGAAGTTAATGTCTCTCTGTCCCTCTTAGGAAAGCTGGGGCTAAGTGTCTGGTGCACTGTAAGATGGGCGTGAGTCGCTCTGCCTCCACAGTGATCGCCTACGCCATGAAGGAGTACGGCTGGGACCTGGACACTGCCTTCGACTATGTGAAAGAGAGACGAGCTGTCACCAAACCAAACCCTTCCTTCATGAAACAGCTGGAGGAGTATCAGGGAATTCTGCTGGCTAGGTGTGTGCATTCACCTAGAAGCACCTGTACAGTTCCTCTTCTTCTTCAGTTTGTTTTGGCCCTAAAACATTTTGTTTTCCTCCCCAGCAAACAAAGGCATAATAAGCTATGGCGCTCCCACTCTGACAGCGAGCTATCGGATCACCCAGAGTCGCCGTGTAAACCTTCGTCCCACTCCCTGATCCGCTCGGACTCTCATAACAATAACACCGCCCCCTCCTTGCATCACTTCCTGGGCGTGGCTGTGCTGCAAGCGCTTGGTGCTGAACCTGAAGACTCTGCCAAATCAAACTCCGCAGACGCCGCTGAATCACGCACGCATTCCAACGGTGTGTGTGAGCCAGCGGCTCTGGAGGAGGCCAGATCGGACTGTGAAGACCCTCTCCCCAGACCTCAAGCAGCCACTGTAGTTCCAGAGGAAAGACTGGATAATTCCGCAAGTGTGGCTGTCACTGTGCCCGCCGCTGTGCCCCACCCGCCACCGTCGCTCCACATCCTGCCTCCTACTCCCGAACTACCGCGTGCTCGCCGGGATCCTCCCGAAGAACTGTTCATTTCGTTGCCCAGACACAAACCAGGGGAGCTGTCCCTCAATCTGCCAGAGCGAAGCAGCTCCCAGGAGACTCTGGGATCCAGTAATTCAGACTTGGCAGATCAGTCGTTATCAGATTTATCAAATGATAAAAGCAGCAACACTCCTTTCCCCCTGGTTCCTTCCCTCACTCCAACTGATGACAACAACAACCCGAGTCAGTTCCATTCAGGCGGTGCCTTCGACAACCGAGGCGATGCCGACGGGTCGTCCAACCACAGCGCGGACAGCATCGACTTCCTCAGCGCCAGGGAAATGTTTCTGGGGTTGGCACAAGATGGTAGAACGTGGACGCATTCGGAGCAGGCGCAGCAGAGGTCAGCGCTGTCGCACGAGGACGGTGGAGAAACGCATGGAAAGGGGGAAGACGACCAGGGAAGTGAGAGTCAGGTAAGCCTCATCGGTTTTCATCAAAATGTCCTGTTCTGCATGTGAAAGACACAAAGATATTGTCTAAGACCAAAAATAGTTTATCGACTACTTTGATAAAATAGTATTCGTAAACTAATCGATGTTACTAAAATAATCAGCCTCCCTCCTCATCTCTCATCCCTCAGGTGCAGTCTGAAGAAAGTGCTGACCGAACTTATCACCTTCACAATGACAACGGAGTCTCAGTCCGTCATATTGTCACGGAGCTTGAAGCCATATGTCACCCTGCCTCTGGCCTTCCTATCCCCTCCCCTTCTCCGTCCTCGTCTCCGTCTCCATGCCCGCACGCGCCACCTCAGCTCATTCAGCCGGAACACCAGGAGGAGAAGGAGTCTTCTGAACACCCGCACGGTTCTTTAACCCCACCTGCACCAACGCAGGCTCCCTCCGCGCTGCCCTGCGACTGGCCGGCAGGCTCGGTGCGGCGGGCCACCGAGCAGCTCGAGCAGAAGCTGAGGCAGGAAACGGAGACGGCCACTTCTCAGCGGTCCCCGGTGCAATCCCCCAGCACCGAACACTCTCCTGTCAGACTCCCCCTAAGCTCCGCTGGCACTGAACAGCCTCCCCTTTGCTCCCCGCTGCACTCCACAGAACAAAGGCTCACTCAGGGAGACAACGCAGCCTTTTCTGCCAAGTCCAAAGACGAAGATAAGCATACAGGGTCACAGCGGGAGCTTCAAAGACTCGACTCCTCAGGCACAGATAAACTCCCAGACCCTCCATGTTTCTCTAACTCAAATATCAGCCAAGTCTCTGGTGCTATACCCATCATCACACACCCACCCACTGGTAGCCATATGCCAATATCATCACTGACCTCTACCAGCCAGCTGCTGGAATCATCTCTAGATACCTCAACGCCGTCCCAAAGACGGAACCAGCTCCACAGCCAGCAGTGCTGGACCCTGCCGCAAGCCAGTTCAAACCTAATAAGTGTAGATGGGGTAACAGTTCAGGAGTCGGGCACGGACAAGTCCAGTGGCTGTGGCCCCGACTGCAATGCTCAGATCAGGCTGGCTCGCGGCAGCCAGGACCTAGAGAGAATTCAGCAGACACTGAGAGAGCTGCAGGCGTTCCTTCATGAGAGTGTCAGCTTGGAGGTGGCAGAACTGGGGCAGCCTCGGGGGCTGAGAGACACGATGGACACGGAGCCAGGACCTAGTGAGGTGGTGAGCTCTGAACAAACCTCTCAACGCTTGGAAGTAGGGCAGCGGTTCAGAGACAGACGAGACGGGAAGAGTTTCCTGGAGCCAACAGGGTGGCACCGAGCCATGGAGCTGGAGGCACGTATTCGCCAGGCGGGCCTCACCCCTCCTTCTCTCATGAAAAGGTCAGCCTCCTTAGCTAAACTGGACTGTCTGGAGCTGTCGGCCAACGACCTCAGTGACTTGGACCTGAGGCCACACACCAGGACAACGTCCTCGCACCTCCAGGACTCCTTTTCTCCGTCTCCAACTCACCCAGACGACACCTGGAAGAAGCAGAAAGTGTTGGTTCGCAATACTTGCATTGAAAGGACAGGTTTGTCCCTCAGCGACTCACTTTCGCCACCATCCCTCTGTCTTTTCTCCTCCTCCCCTCGCCATCTTCCTCTAGAGGACAAAGGTGAGAGGGAGGAATCAGATGGCAGTGGGAGCAGCGGGGCAACCTCATTACGCCAGCAGGGGAGGGGACACTCGTCACGGCGTTCTCGCAAATCGCCTGCTGAGAAAAAGCAGCGTGGTCTCACTGTGCTATACAACACCATGTGACCTCAGTGCAATGGACTGGAGCGGACACGACTGGAGCTGCTCGCGCGCGCGTGTGAGAGAGAGCGAGGCTGCGTGATGCGTATGGATGTGTAGCGGATAAACGGTAGACCCCGTGTAACCGTGTAACGCACAGTGTGTAGGGATTGAATGATGAACACTCGGATGTGTTGTTTCAGGTTCAGGTTTGTATGTGCAGTAGTGAGAGAGGAATGTCCAAATGAAGACTGAAGCAGTGCACGCCGTATGCACTACGTTATGCATCCCCTTCTTTTCGTTTGTTTTCGGTGTGTGACCCTCGCTGCTTGTTTCTCAAACTGCAAGACGAGCGTTTTCTCAAACATGCACTTTACTGTTTGGACAATTTTCTTTTCTATTTGAAATCTGTTTCTTACCCTGGGGGAGATTATTTTGCACTGCTCTCAGTAGAGTTGTCTCTGTATGTGTTTTTGTTTTCAAAGAGGACAGACTTGTCTTTATTCAGATTTTAAACTGAACCAGGATAAAGCTGATTTGTTTTTTATTCATTGCTTTAGTAGTAAATAAATATGGTGAGTTTGATTTGACTGCAGTGACCGTGTATTTATTTAATCCTCCTCACACGATTGATTTTGCCTTTACTGTCACCTACTGGCCAGACCGAGAACCTTTCTTTTTAAAATGTACAACAATGTAATTAGTAGCTGTTAAATTGAGTTGATGGTAAAAACCACAGATAAGAAGAACAAATAGAAACAAATAGTGTCACTTTAACCAACCTCTAACCTTCCAGTTAACGAAGTCATTTCTACCTACAGGTAACTCTTTCTGAATGCATCAGCCTTGTGTCCTTGGGGATATGATCTCAGTGCGGCTTATTTCAGGCTGACATTTTACCTACCATTTCATGTGGGTAATTAAAAATTGAGCTGGAGGCTGCTAAGGTCCCTGCTGAGACGCACACAAATCAGATCGCAGCATGACCAGGGCTGAATGACTTTAAAGGACTTGACCCTACTAAAAATAATCTCCAGGTCATACAGAGACACCCTGCTTACGTCATCATATTCTTTGTGTTTGTGAGTTTTTTAAGGTGAAAGACTCTTCCTGTTGTTAAAGTGATGTTAAAAAAGGATCTCTTTCCTTTTTTTATGTGCTGCGTCCCAAAGTGAACTGTCAGGAACAGGGAACTAGTTGAACCAGAGGAATAAAATCAGTGGAGCAGATCATTGGAGAAGAGCGGGTTAGAGCAAGTGTTTGTCTCCCTGGGTTCGACAGCTGAGATTGGCATCCTTGCTCTTTGCATACTGATGCTCTAGGCTCGTCTCTCTCTCTCTCTCTCTCTCTCGCTCTGACAAACACCTTGTTTTATATCTGTGGCTCTTTTGAAATTCACTGCACACCTAGCTGCAGCCCAGCGTTTCCATCGTTCTGATGTAGGGCCGAGTCGTGGCAGAGGAGAAGTTGCACACTGGTGAATCAAATGGTAAATAATTTCACTTTTCCTGTTCTTTCTCCTCCTCTCCCACCGCTGAAGCACAGAGAGCAGCCTAGGTGCACTGAGTGGTATTTCTGAGAGTCTAAGCTGTCCTTTTCCTCAATGTCGAGCCTAAAATAACTACAGGCAAAAACCCCCTTGGATCTGGCTGAGGCGCTGGGAATTCGTGTCACTAGGAGGACGATGGAGGTAAAAGCTGCTAAAACCGGACCAGCCTGCCGCAGCTTTCTCTGTCTCGGAATAAATTAACTGCTCTTGTCTTCTCTTTCACTGGAGGAGACCAGAAAACCAACGTACAACTGAAAGCTGCAGCCAGAACATCCTAGTGTGGAGGTCGAAGGATTGTGATTAAAAGAAAAAAAAACACTTGTACGTTACTGCTCCAAAAGATGTTCATTTATTTGAGTCGGTATTTGAATCCACTTCCCAGCATACACCAGCATACATGAAAACATTTTTTGAAAAACTTTAAAAAACAAAAGAATATTTTTCTTATCAACGAGCCAAGCTTGAGAATGAACTACGGAGAAGAGGGACGTGCCTCTCCTCAGTTTGTGCTGATTTCCCATGTAAAAGTAAGAATTTTTTTCTCAAATAAATGGCGTGAAAAGAAAGTGAAGTGTTTGTGTTCTGCCCCGTCCATTACTACTATACAAGCTCGTCTTCTAGCCTTGGACCCTGCGATGTTCAGTTCCTCTACGACCCCGAACGTAAACAACCATTCAATGATTTTACACTTTGGTTTCAGCAACTTTTGTTGAAACATATTACTGCGCAATATTATAACAAATGTCTACCAAAGGTCCTCTGACGGTGCAGGTCTCCGGGCTGGACTCGAGCGGAACAAAACGAAGCTCACACAGGTGCAGACCATGCTGATATATTGTACACACACTGTACCGTGACTACACAGAAATACGGAAATCGTCTGCTCATGAAAGGTGAAAAGATGCAAATAGGTATACAGAAAATCGGTTTCAGTAACATTTCTATTCCACAATCCGCTTCAACCCACGAGGTCACACAGGCATGGACAAACTCACATACAGGATAGAAGGTACATAAAGTCAGTCTGGTCATTTCCTCACACGTCTGTGCTCCTGTTATACTTTGTGCTCGAACTCATCTACATTCATTAACAGTCAATATATGTGATCCACCCACAAGCTAAATACAGTACATCTGGATTTTGTGCAAATCAAAAAAGACATGTCTATATTTTTTGGTTTGTCAACATTCAACTCAATTTGACAAACCTTTAATGACGGAGGTTTCAGTATTCTCCACACCGCTGGTCCTGACCTGTCGGACTGAAAGCCACACGACTCTGTGACAAAAGTGTGTGTGTGTGTGTGTGTGCGTGCGTGTGTTAGTGCTGGAGCAGAGATTTGGCCTAACACACTATATTCCGGGACGTCTGTCGACCCCTGTGCAGAGAGCTGGTTTTGAAACACACACACACGCCTGCAAACAGACAGAAACCACTCACTCTAAACTTGCTGTATTGGATGTGTTGTTGGTTGTAAACTGGCACTGGTCAAGAAAAGTACCACGTGGCACCAGGGGGGAGGAAACGGCCGTTCCTCCCTGGCTGTCTGAGGCTGGACAGCGGCACCACTGTATGGCTTCGTGGGAGAGGTCTGGCTAAGGCCATGGGAGAGAAGGGAGTGTTTGATCGTTAGAAACCGCTAAGATGATTTTGGCATTTATTTCCAGCCACCTACAACATGTGCTTAAGGTTCTAAGGTAGCTTGTCTCCCAAGTGTCTTGGTCCAGACCCTTCCTCTCGGGCCCCCCGTGCTCGTCCACTCTCATTTCTCCATGAGTGACAGCTGGATGATGCGCTGTAGCTCCTCCTCCTCCTGCCTCCGGCGCAGTTCCGCCTCTTCCTGCTCCCGGGCTGAGATCTCCATGGCGATTCGCAGCTGCTCATCATAGCTGCATGTGTTTGGCTGCTTCTTGGAGGGAGTGGAGCAGAGGCTGGATGGGGGGCGGGGCTTGTGCTGGGGGGTCCTGTAATGGAAAGGAATGGGCGAGAGAGGTGGGTCAACAAGGTTAAAGCACCTCTTCTACATTTGTAAGTAAGTTAAAGTAATAGTTTATGGACCTGAAGTTTTCCTGGTGGTAAACAGATGTACAACCTGCAGTTGTCAACCTGAGTTGCAGTAAAATTGATATCATTTCGTATAATTAGATTTCTTTCTAAAAGCCCTGGTACTTAAATGTACTTTGAACTAAACTATGAGGTAGAAGGGAGTGAAAACAGTATATAACTTAAATGAATTACTCTAAAGACACAAAACAGCTTCTGGTCATATTTCACAGTCAAAAATGAGTAATAACTTATTGTATTATTATTATTATACGAAGGATTGTTACAACTTCAACATGCAGTTTGAACACAATATGAATAGAAGCTTATCCTATTTTTAGTTTCGTTTTTTATTGCTTACAATGTTTTCAACATCCAGCTTCTTCCCTCAAAAAAAGAGGGTCTTTGCCCTGATCCACTCATCTACAAATAAGGAAGACACTGTCTAAAGATAACAGGCTAAAGTCAACAGCAGCACTGTCGACTGCGAGGGCAGGAAACTCCCTCATCCTCTCTGCACGCTCTACACACAAGCGAGTGCACGTTAGATAGGCCATGAGAGAATAGCAGGATGGATAGCAGAGTAAAGTTGGGGAAGGCAGGACGTGAGTCAGGGATGGAAAAAAAGGGAAACAGGATGGAAGAAACACAATGGAAGAGTGGAAGAAGCGGAGCAGAACTCAAGGGACGTCTCGGGGGTTAGAGCTTTAGTTAGAGGGAGATTTATTTGGAAGAGAGGAGTCTAATTTCTTTTAAATGACTTTTACCACTTTCCTGTGCTTCCTGGTTGATTCTCTAATCAAAGGAGAGTAGTGGTTGTGGTACTGTAATGCCCAGAACTGGTCAGATGAACAACTAAAGGCAACACAAAAAGACAGGCCAATATCATAAAAGTACACATTGTAAGTCTGACCGTTCCACGCGACTTGGGTCACAGGGCAGGGGGTGTGTTCCTGGCTTGCTATTGGTCAGTGCCTCCCAGATGGTCACCTGGACACAAAGAATAAGCCACACACAGGAAGTCAAAAAACAGGCCCACTCATAAATATGTGTACATGTAATAAACGTGTATATTTTTTAAATGTTTTTAACGACCGAATCATATTGATTAGTATTGTTTTAAAAAGTTTTATGCCCTCTTTGTCTATTTATTCACTCTGCTCTTTTATATCAACACCAACACCATTTTTATGGCTTTTTTTATTGCCATGCACTTTGCAAGGTAAGAGAACAACGGCCTCCACCAACACTTTGTATAACTTTGTCTGTGAGCTCTGCTGCCTCTGGTGGTTCAGTGGGAATTATCACACCTAAAGCGAGATGTCCCTGTATTTTGAAGCTAGAGCCTTACATTTATTAGGTATTCGTAGGAAAGTTATTATATTAGGAGGACAGGTTCACAGTATATCAAAAATATGTGTTATAATAATGGGAGTCTATGGTTCCAAATTGGGCCCAAGGGTAAAGAATGGGGGTATATGTATGAATCTGAGAATCAAAAACTCAAATAAACAGAATATGCATGTCTGGTCCCACAAGGTGTTTAAGTCATAGCCACCTACTCTCATTACTTTTTGGCACAGATTATATTTTTTAACAAGATAGCTTGTGGATGTGCTGTAACTCTGTATGATAGCTGGGCATTAAACATACTGGCAATTAAACTTGTATTATCTGCATGCAGTTAATAAATGAAGACATTTTACTATTTTTTATACAGCTAAATCATATGACCAAATCTGTCCGCAACATCTTCCTGCGACTGCAATGTGAATGGTTATTATAAGGACATGACACTGCAAATTCCTACTGTGCTAAAACTCAACAAAACTGGAAACGAGAAGTGGGAAATTAAAATTATTATGGCACGTTTCCGTAGATGACCGGCTACAATGTAAGTTTAATTACAGTGGTTAATGCTGTAAAACATGCAGGTGTCAGCAATGTGCCCCTTTAACACCTGTCCTGCTTCACAATCAAAGCTGTGATTAAAAGTGTCATCACCTTCTTCCTCACTGTTTGAAGTAGCAGCAGTACAACAGGCTGCAGGAGATGATTTTACAAAGTACAGCTCAAAACCACGCCTGCGACCTTGACTGTCTCCTCTTGTATCTAAGTTAAGAAAACACTGAGGATGTTCTCTGACCTGGTCCTATTTATAATTCTCTCTCTGTACCTCTGGAAGAAGGCCAAGGACTACCAGAACCAGGATCAGTGGGATTTCAAATCAACACTTACAGTAAGTGCGGTGTTGAACACTCTTGCACTGAGCTCCACAGGTAATTTATTTTACGCATTGATTTTACTTCACTTTTGGTGTTTGTTATTTTGAAACTGGTTGCTTGTTTCCTATATGTCTAGTCTTACTTGACGTATTGATGAATTCCTTAATGGAATTTGTACCAGATATGTGAAAAGATGAATACAGCGCATCTCAGATGAAGAATAATACTCAACATTTGAAGAGAGACGTTGTGTGTCTCTGGTCTATTTTTACTCCTATTGTCAGAGCAAATGTCAGGAATTAATTTCACACTATGTGTATCTGCTATAACCTTAGCATAAATGGTGTCTGCTATTTAACAGATATCCAGTGTGGTTAATAACTGCAAAAATAACCATGGTCTCTAAAGACACTGAGAATAAAACCTAGAATCTGATAGAAATAAGGTAGACTCAGGATTGTTCCTAAAAGAGAAACAGAAATAACCTACACTTACACACAGTCTATACAGCATTATGTGCCATGTGAGTACCAGCGAACTCAAGCTTATTTTCAGATGATTGGCTCACGTTTCTCTTTATTTAGAACAGAATATAATCTCTCGGATGTGTCACAGTTAGCCCACCTGATCGTATTCGGAGCCGGCCTCCAGCAGACTCTGCTGTATGGCGAACTGCAGCAGGTCCTCCTCCTCCTCTCTCATGGTGTCTCTCTGTTTGCCTCCAAGCATTGTGTATCCAGGCGGGGGTTCAAACACACACGGAGGAATCTCTCCGGCTCGGCACGACACTGCAACACACAGGGAAAAGGCAAAGGGCAAGGGATGGGAAGGAGTGTTATCTAAAGATACAGAACAGCACACGTACGGAAAAGTGAGGAAAAAGGAAAAGAAATCAAAGATGAAGAGCACACAGTAAAGTAAGATATACCAGGTTATTTTCCTTCTACAGTAATGTCAGAGATCTCCACACTAAATATAATATACATTATATTGTCTTTCATCTCTTTGTGGCTACAGAATTAAATGTTAGATTCTGATCTATTGTCAGTAAAAAACAGAACTCCATAATTCCACAAGTGACACAAAGAGCAAGGCAGCAATAAAAACTGTCATTATGTAACTGTAAACTCAGTTTGGGAACTGAGGTAGAGTCCAGGTTCTGCAACAAATGCTGGTGAAGACATATAGAAGAGCTTGTCAAGGAACAAAATACATTCATTCATTCATCAGCTTACGATGTGAGAGTGCAGGAAGAAGTAAAATACTGCAGCATGCAAGGAGCGTATTCTTACTGGTGGAGCTGGAGCTGGAGACGCTGGAGGAATCACTGCCTGGAGACGGAGTGTCTGTCCTTAGGGGGTCCCTCTGCCCGTCCGCTTCAACCACCGCTTCGTTGTCAGCACGGACACCCGTGCCCTCCTCACAGCCGTTCAAATTGCTGAAGGTTATCCTGGCGTTCAGGATGTGATAGAGCGGGATTTCTGAACAGAGTGGAAAGAAACTGTCTGGTTTGTGTCTTCGCATCTGTCTCATCATCCAGTTCTGTCCATTTTACTCTCTGTCTTCATTTTGTTCCACTCACCTCTGAATCTGTTTGCTCATTTGTTTCTTCTTCCATCCTCCCCTTCATTTTACCCTTCCTTCCTTCAACCATCTATCTATCTCCCTCTACCCACACTCACCAATTTTGACGGGGAAGCCAGGCGGCAGGCGTAGAGTGATGAAGTCGCGCAGCTTAGCAAACAGGGCATTGGAGATTGCCATGAGATCTATGATAGGCACCACTTGTTCTGCCAGGGACAGAGGATGGGGCTCACACAACCACAACTTGGCTTTAAATCTGGAAAGACACACACAATAACACACACACTGTGAACACACCTGTAACATAGAGAGTGTGTGTTAAAGGAATATTGCCAAACACGGATCTGATTGAAGCCATTTGTGTCTTCATTGATTGCATCAGCTAACAGAGGCCGTCCACAAACTCATGATTTGTGTTCAAATTGAGGCCAATCAATGCTTATATTTGAACTTGTCCAGTAATGAAAACAGGATGGAGATGCAGTGCTGCAACCCCAAACACTTCATCCTCACAATGGGTTGTCACTTTTTATAAAGTGCAGTGGGACAGTGAAAACTGACTAATGAAAACGAGGAGCAGTCAGAAGAAGACGGGGCACGTGAGAAGACAGAAGCTGCTGTTGCTGGCTTCAGTCTGACCGTGATTAATGGGCAGGGCACTGAAACCCAGCAGCATTAGTAATAACACAGAAAATAGCATTCAAACACATTGCTCTAATGTGCCTGATTTTAAACTGCTCTTTGATTTAACTTTTTCACTCACAGTTTCTAAGAGAGACACTACACTAATTCTTTTGAATTAGCCGTCGCGTTCCGCTGGTGAAACACTAAAGTAAAGATGATGTGTTGTGAGTCAGCAGGCCACAGCTGTGGGATAGACTGTGTGATTAATTGACTCTGCTCCTACTTTGTAAAAGTCTACTGTGTGTGAATATGTGTGTGTGTGTGGGTGGGTCTCCCACATGTCTGTCTTTCACCTCAGGCTCGCGGTGCTCAGCTGTCATGGGCCGCATGTTGTGCTCTGTCCATCTGTGTGTGTGTGTGTCTATTGTCTATTCTCTGTCCATCATCTTGTTAGCTGTGGCACTTGGCGGTGAGTCTAGAGGGCGACTCCACTGTATGCATGGTTGCCTGTCTGTTTTCCTGTCAGTCTGCGTCACCTCTGGGTCTTGGTGGTGAGTTGACATGGGTGACCAATGTCCCTCTGAGTTGGTGACGAGCTGGGGTTGAAGTACTCTTCAGCCGTCAGTGCTGCTGGGTTAGTCACTGCGGGACTGGACATCTGGGTCACGAGAGCCTACATCAGGGTGAATAATGAATAAATCAAAGAGAAATCTAGACATACTCATCGATAACGTAGGTTGAAATGTGAGTGTGGCTCAAATATTATTTTGCAAAGATCTTAAAAAGCACTTTCCTTGTTGTAATACACAACAAAAAAGTCACCACCATTTTTTCCCAACTTGGGATCAGATAACAAAGCATTTTTTGCTTACAGAACTTCACGTCCTTACAGTAGACACATCTCTTGGTTAGATGCTCTAATTAGTACCTCACTTGTCAAGTGCTGAGTGTGACTTTTTATGAATCTGTCAAACGTGGCCGTCAGCACCGGAGCAGACAGAGGCTGCTGAAGATTTGTCACGGAGGAGAAAACTCTATTCCGCTGTGTTGTCAGTCAATAATCACAGTCAATGTCTCTTTACAATTTTGGGTTTGGCAAAATTAAAACCAAACCACAGAACGGCTTTACAGTTTCAGAAAATGTCTGCAGAGCCATCATCCAACTGAAAGTGCTGAGGCAGGGAGGAAAAGGGGAGAATAGGAGAGAGGCTCAGAGAATGAAAAAGAGCAGTGGTGACAGTGAGGAGGACAAAAAAAACAGTGAAAACATATAATACAGAAAGAGGAGACGTGTGAGTCAGAGACGCTCTCCAGCAGAAACAAATGAAAAAACACAATCAATACTTGAGAGCAGGCTGGATTTGTAAATGTGACTGTTTTACTCTTCAGACATGCTGCTCTGTTGACGCAGTGGACACAGGTTTCAAACACTCACTGTCACTAATGTTGGAGATGGTCACACTGATAATTATAACTATGTTTCATTATGATATTTGAACCATGTATATTCATTGGTTCAAATATATTCGTTGGACTTACCCCATTGTTAGGCCCCATGTGTTGCTCAGCAATCCCAAGGAAATTCTGCAGTGGAGTCTTCCCACCTGAGCAGAGACACACAACAGTGACACAAAGTCACATAAGCCTGATTTTGCCAAACCTCCTTGAACTTATGTTCGCTGCATACTACTTGGATTACTATTCCTGAAAGATGACAAAGCCTGAACTCATTTATCTCTGTTAAAATTGTCTGAAGTGTCCACAATGTTGAGGTCAAGATGACATTATATCAAGCATCTGTGTTGTGTCACTGTAATCCGCTGAGCTGAAAGGAGCACCGCACTAAACTAACACAAATTATGTTTTTATCCAGTTAGATATTCACCTCAGTCACCGTATATGCTTAAACGCTAAACTCCCAGCATACTGTCTACACAGAGAATCAACGTTATGATTTATGAATGGAGTATGATCATGTCACGAGGCCCGGCCACTTCAAACCAGTGAAAAGAGCATAGAGAAGAAAATACAGCTCCAAATTAAGCAGAACATAATGCTCTCATAACTCGCAGTAGAACATAGATTAAGAAAATCTTCTAAAGACACTTGGCGTCTTAACGTGCGCCCTGTATTCTTTAGCAGAGCTCCTGCTGTGGTTACCCTGAATGCAAAGGTCAGTGACAATGACTATGTCCACATTTTGACCTTTGACCAGCTTATCTACCTACAGATGCTGTTTTACTCAAGCTACAGCACAGTATATATATCAGTTCGTCTTTAACAGCAATAACAAAATGACAAAACACGAAGGCCAGTGGAGCGAATGACTCAATCAGGAGTCAGCATAGCATTTTCCAGAACACCTCCCTCCTGCATATTGAGTGCGTGAGTGCAGATGGGAATATTGTGACCCGGGTGAGCGGAGGTCACGGAGGAGCGTATGATGGTTGATGTGGGCTGACAGTGACAGTCCAGGGAGGAAAGCCTGGTAATCCTGTTTGATTTATGATCTGAACCAGAAAACGAAACAGACCAAGAGTGAATGTAACAGGCTGTTAGCGGGAGCCTCGGGCTGAGCTCATTGCGCTCAGGTGAGAGGGATTACTCATCACTGACTCTTTTATCAGACATGTCGTAGCACTCGGGCTGGAGATTACAGCAGCACAGAGGTGATACTGGAGACATCTGGATGCGTGGCTGTGGTACAACTGCACGCACAGAACACCAGTAATTAAACTCAAACTACAGTGACTTACCTTTTGTTTTGTTCTTATTCTGGTCTGACAGATGGTCAGTTCTTGTCCGGGTGATGAGCTCCACATTGGATGCTGCATACACCTGAAAGACCAGACAACTGATTCTAGGGTTTTGTTGAAGTATATGAAGTACAACAATGTTCAGATTGTTTTAAATATATATACTGTATATTATATAAATATATATCTTGTATTATTAAGTATAGCAAATACATGTTCTTAACTTCAAGCATCCTTGAGTATACTTGACAGGTGTCCATAAAAGAAAAGCCTGATTAGCAATAAAGCAAGTGAGTTGACACTGGACAATAGGCCAGAGAAAAGAGGAGCGGACAACGGCTATTAAGCATCCAGCTTAATAGCCGTTGTCCGTTTATGTTTGTAAGTTTAAATCAATGATGTAGAAATTAGATACTTTTCGGGCGGCAGTATTTTAATGTAGAGCCTGTCTGAAATGCTTTTAAGCCACTAGTGACAGATGGTCCAAAGTGTCTGACACTCTCCAATCAATCCCTTCAGGGAAGTCAAGAAAACAAATGGTGTCAAGGCATTGCATGTGTCTATGATAGGCAGACAGATTTGAACGGCCATGTGGTGAATGATCAGATGCCCTCATCTGAAGGTAAAGAACTCGTGCTTTTGATCCAGAGGTTCCAGAAATTCTCCTGTCACTATTTAAAAATGTAGAAGGTTATGTCTTGAAATGTCTAATGTAATGGCTTCATCCTGGAAATTAAACCATTCAAGTCAAGTGGGCTGTCGGGAAATATCAAATTGAGCTCTGGGGATGGCCGCAGCGGTTTCCATGGACAGAGAAAGAGGTCAGCGAGCTGTCTGAGCAGCCTGTGCTCTACCTTGGCTTCATATCCATTCACAGTCTCAGTCTTCTCACTCCTCCAGCCCAAGATACCAGTCTTATTCCTGCAACACAGACCAAACAAATTCTCCAATTCTCTGCTGTCAAGTTAAGATATTGTTCAGACAGATTATGTAGATTATGTATCTGTTCCAAGAAGCCTCTTGGAAAGAACATGTACCTGAGAGAAAAAGACAGTACAGTACTCTGCAGATTAAATTAACCATCCCACCGCCCCCTGTTTTTCTACAGCATGAACTATTGCAGCCATTGTCCTTGTTTATCGTCAGTGGAGATCAATAGTTTGGTGCTAAACCAGGAAGTCTGCCTAGAAAGTGTTTGCAAGTCCCACTGTGACAAAGCACCGCCTCAAACAGCTGCTAGCATGGCTGTAGACCCTCTGGCTTGTTCACTACGACATTTCATTTAAAGCTATTAAACACTTAAGAAGTCAAGCTTTCAGCTTTAATCCAAGGAGTTTAGCATCAGCTTTATGGCAAACGATAGAACAAACTAACCACACTAACATAATTCTAAACATAAGGAGTGCCTTTGATACCTTGAAAAATGTCTAGAAGCCATGGACAATGACCAAATGCTGAGTTTCCTCATTCAAGCTGCTGCTTGTTTATTGGTGTTTCTCAGCTGAGGGACTTGGCCAGTGAAGAATATTCCATTTCTTTGCCTTGAGAAACTCTTGGATATCTTTTGCTGTATGTTTTGGGTTATGCATTTGCAACATAAAACACCATCCTACCAGTTTTGCAGCATTTTGGCTAAATCTTAGCACAACATTTAGATTTATTTATCAATGAACTGCAGTGACCTGTTTTCATTGGCAGCCACATGCCCGTGCCATAACACTGCTTCCACCATGTTTGACAGACGATGTGTTGAGGTTTGCCTCATGATCTGTTCCTTTTCTCTTTTGGTCTGATGCAAAGTGCTCAGGCTTTTTAGGTGTTTTCTGCTGACGTGTAATCTAACCGTTCTGTTGTTGACTTCACCTTGTGAGGCGTTTGTATTTACATTCATAGAGCGTCTCTTGAGTGTAGACTTTGTGACTACCTCCAAAAGAGTGTTCTTCGTTTGACTAGATGATGTGAAAGAGTTCTTCTTCACCAAGGACACCATGTAGCAGTCATCCACTTTAGATCTTTTCTTCTCTACGCTTTTTGCTGTTGCTGAGCAACAGTTAACTTCTTCTTTTAAAAATGTTTCAAACTGTGGTATTGGTCACTCCCAGTGTTTTTACTATCTCTTTTTATGTTCAGCCTAATGATGGCATCCCTTATTCGCATGGGCATGCTATGACAGGTCCAGTAAACAGCTACCAAATGCAAATATAACCACTCAGCAAACACCTGGCAGCCTTTTATCTGCATGACTAGTTGTAATAGAACAGGCCACACCCGGCCATGCGACAGCTTGTTTGTCATTTGTTCCACTATTTATGAGCCCTCAAAATCTGTGAGTGCGTCTGTGTATAAAAAAGTTTCCACTTCCTGAATGGTTAATGACACACTTCCGTTGAACCCTTTGGATGAAAGCTGAAAGTCTTGACTCCACTTACACCGTGGGTTTTTTATATGGTCTACAGAAGATACTTAGCATTATTCCATTATTTATGGACTTGACAGTATATTACAGCTCAATTACCTTGGTTTGAGTAAACGTGTTCTTATCAGCTCAGCCCTAAAACGGCAAAACTGCAGCGCTGTAGTTTTTGTGCATGACTGCGTAAATAGGAACTAAGGTCCTGAGGTGAATGTTCTGACTGGTGCTTGACAAAGTGGTTTGCTTTAAAGCATCATAAATAGATTATTGACATACAGACAGGAGTGCTGAGCACAGAAAATGCACAGAGGTGACACTGAGGTACAAGCCTGGCAGAGAGATTATTATTACAAGTCGCCACCTGTCCCCGCTCATTTCCTCCGCTCCTCATACCATCTTTTACTTTTCTCTGTTAGGTTTCACTTCCTGTCTCTTTCCACGATTCACCGATCTATCACTGGGTCTCTCTGCAGTCTGTTTTGCTTGCTTTTCCACCCCTGCCTCCAAAACAATTGACTACCCTTGTTTGGCTTATTGTGCATTTTCCCCTTGAGTCTTGTGCCTCATTCATCGTTCTCTCATTGTTTTTTCCTACTTTTTTTTACCCCCTACCTTTCTCTGTCCCATCTTTGCTCACACCTTTCCTCTAACACTTTGCTACCATCATCTTTCTTTTTTTATCATTACCTTCTCAGCATTCATTTCTGTACAAGATCTGCTTTGTTACGTCACACCTCTTGTTCGCCCCTTCCAGTTCTTTCTCTCTCTCTCTTACACACACACACACAGAAGAGAAGAGAAGAGAAGTTGTGTCCCATATCCCACTGCTTGGTCCGACTCTACCTCGATCTCCCGTCTCTCCTCGTTTACACTACTTGTCACCTTCTGCCTCTTTCTTGCTTTAAGTTAAATTCAGCTGTAAAACAGTTACATTAGCATAATGAAAAGCTCCAAATTATCCGCACCCCCGCCACCTGCTCATCCCATTTTCTTTTACCGCACTGCATTCTTTTCCATTTCTTGTCTGTCTCTTACATGTCTTTTCATTCTGCTATCTGCCACTTTATCTCTGTGTTCACTGATTCATTTTACTTGCAATGGAGTGGTGGTTTCTTGTGATGTGCTCTGATTCATAGAGCCTGAAGGTAATTTGTTCCTCACTACCTCCCCATCATGCTTACTCCTGACACATTTTTGGCACTATAGCCTTTTGACTTCATGCACAAATGATAAATAATGGAGTAGTTAAAGTGTAACAGTATGTACATGTCCCACTTCGCTGAATGGTGGCAAAACCTAATAAAAATACAAAATGTTAAAAAAAACACAGTAGAAGTAGCAAACTAAATGATGCTGACATTAATAACAGATCTACTGGTCATAGAAAAATAAGAATGACTGTAGCCACGTTAATTAAGACATAGTGTGTTCATTAATTATGAATTTGACTTCTAAATGACCTCATTCGCAATTTCATTACATGAACATTTCCCCTTGGTGCTCTTGGAGATAAATCACTAATATACCATATTAAATAAACTCTAAAAATGATCTTTATACTTGTTTTGTTGTCTCTCATGCTGCTTGTGTAAGTGTTTGTACATTTTGTGAGATCCACTTTGACGGTCACCAGAGAACGTGGCTGAACTTGCCGTGGGTTGTTTAGCGTAGGAGACAACAACAGAAAAAGAGTGACAGAAATTTAACAGTAACAACAACTAAGTGATGCTTTTCCAGTCAGAAAAGAGGCCGGCACTCACAGCAGAACAAGTCCCGCGGCTAAATTACAGCATGAGGCACCTGCTAGTGCAGAAAATTATATTTCTGTGGAGAACTTCCTCCCCTATGATTGTTAAACATAGATGAAAAATAGCCGTGCTTTTTGTTGAGCAATGGTACAGCACGTCCCAATGTTCATTCTTGATGTTTTTAGATTTTGTGTTGCATTTTGTGTTACACCTACAGAAAGTGACATATAAGCACATCTGCATCATCTATGTTTGTTTATGGATTCAGAAAAATATTATTGCAGCGTGGGACCCGACATTCAGGCTAAAGCAGGAGGAGCTGTATATAGAACCCTCCTGATGTCATACAACATGCCTTGCTGCACATAACCCAGCAACCATAACGTTGGTATTGGATCTGACCTCTCAAAGGCGATGTTGCGAGTGTCCAGTTGGGTGGTTACCACTGGGGCAGACAATCTGGCTGCTACCTGCTCATCGCTGGGCTGTATCGCCCCTAGAAGACCCAAACCAGCAGCGTTGCTGCTGCAAGCACCGCCGTTCCCCCGACCAGGTGAGAGAGCTGTGAGCGACGAGACGCACAGAGTCTCACAGAACACCAGCTGTCTGTCATGGTCAACCTCCATCACTTCTGCACTGGAGTCTGGGAAGAAGCAAGGTGACAGACAGGAAGGGGAAAAGGAGTCAACCAGTAAAAAGGTGTCAGAGTAATACCATATACTAATACTTGTCCATGAGGCTGTAACAGAAACAGGAGAAGTGTGGTACAGAAAAGTCTCGAGGGTTGACAATAGATGTCAAAAGAGAAGAAGAACGTACAAATGGACATTATGCAGAGACTGAAAACGTCCAAGGAGAGGTCAGAAGAGCAGGGGATATTTAGGATGATGAAAGGGAAAAGATAAAAGAAGAAAAGGACTAAAAACCAGGAGAGTAGACGGTGGAGCAAGCTGTGCAATCAGGTTAGAGAGAGTCATGGGGAGAGAGCGAGCGAGCAAGGATCATCACAGAAAGGGTGCAATCACACCTGCACAAGTTTCTGTGAATATGTGATCACAGTCACTTCCAGTGAGACCTGTGTGACCTTTTAAGAGAAGACAGTGTTTAAAAATAGGTTGCGCTCAACTTTGACCTGTGAAGTCATATTTTCACTCAGTGAAAATAGGATTGTCTGAATGCGCTGTGTGATCTATTTTTGTCTCATATTACACCACAGTGAAAACTGTGACGGGAATCTTTTGCCCCAGTAAACCCTACATCAGAAGCAAGATGTCAAATAAATCATTTAGCAAGAAATAAATAGAAAGGTAGGAGATAGGGAAATAGAAAGGACGAAAAAAAGAGAAGCGATAGGGACTTATAGAGATCTAATGAAAAACTTCCAGGCATTTGCACATCTTAAGTTTATTTTCAGTTCAGTATGCTTACTCACTTTTTATAAATGCCCCCTTTATCCCTGTACTGTAAATATCAAGCCGGCAGTCTGCCAACTTAGCTTAGCACACGATCACACTGAGACAAGCTTATTAATGAACATGTAGTGTGGAGTTTGACCTCTGACCTTGTCCCCTGAAAATGAAGCTCCGGTTTCCTCTCTGCCAGGTCATCTGTTCGAAGCCCATCAAGGTGGTGTCAACACGGAGACATTGACCGCTCTTCCACACTCTGTACGTGTCGCTAGGACAGATACGAGACACCAGGGGCACTGAGGACAAACAAAGACACTTTAAATCACACTGAGCTACGTAAAGGATGCGAAAATATTGCAGCTGGTTTCTTCTCCTGTTTTCCTTTGATTTATGTTGGTAATTATTATTATTATAATTATTATTATTCAGCTCAGTGCTCTGATAAATTCATTTTAAGACACATATCAGTAGCAGCAGTATGTGTGTGCTGTAACAACAGTACTGTACAGAAAATACAATGTTCCATTATGGAGTCATTTTTCAAATACTGTACATTGACTTGTGGTTTTGAGATAAAATGAACATGCTATTTAACTGTAAATCCAAAGGCAGGCAAACATTGTGCTGGGCAGGAAGTGTGAGAGCATTAATGTCCAGAACAACAGGAAGAAACAGGCATCTTCAGCCCCACAGGGAGATGATAATACAATTAGCTCTTATTGTTTGGTACTTGAGTGTTTTACTGACTGGGAGGACACAAAGACTGGACTTACCCCAGCTGGTAAACTCCCATTTCATCTCCACATAGAAGTCCTGGGCCTGGGGAGAGAGTAAATTAGCATACGGGAAAAGACGAAAGTGCAACGATTGATGAAGAGGAAGATAAGACAGAAAGTCAGGTAAATAGTGATACATTTAAAAATGAACAGCCAAGAGGACGATGGGGAAGATGGGAATGGACAGAGAAGAGCAATAAGTCATTGTGACTGTGCCAGAGATGGAGGCACTGGTACAGAGAAGTGGCTGTGTGTGTGCGCACAGGCTAAAATTAATACATACAGACCGATGATCTGAGCGAGAGCAGCAGCAGATGAAGAGCGTAGTGATGTGTTTAATGTTTGCAGTGCAAGGGCGCTTGAGTGCAAGTACTCGTCAAAGTGTGAGGTTGTTGTGTCTAGCATGTGAGTATGCTAGTGTGTGTGTGTGTGTGAGTGTGTGTGCGTGCACGAGCCAGCTGGAGCAGAAACACAGGGAGACAGACTGCGTGAAGGCAGTTCCCTCAATATTTGCCACCGTTCTACTGCAGCAGCTTCACGTTCTTTAATGCAACCCGCTGCATCTGCTCACTTCTTCGGTCCAGATTTGAACATATACACTTTCAGGCTTTCTGCTTATCACATGATCCCATACTGCTACTGCTCATTCAAAGACGCCACTCCCTGCCACTTTTGGGGATAGCGATGACTCAAATTACCCAGACCAGAGTGTTTTGAGACATGAAGGGACGCATCCTTTGGGTGTATTTCCCTTGTCAGCTAGTAAACAAACGTATTAATACCTTCGAATGAAACTGAGGATATTTTATCTCAGACAAAATGTAGATATGCAAATGATGAATCTACATTTCAAATCAACTCCTGTCTGTGCGGAAACCCCTTTGATCTATCATTGTATTTCGTGGATATTTATAATTTAGTTAATTTTTGTGATTTTGCAAACGTGTGTGTGTGTGTGTGATCATGGGATTATGTCTTTCCATGTGTGCAAGTGTCTGTGTGAAATCCCACTTGGCGCAGCCGCTCCAGAAGGACGGGGATGCCCGCCAGTCTCTTGGCAGTCCTCTGGTAGTCACGGTAACGAAGAACAAGACGCACCAACTCTGGATCTCTCGTGCTCACAGCCTCCTGGAGAACTAAAACAGCGAGAGAATGAGCGAGACAGTGAGTAAAACAGAGCCAATCACTCAGGCCTCATCTAAAATTGATGTGCTTGAGCAATTTAAGGGTGCAGCGAGAATTGTTGGGACTGAAGTAGGCCAGTGGAAGCGCTGGTATGACCAATGGCTGCAGCTTGCCCGTCATTCATCAGGCCGCTACTTCGACAATGATAAAACTTTCTTCATTAGCAAATATGTGGTTAAAGTCTCACACGCGTCTCGTACATCGCTATAACTTTCTTTGAACCTTCAAAATATTGAATCGATTTCACTGTTTGAAACCCATAAAAAGAAATCCTCTAACGAGGGCGGGGTATTGGAGCCCAGTGAAGGGTGTTATACCAGTCAATATAATTTCAGGGTTAAACAATACAGGGGGCCACTGTGGATATGTGGTGTTTGCTCTGTCATACATTATATATAATCATTGTCCTCGTATTGTGACCAAGAAAGCAACAAACAGATGTTCGGCATTTTCAGGTCATTTGTGATGTATTTTTTATCCTGCTGCTTCTGCATCAGATTATCTGATAACATCACAGAAGGAAAGAGATACGTTAACAGCAGGAAGGCAGAGGACGTTCTAACCATACATAGAAATACATTACTCAAAGTAGAACCATAAACAGTAGATGGAAATGAAAGCAAACAGCATTTCGTTTGGATACACATACACACTCACCGGTCCAGCCGTTGCGGTTCTCCTTGCTAACGTCAGCTCCATGCTGCAGCAAAACCCTGGCAGAGTCCAGGTGGCCCAGTGTGACAGCCAGGTGGAGAGGAGTCCGGCCACGAGGGTCCAGAGACTCTAAATCAGTCTGGGTGGAGGAAAAGAATAGATGATGAGGAGCAAAGAGACGGCAGGATGGAAAGAAAATATGCAGTTGTAGAAACAGGGGGTATAAGGGAGGAAGAGGAATGAGATAGAGGAGAGGAAATCGGGGTTATTTCTGTATCTCTCAGACAGAAAAACAAAAAATATGATATAGACACAAGTGTTAAGAACACGACACAGAGACAGTGGCAGGTGCTAATTGATCCGTCACCACTGGAGAGTTTCTGGGTGGATCGAGCTTGAACACAGGCTGGGCTGCCTGTTCCTTTAATCGGGGCTCCACGGCCAGAGCTCCTGTGGACAGAACCTGGAACATATGGTAGTTTAAGGTTCTGAGATAGTTGCCAGTTTGGGTTTTGGAAAATGTGGGCAGGTAAAATAAAAGACGTTTTTTGAAAATGAAAATAAATCTTTTTTCTGAGAATGTTAAACTGTGTTATCCACACAGCACAGTGAAAAAAGGCATAATTAATGCTTGAGGCTTCTCTTCACATCTAAGCTCCAGCTGTATTTAGGAGCATGTCAACAGGTCCTCATTTGCCAGACATATTACATTAGTGTTAATCTTTCACATCAATCATGCCAATGCACTAATACATGGAACTAAAAAGAATAATTGCAGGGAGGCTTTTAAGCCCTCTCAGATATATAAAAAGCCATTTAGTAGACAGCTACGGATAATTTTAGACTGAGTTATATATTTGGTTCATCTTTGAGCCAAACAAATAAAGGAAAAATTTGATTACTGGGCCAAATGATGTTTGTGCAAAAGGGTGCCTGTCTAATTTAAGCCTTGCATTATTCATTTCAAGAACTTGTTCAATTTTGGAAAAAAAAACAAAACTCTTGAGCTGATTCACTTTACGAGGTAATCTTTTATGAGTGGATACATAAAGCTTAAGTTAAGAGCTTTCCTCAAACAGAACAGAACATTTGGTGTGTTAATTACTGAGTTTTTGAATGTCTCGTTTGAAGATAAAAAGATCTCAGATCTGCCATCTAATTAAACAGAACTGCTGACAGACAACCTAGATTGACTAGACTGATCCAAGGTCAGTTCTGTCAATCCACTGTGGCCTTGAATTCTAATTAAGGATTACTGGCGATAGGTGTAGCATGTCTTACAATCAGCACTTTAACAACAACTCGTCACAAGCTGTGTAAAGGAGACTTTTCGAATATTGTGGGTGTTTTCAGTTGTGTCTAAGGTTAAAGAAAGGAGGGAATCTATCAGATATTATTGTTCTAAGCAACTGAGAATACACCAAACACAAAGAGCAAGTCAATATGAGAAATCTGGCCTGAATGTTTCCTGTTTATAATATCCTGATAAAAATGACTGGCAGCCACTGGAGACACTGCTCAGAGAAACATATATTTTAAGCACAGACAGAAAGTCTCAGCAGTTACATAATGAATCAGTTACTGCAGTGTACTGTTTTTGCTATTTGCAAGGCAAATGAGGGAAAATGAATGTGATGCACGCACAAACACAGAGGAGTGTGTGAATGCAAATATAGAGCCAGAGATATATGTTAAAAAAATGTTATACGCATCTACGAGGACACAGATGATTTCAAATCTGTACTGGATTGAGTTTAATGTAATGGTAAGATGAACATGATACCATGGCTCCAGTGTGTTACTGTTTGTGCTAGCTCTATAGTATATAAAGATCTTTGGGTAACTGTTCCCCAAGTTCTTTCAAAGGCAAGAAAAAAAGAACAGACAAACACGAATAAGAAGAATTTCTGTTCAAGAAACTGCTCGTCAGCAACAACTGTAGCACGGAAGACAGGCAGAGATGGTGCGAAGGAGATAACGAAATAGAAAGGAGCGACAGATTGCTGGGGATGTAAGGAAAGAAAGCAGAGGGAGAAATAGAGCTGGGAGAGAGTGGGAACCACTGAGGCTGGGGAATAGAGGGTTGGAGAGTCATGACAACACAGTGAAAGAAAGCGAACAGTCAGGAGTCCTGGTGTATCGTACAAACGCAGCCGCCGTCAGCGCCGCTTGTGTCACAAGCTGTGTGCTTCAACGCAATACCGCAGACAACCTACATTTAAACAACATAAGGCGAGGAAGGAAAAATGTGCTCCTCAACATCAATAACATAACAGAGCTAGTAAAAAAGACGAGGAGACGGAGGGATGGGAAGGAAGAGACAAGCTGCTGGGGTCTTCCTGAATGTCTCACAGCTGTCCTTTCATCCACTGCACCTCCCTTAAGTGGTTGCATGTAATGTTGGTGATTATCAGTTTAAGCTTATTTCACAGCTGTACTCGATTTCAATTGCTCTGGATACAAGAGTTGAGGGTGAACAGATGAAATGTAGCATAAGGACAAAAAGGGAGCTGTATCTGAGGTGGTGGTGGACGGAGAAAGGGGAGGATAAACAGAGACATGTGGAGCTGGTAGGAGGCAGAAATAATCGGGGATGCAAAGTCAAGAAAGGATGGCAGACTACAGAAGAAAGGGAGGATGTAGAGGGAGACAGGCTGGGGAGGAAACAGCACGAAATATGACACAAGATGACACAACACAACAATCCACTGAACGGTAGCTTCACTAGCTGCGTCCAATTATCCACAGCAGAGAGCCCTTCTTTCCTTTAATCTTTCTTTTGTGGTGTTGTTTTTATTTTATTTAGAAACCTCCAGACACATTCTGTGTGGTCTCAGTCCTTTGGACCCCACAAATCTCTGACATCTTCCGCACTGTTTGAAGCAATCCAAAGTGAGCTCATTGGTTTGCATGTGTTTCCGTTTTACATGATCCACTCTGGTAAATTTCATCCAGCAATGTGAGACGACACCACTGGAAGATCCATCTATCAAGCCTCTTGTCTGAGTGCTACAAAAGCAACTTCACAGATACAAAATGTGCTAAAGAAAGCTACTAAACTACTGCTAAAGCAAAGCTGTGTGGTCTCAGAGGATGTGTGGCCATCTCCAAACCAGTTCTCAAGACGGGAAGCAAAGTCAAATGCTTTGAGAAGCTCCGGCTTAAAAGTGAAGAGCAGGAAATTCTACATGTGTGATCAATGAATCGGTCTATCAATGAACAAGGCTTGGTACATTTACACAGTTACAAAGGGGCAGTCAGTCAGTATTGACATTTAATCCAACTGCCTCTCCATCATCCGCTCTCCGTCATAGTCACTAAACACCAATTACGACAAATGTCTCTTGTCATATGTGCTAATCAGCACAAGTCAGTATGTGAAAAATATGTTGTGATGACACCTTGAAGCGCTGTTAGAAAACAGTGTCACTCTCAAACTGCAGTCTCATTTGGCCCAGTTTGCATTACAAGTGGCAGAGACAGGATAAACTGAAGCAGTCACACTGCGAATTCAAGACAAAGTTTAGAACGGGGCAGAGTTTACTGATGAAAGAGGAAGTGTTGACACAATAATAACCTTTATTATAATCATTAAACAGCTGTGCATTAGGAACTATCTGGAGAAAAAGCAGCTTGTTTTTAAAGCCACATACAGTCTCTCCAGCCTTGATTGACTATTCTTTAGTTAAGATGAAGTAAGACTTGAATTTAGGTTACATTCAGTAACAGATGTTTGCGCGTGTTTCATTATAACACAATATGGTATTGTTGTATTGTATAGTTAGTATTATATTTATTTATTTTACTGTATTTTTGGTAATTCTCCCTCACTTAACTTCGTACTGTCACAGAGCAATTCAGACCTCATAATTTCCTCCTAAGCTGTGACCTAAATTAACTTTTCAGCAGACTTTCAGATATTTCTACAGGCGGATAAATAATAATATCTTATAATGAATAATATGAGCTTTTCTGTGCTTTGTGTTGATGTGGAACATTAAGGATAAAAGTCTGCAGAGAGGTGTTTCTGGGTCATACAAAGAGATGGAAAAAAGGTAAAACTGAATCAACATCTCTTTAATCAGTTTTAAAAATAGACATTATCACTTCCATTTATTGGGATTTAGACAGGACTCCTGTATTGCAGTATTTTATTTTTAACATATGGGAATAAAAAAAACAACATTATTATTATTATATACTGGCCACACATTTAACCACAGCGTGTAACATACAGAAATATTGTGCAGGTTGAAAACCTGTCCTGCTGTTACTAGTGCAGAAATGGTGTTGAGTGACCATTTGAATGAACAAGTCAACTTCCTTCTTCAGAGTTAGCCTTTAACTTTTTGATTGCGCAAAACAGCCCAGATGAGACTGGCTTTAGCGTGCAGACACTACAAAGCACGTGGTCTCTTCTGTTGTGCAACCAAAGAAAAGAAGTGACCTAAAATTGACTTGTTTGTTCTGCGTTATTTTTTCGAGACTGTTTAATAGTTGATGTCTCACCACCACCATCATGTCAAACTGTTTCGTTACCAGAAGAAAATGTTCTCGTTACAGTTTGGCTTCTGTTATAAGAAGAAAACGCTGCATTTGTAATGTGTTTTTTTCTCACTGTGGCTACTCTGCATGTGTTTGCATACAATTTTGACTTAATGGAATCAAACAGAAAACATGTGTTCCCTTTCTAGTGCCCAGTTCGGTTCTGTCCATCCTCACATGTCTGACAGGTATGTATCTATGTCCTCACTCTGCTCTGTTTTTCTTTGTCACCCTCGCACTTGCTTTTCTTTCCTCCATCCCTCTGTTTCATCGGTCTCTTCCCCTCTTTCCCTCCTTCGATGGTGAGCTCAGTCGAGGTTGCATTATTGATAGGCATCTCTATCTGTGGCATCTGCTCCTTCTCTCACTTGCCCTCCCTCTCTCTGTCTCTCCCCCCTCTCTCCCACGCTCAGTGTGTTCCTGGTCTGATGTAGCTTGGCAGGTACTTAGGCCAACATCAATCTTTCATACACATGCCACGCACACATACACACACGCACACACGCACACATACAACGACTTTTTCAAAATGTTTGTGCAAAGGGGCACATAGGAGCAGAGCGTAGCGATGGGAGGGAGGAGAATAAAAATAACTTTTCCTACCAACCCCCCCCCTACTCGCGTCTGTAATTCTCCATCCAGAGGAGACTTTGCAAACGTTAGACTGCCGTGAAACCCTGATCTATTTTCAATGTGACAGTGCTTCAGAAATAAAAGGGCAGTACAAAACCTGCGTCACCGATGATAGACTGAGCAGAACAAATGGTGATGATAACCTCAAAGAAGAAAAACAAAACCTCTTGAAGCATCTCACATTTGTCTTGACACAGGCAAAACACATTTCCACCTGAGCAGGTGCATAAAAGGACTGAATTCTGGAATTAAGACCATGTGTAGCAATTCATCACTTGGAAATGCTGACCTACATTCCAGCATATTTAATGTTTCTCAGTTTCACTGCACGTTGTCTGTTTACTGTCACTCTTGATCTCTACAGCTAGATAGGCACTAGGCAGAAAGACGGAAAGACACACAGGCAGAGATAGAGAAAGAACAACCGGGTGGGAATCTGATGAACCTGTCAAAAAAAAGGCTTGTCTGATGTCTATACAAAGTTTTTGACACCTGCTTGTTGCAGTGAGGTGAGAGGCCAGAGCAAAACGCATGCACGCTGGCCAACAAAGAGCGAGAGAGAGAGAGAGAGAGAGAGAGAGAGAGAGAGAGAGAGAGCACTTATTCTCATTTCTCATACTCACAAAGATGGGGGCACACTCGCAGATGGAGAAAGCAAATCTTTTGCTTGACTGAATAAGACAGTACATACGCTATTAAAGAGTATAATCACATAATGCAGCAGCTATAGCCTTCTGGACTGAAACACCACAGCTGGCCCCTTTGCGTGTGTGTGTCTGTGTGTGTGTGTGTGTGTGTGTGTGTGTGTGTGTGTGAGTGTATTTATGTGAGCATGTGAATTATGTAGCAATCTCAGGTAAACCCAGTGGTCTGCAAAGAGATGGATGTTCTCAAGCTGAACTAGTAATGAAATCAGAAGGTCATTTTCTCTGAGAAATTTAGCATTTCACTGTGCAGATCAAATAAAGGAATATAATGATGTTTTTACGTGTTTTTCTGTACATCACTCGCGTTTTTTGGGGGGAACTGGGTGACTACACACAGCAGAAATTCCACTAAAATGGTTTATTACACATTTAGTTAGTATTTCATCTTCAAATCAAGTCGCAAAGAAGCAGGATGAATCCATGAAATTGTAAATGTCAGGATATTCAGGGTCACTTTTTACATCACATAGGAAAATAGACCTGCCAAACACCTGAGTGAACAATGACAAACTATTAAAATATGTCTGGCAAAATTCTATTTAAGACAGTAGTCTGTACAATAACTAAAATCTGGAAATCACACATGCAACACCTCATAAAAACTTGGCCAGCTTTTCTAACAACGCTGCACCCATACAACAATGGACACATACAAATACAGAAAAACATGTACATATGGACAGCTACTATGGGGACTTCTCAATTTGTAATTTTTACACTAGTAGGCCTAGAAGTTGTTTATGTGTTTAACAGCGTTCTGCAGCCTAGAAAAGATGCTGTCTCTAAGCCACTAATTCATGGACATGTCCAAACCTTTACAATAAACGAAAACTGACTGGACATTTTCGTAGGTACACCTGCACAATCTAACACAATCTAACACAGCAGCTTTTCCATTCATTCTACTATTAAAGGTTATAATTTCTCTGATTTATAAAGTTTATAGTTTAGCTATATGTTTACTGTCAAGGTCATAGTGGCTGGTAGAGCTGTTTTGATGTTATGTTAGCTCTAACTGGAAGACCAAAACATTAGGTGTAGTAAATTATAACCTTGTAGCTAGTGAGTTTAAATCTTTTTGTCTATTTCGTACCTAAAAGTCATTTTCATAATTGTGTTGATGGCAAAACACACCCAGTTGTTCTTTTGCCAGGCACCCAGGGGAGATCCCAAGCAGAATTCATGAGCATCCTGCCATATATACAGTTACATCACAGTGCACTTGAGACGTATTTAATGTACTAGATACCCAAACCACCTTAAGCTTTCCAGTACTTTTCAACTTACCGCTGAAGTGAGCCGCAACATAACCTGGAATTAGAGACATTCATTCCTCTTTGCTTTACTTTGCTATGTAACTAATTAATAGGAAGCTGTGTGCTGGATAAGAACTGACTTAGATCAAAGCTGTCTCATACTGGGCAGCTTTGTTTTTGTTCTTAAAGTACAAAGAGCATGGCTGCAACCTGACTAGTAAAAAGTCTCACCTTCAGGTTTAGGTCCTGCATACAAACAATATTATGGAGCAAAAGAGCAGCTGTGTGCATCCGCATTGGTTAGCTGTATGGATTACTCATAATCAAATGCAATTCACACTGTAATAATAAATCTCCCGCAAATATCCTACAACATCACCAAGATGCATTAGAATAGTTCAACCTTGGTGCCTCATCTCCATGAATATCTTGAATTTCACTAGACTTTATTCTAAATCAGAGTCCAGCAGATTCAAGGAATCTGACCCTTCAGGCTCATCCCCCATGCTAATCACACAGCCTGGTTGATACTGATCTTTCATGAGATGTTCGCTGGTGCACAGAACTTTATGAAATATTAATATAACAGTGTGTAAAACCTGTTGAAATATTCAGATGTGGGAAGGTTTTGCATATTCTTCAGGTGGACTTAGCAAAAAGAAATGACAGGATCACGTTGTGGAGACTTAACTAGTATCATTTCCAAGACACTGATGCCACGGATGATTGCATTGTGTTGGCTGCGCAGTTCTTTACTTCAGGTTTGACAGTTTTTCCCTTTGTATTCATGACTATGCTTAACCACCTTAATTTCTCCCTCCCCGTCTTCTTCGACTTCTTCGATTGTACCAGAAATCTCCCACTCCCCTTGTCTGTCACAGCCAGTGAAAGTCTCCTTCCAGGTTCAAGACTTTCTGCAACTTAACTAAATCTGACCCCAGCTCAGCCCTCATGGCATCTCTGTGTGGCTTTGCTGTGCTGCAATTAGAATGTAGGTTTCACTGTACCACGCAAAGTAAGAGGTGTGAGGGTAGGGTTGATGGATGGAAAGCTGGAGGTAACGAGAAACTGAAGTCACTGGGGAACGAGGACAAGGAAAACTTTATATAGTGGGTGGATGTGGTTTTATTTAGAGATCAAGAGAAGCAGATGGGTAAGAGAAGAGGTGTAGTAGACAGGTGCAAGTAGAGAGCGCGTTGTTGACGTAAAGATTCATGCCTAGTGGAGGCAATGAACCGGAGAGCCTTAATTTATGACTCTGTTCCCTCAAGCAGCAAACTAGCATAAGATTTTATAACACTGATTTAGCATTAGCACCTCGTGGAGGGCATCATAATCAAACCGAGGGAAGAATCGGGCCAGACACAGAGACGTAGGGAGGACGAGAACCAGCCCTGGAGAAAGAAGGCAGAGATCTCGCTGTCATTTCCTGCCTTTGTCTACAGATGAACCATCACTCCTTCTATTGCACTGTTCTTCTTCAAACACACTATGCTGTTACGTCTGTGTGAAACCCAGAATGGCTCTGTTCATGGTCAAAGTCTGTCATTGTGTCTTTCACACATCCTCTTCTTCTTCTCTCTGCTCTTTGTCACAACCTTGCTGGTACCTCCAGACGTTGGTTCAGTTTGTTGAATGTTGCCCCCTCGCTTTCCCCACTCTACCTCCATTTATCTGCCCCACTGTCAACATCAGCTCTGATTTTCCATTGCCCACCAACCAACCACTCCTTTTTATTCTTCCTGTTTAACTACTCCTCTCACTGCCTTCTTCCTCTTTTGTACTTTTCTCTTTGATCAACTGTGTGTCTCTGGCATTTATGCAACCATTCCTCCAGCTTCTGTGCTCAGTTTATGTCTTTGCATTGCAACATTGATATCCAATGTACCAATTATTCCTGTACTGTAGCTTGCTGTGGCAGCGTTTTCTGCTCCAATCACTCACTCAACCATACAGCTCGATACATGCCGAACACTGGGCAAACAACAGGGTTTGCACAAAGTATCTCATTAACATATATGGCATTTAAAGCAAGCAAACTTTTATCACCGTCTCACAATAGAGGTTCACCTCATTGTTGGGATAGAAAGAAACCGATACAGACAGGATATTTGATGCATGCACAGAGTGAAATGAAATGAGTCCCATCATTTCATCGAGGAATGGGCAGGCTTTAAAAACCTCTGATATGAAGACATATCTTTATATATATACCTTTATTTCACTGTTGCAAAACACAGAGAGCAATGATCCTATACTGTTTTTCCACAGCTGAGTGGGAATTTAATTCATCAGAGACCAAACATCATCATGCAATATCTGCACAACACTGCCTTTGTTGTTCGGTTGAACAGCGCGGTCATAATGCGTGCTGTGTGATACCACAGCAACTGTGCACAGCAATATATATACACTGCAATACACTGTATTGCAGCAATATATTCTTGCAACAAAGATTATAAATGCAGTATGTTGTCAGCCTGTCTCTGCTCGTCTCAGGTGTGGATTGTATAGTCACTTTACGGTGCCAACATACACCTTCAACCTTGTTGAAACTGTCAGGAAGGTGGTTGTTCTGATTTATGCTCCTTGCTGAGTTTGTGTCTGCGTTATATTAAACGGTGTTTTTAATATTTTATTTCCTTCTTTTTCATTATGAGCTGGCCAGTGAGCACACATGGCAACTAAAAGTATGATCTTCCTGGTACCAATCCAATCAACCAGAAAATAACAGGACGTAAGAAACGGATTTCAACCAGATTTACTCAGCCTTGACCTGCCACCCAACAGGATTCAGTTCTTTCAGGGACTGCTCTAAACTGATACAAGGCGTCTGCGAAATCACTTTGTACTATGATCAGAATAGGATGTTCAATGGAAATAACGGTTAACTTACTGTGACAACAAAGAGAACACTGTTTTTATATGATAATCATATCATTTACTTCATTAGAAATTTCTTAAAGTTGCTACCATTATATGCTGCTCCTACATGTTTTCTTTTATTTGGTTGCCCTATCTGGCTATAGTAGTTTGGTGGCGTTGATTTCCATGTTAGAAATATTCCACTTTTGAGGACCCAACTCTTAGTCTAGGTCAGTGCAGGAGATACGGTGTTCTGGTTATGCACAGTAGGTAAATCAAAAAGGAAAACGTTAGCCCTGAGAGATTACTAGAAAGGGAAGCTGCAGCTGGATTTACAATATACACCTACATTTAAGTAAACTGTACTTATTATTCCAGCAACAATACATGTCTATCACTTCCCTGCAGCTATAAAACAAATGCCTTTACCTGTAAAATACATTAAACCAATCAGAACTATGTGAGTGACACAGTTACTTTATCTGGTATATTTTCCTGACACCAGTGATCATCATCACATCATGATGTGTATTCATGTGTGCTTCATTTATATGTAACTAGCAGAAGCACAAGGATGAAGCATGATGTGTATGTCATAAACTCTATATCAAAAGATCTTACGCTGATGTGATGCTAGTTTTATTAGTTTAGTAGCTGATATAAATTTATACAGGGCATAAAATGTTTGACTATGCAAGTTATACGAAACCATTTGTTTTACACAAGCCAGAGAGCAAGAAGTAGTCACAACAATGAAAGAAGAACAACAGAATTGAGAAGTGAAGCTTTACCAGCTGTCTCCTCACAAGCTCTGACCGGCCATCAAACAAAGCTAGTAACGAAAGGTTTAGGTCTAAGACAGCTGGCATAAAAGAGGAACGAACAATGGTGTGAAATAGAGGAAAAACTCTTACTTCTCCACCATTTGTTGGTATTTCCTTTGACCCTAATAAACAGCTTTAAAGCCATATTCCTAAAAAAGTATGGGACTTATGGAATCTAAGACACTCATGATGCTGGTGGATTCATTGAAGTGGACAGTGTGTGTAGGCCGATGTCTGATTTCACCATAACTTTAATTAATTTTCGTTTCTGTGGACAGCATTAAAGGGACGTTTGTTTGCCAACCCTGTAGATCTATGTTGAGAATTACAACAGAAGTAACTCCTTGGTGTTAAGCAAAAGTGGAGCATGACTAATCCACTATTGCATCAGCATAAAAGTTTGTTCTATTCTGGACACGACTACAGATGTTATAGTACAGTAATAGAAGCTACATAGAAATCAGACTTATTTTATGCACATAAGATAATATAAAGTTCCTGTGTTCGACGGAAAAGTTAAAAGAGCAGCAATATAATAATTAAAATTATAAAATATTCATAAATAAGAGTTTTTGGTGCTGTGAGGGTTAATTTATTGAGCATCTGAGTGTAAACCAAATTATTATTATTATTATTATTAATATATTATACTATTATTTCCACATTATGATTCATTTTCACTAAGGCAGATCCATATTAGAGCACCTGATGGTGCTACGAAATGAGACTAATTCTAATTATGGTCAAGGTTTAAATGGCAATATTCACTAGCACACTTCCTGGCTCTACAGTAGGTAGGGACTGTGGTAACAGTCGCTGACCATTTTTGTGCAACGAGAAGGCTTCCTGGGATGTGATTGTATTACCACTAGAAGGTAAGGCTGTGCATGTGTGTGTATTAGTGTGATGTCTTGAGACCTCTGCATGATGCATGCACTTTGAAAT
The DNA here is from genome assembly GCA_032270685.1 of Microctenopoma stevenorrisi. Classification (NCBI taxonomy): domain Eukaryota; kingdom Metazoa; phylum Chordata; class Actinopteri; order Anabantiformes; family Anabantidae; genus Microctenopoma; species Microctenopoma stevenorrisi. The sequence continues at coordinate 8,740,834 of JAUMTR010000005.1, read as the reverse complement.
ATGCACAGTTTCTAACCTGCAGAGCACGTCTTATATAATAGCAAAGCACCTCAGTAAATGTGTTGAAACAAAGACTGAATGCACATGAATGCTCAGTGCTCACTCTTTCTCATGAAACACAGTAGGGTGATATTTTATCATATCGCCTGGTCCCTCATTCTAAAATGAAGCGCTCCACACTTTTATTAGCGGAAACATTTTTCTCCATGCTTTTCATCTGGAAAACAATTCCAGCACTTTAATGATTCCATTACTGTATTTACTGTGTTGGTTGGCAACTGTTCGCCCACATGCCTCAGTATCTGCATTGTCTCACCCACTCGTGGATGCTTTAGGTGCTGGTGGGAAGGTAGCGAACCCACAGTTTTGAAGAGATCTTGCAATAATGCTGCTTACACACATACATAAAGCAACAGTGACTCTGACAGACACAGTACACCTTTCACTTTCTCTCTCTCTCTCTCTCTCTATATATATATATATATATATATATATGTGTGTGTGTGTGTGTGTGTGTGTGTGTGTGTGTGTGTGTGTGTGTGTAAGACTAGATATATATATATATAGAGAGAGAGAGATGAATAACTTTTTAAATAATATGAATACTTTCAAATAACATCTTAAAGAGAATTTAACTTATAAAATAAAAATAATTTTACAACTATGTATTAGATTTTTTAAGCATACCACATGGCTGACTTTCAGTAAGAAGGACAAAGTGTGGGAAAGCTTTGAAGAAGAGAGTCATAGCTCAAGTTGATTTGCATCCTTAACCTCACCAGCATTGTCCTGAGAGATTTGGCACACTTTGAGAAACAGCTGCCTCAAACTCCCACCATCAATTAAAGACATTAAATACTAAACAATATGATAGAAAAATGCATCTTTGTTACTGGATGTTAAAACTTTCTGCCAGTGAAAAATGTAGATGTATACCAGTCTTGTATTAGTGCTGACAGTAGATTTATTCTTATATTGCAGTTAAATGTTAGAGTCAACTAATGAGGATCCTTTCCTCCAGATGGTTTGTGACTTCAGGCTCTGACTCTGTTACAGCACACAAGCAGCCTCCATTACAAAAGGTCCTTTAAAAGTTTATTTGTTGTGCACTGACCACATCATTCAAAGACTCAGTGTGAGTAACTGAGAGGCACTTTCTACTCACGTCAACCACAAGACAGAGGACATACCTGCCACTTTTAGGAACTTGTGTTGTTTGTTAGATTTTTAAATAAAGTAAGTGGTAAGTGCATGCTCAGTAAGACACCATCAGGCTGAATATTTTCTTCCTGTGCAGGATCAACACTCAGAATCGTTTATTTTCAGATTTCTAGAGAACCATTAATATGACAATTTAGCATTAATAAAGATGAGATCCAGACAAAACTGCAGCTGTGACCAGTTCTCAGGAGCATATTAATCTGACAAAGTACATTTAAGACTCAGCACTTCTTAAACATAATTTATATATGGCAATACGCATGTTCATGCTGATACAGTACATCCCAAACAGTCAATTAATGACTTTGCAAGTTCAGCATCACCAAACAGAGGCTGTGGTGGACAGCTACAGGACGGAGTTGCCAAACACATTGTGAAGACCACATTGGTCAAAGATTACTGCAAATGTTTTATGTGGAAATTTATGGACTTGTTCTTCTGTATAAACTAAGTGTTGTTTGGTGTTGTTTGCAAGATGATGGCGGCCTGGTAGCAGAGAGGTTAAGGCAGTGGGCTGGGAAGCAAGAGCCCCAGGATCGATTCCCAGCTGAGTCACCCATCCCATCCCCCCCCGTACCAGGTGTGTCTCTTAGCGAGACACCCAGCGCTAGCTCCCCGAGCGTCTCCTGTGGCAGCTCACTGCTCCCCCCAAGGGGGGATGGGTCAAATGCAGAGAACAAATTTCGTTGTAACATGTAAAAATGTGTCAAT
>JAUMTR010000005.1:8692429-8736877 GCA_032270685.1 Microctenopoma stevenorrisi | reverse complement strand
TAATATTTTGATGTTGTTATTTCTCCCCCTTCACCCCTCCCTGCCCCTCCATAGGTAGGCTGCAGGATGTTTGGGTGTACGGAAACTGACAGGTGAAGAGCTGCCGTCTCTCGGTGACTTGCAGGCAATGCAGTGAACAGATTTCCTAAATATGCCTAGATGAGTGTCCACGCAAACATCCAGATGTATTATGTTCACGTAACTTGGCTCTAGACCTGGGGATCAGCAGTGAACGTGGGCGAAGTGACCGCAGGAGCAAACGCGAAACTCAACTGTCAGCTGGCCGAGAAAGCCGATCGCAGCAGCCGGCTTCCGGGGATTCAGGGGCCGCATCGGTTGACGGCAGACGTCGGTCGGTAGCTCGGGGGGAAAGGGCGAACAACCACATCGTCGCCGACACCCACCTCTCCATTTCAGCCACTTTCGAGATGTCAAGAAAGCTACAAAGGACAGAAGTCTGCGCCGACTGCAGTGCGCCAGGTAGGGAGGAGGGAAATAAATAAAAATAGACCACTGAAGTGGAACAATGCGTCGGCAGGGCGACATGGTTGGGCGACAGGGCCGAGCCTGCTGTCACTGTCAGCGGGTCCGCAGAGCAGGAAAACGGCCAGGACTTCCAAGCGGCACTTAGGCCCAAAATAAACAGTGAAAAATAGGCGTGTTATCGGGAAATATCATTAGCTAATAGCTGCTCAACGTTAATGTGCTTCATTGAACTGCTTGATGTGCTGCTTGATAATATTTTGACATAGATCATACGTGAAGGAGACCAGCTTCTTTGCTGCAATGGAGGATCTGGGTGTCAGAGTTATGTTGCGTTCATACTTGAGGAGACGTTTGTTTTGATTTTCCTAACCGGGACAGACTTGTTAACACGCTAGCTTAGCCTGGCTAACGAGCTGCTGATTTTGACTCACTATATTAACTACTTTTAAAAACATTTATCCTGCACTTCACTTGCTAACATACACGGTCATTATTGTATTTTAAAACAAATGTATTAATGGTGGCATAACATGTGGCGTTTATTAATGATTATACTTGACTTACGTAGTTAGCTTAGCCGCGACGTTAGCTAACTTTTGCTAAACGGCAAGTTGATGCTAACCCGATTCAGCTAACGCGTCAGCTACCAGCCAGTCGTTAAAAGGTATCAAATATTAATGTTTGGTCATTTCCAGGGTGTTGGGAAAAAACATAATAAAAATGAACTAGTTTTTACAAATTTTTCACGCGATTTCAGCATAAATTAATCCCTTAAATTTTAGGCTGGTTCATTTTGAAGTTGAAAAGTATTACTTTATAACTCGACATGTCAGTGAATAAAATACTTGTACTGCTGTAATGAACATTCATATTTGTAAACTAGTTTTGCCTCATGTGCTCCCATCTGTTTGTTGGATAGTGTAGAAAAAATGATGTCAAAACAATCTTAGCATCCCCTGGCCTGACTCTGTCCTGCATATGTAGCCTCACATACCCTCATGTTTAGTTTAAAGCACTTGGTTATTGTGTGTGTGTGTGTGTGTGTGTGTGTGTGTGTGTGTGTGTGTTACTTGCATCCATCCATGCACACATGTGTGTTACAGCTGTTCTCTTCACAGCTGCTTCTCCCTGATTGCAGCGTATATCTGTCAGCATGAGGGCCTTACTGCTCAGTGTTCAAAATCATGCTGGCTACACCTTGCTACTAATTCATGACTTGGACCTATTCCCTGCTGCTACTGTAGACTTACCTTCCTGCTTCAGCGTCTGTCCTCCTGCCCTCTCATTGTTAACTACATAATATGAACAGCACTAACCAAATCCATGGGAATCTTTTTTTGGAATGTCAAAGCATCTTTTGGCATAACCACTTCTTTCTAGGAAATATAATCTAAATCAGTGTGTGTGTCATCTACTTGGAGTACGTACTATGGATTTTCAAAAACGAAAGACTTCTTTTAACTTGTGACGGTGTACAGGTCATGTATTTCTTCCACCGTGGGTCTTTGCACGTAGCCCCTCCTTAGAAAGACGGGCACACACACGCAGTGTATTAGGCAAAAAGCTGACCTAGCCATTGGTGACAGGCCACCTCCCCAATACACAGCTTTGTGTCATACCAGCGTATAATTCAATAGCATGTCCACAAAGGACAACTGATACTCCCAGTCGTAGCCAAGCCTCGAGAGACTTTAATGTCATGCCATGACAATCTGCGTGGTTTGTAGCAACAATGAATCATGTTGTCATGATAGTAAATAGATGCACTTGTATAAGACACTGAAACTGTTGTGCAAGCATTTAGAGCAGTTTGACAGTGGGGCTGAGTCTGTATGTTGTGTTGTCAGTTTTGCAAGAGGACAATGTATGAATTGACATCAGCCTTGTAATTGTTTGGGTCACCACCTGGACTCACATGTTGCTTCTGGAAATTAAAGTAGTTAGAGAGACTCCCCTAATGTGAAATAAGAACCAAACGCTGCTCTGTTTCAGTGTAGAGACCTGTTAGTTAACTGTTAAAGTGTGTCTGTGTTCATTTCTGAAAGAGTATTAGGATCTTCAAATGTTTTCCACCATGAATACTCATTATAATGTATGCTTTTATGTAGGCTCAAGTGACAGTTAAACAAATCTCAATGCTATACTGCTAAATTACTTCAGGCTGAATTATGTCATGCTGCAAATTTGCGCAATATGCCAGTGCCAGTAGTCTGTTCAGGTCCAATAGCTTAATGGCGTAGCCTCATATTGATCCAGCAAGCCAACAGATAGCATAGCCTATGGGAGTTTTTATATTTATTATACAGATTAAGGATTTAAATTGCTGTAGTCCAGTCTTTAAAACCTTGTGTTTGAAACTAGGCAGTAGCTCTGATTAAAGGAATTTAGCATTTGCCCCTCTTTTTTTCTGCAGGCAGAAAGACTTACAGCATGCTAGTTCATCTGATGATGGACTATTTTAGCTTCATTAATACCCTAATCCCAGACAGTTTTATCCTACCCTGAGAGTGAATAGTGGACATAATATGTGTGTTTGTGTATGCATCATGTGCATGCAAGTGTGTAACTGTGTTAGTTGCAAGCTTCTCATCACATCATGGTCCTGAGGGTGGAAACATGACCCAGACTCTACTCTGCTGGTGCCTGTAGCTTTAGCTGCTTCACTTCCCATCCTCACCTCATACTTGCACAGACTATTGAAAATATCTCAACCATAAAATTTTGAAATGTTATATATATTTTTAGATGTTTATATTTTTTAATGAAATATATTGAAACTAAATGTTATGGACTGTCTATACTATTATTGACTGTCACCTGACCTTCTTACTACATGATGTTTTGTTTACCTTTTTACACTGTAACTAGATTGAATTGATCCCTTTGCTGATAGGCACTTTTATCAAAGCTTTGTTTTGTCCCTGTGGTGACTCATAAGCGAGTAACAATGCAGAGGAATTATATTGCAACCCAGCATATGGAATAAACAGTGTGTGTTTGATCCACTTTAAGTCGCATGTTTAGTCCTCCCACACAGCATATTCCAACTGTAGCTAAAAAGACTCCCAAAGGCTGGCTGATAGTTTGTGTATCATTTCTTTGTGTATGTGTGCTTTGAAAAAATATCCATATTGAGATGGCAATTGTTAGGACAAGTGAGTATTATCATTGCAAAGGTTCTTTCAGACTTGCTTGCTTTATTATTATGCAAAGTTCAATTTGTTTTAATTAGGCCGTTCCGTACAATAATTAAATAATATGTTCAGAAATTCCCGTAATTACAGCCCTCTCGTGTAAAATGTATTCTTTTTGCATATCATATATGTTCGTTACATTCATTACATATCTGCATGTTCCATTAAAGCATTTGTTACCAAGTGATAGAAGAGCATCAGCAGTTGACCTGATGTTGAATGAAGACTGGGCAGAGCATAATTGTTGATGAAGCACATGTCTTTCCGGGCCAAATGGCACCATAGAGCATTTTTTTTAGCAAACTGGAATTTAGACACTCCACATTCAACTGCTGGGATATCGAAGCGTTAATTGTAGGATAGAGAAGATAGTTGTTTCATCACGCTGAACTAAGGTGAATGTTATGTGAACCGTCCCTCTCTTTGTCTGTCAGACCCGGGCTGGACCAGTATCAACCGAGGAGTCTTGATCTGTGATGAATGCTGTTCAGTCCATCGCAGCTTAGGGCGCCATATCTCTATAGTGAAGCACCTGAGGCACAGTGGATGGCCTCCCTCATTATTGCAGGTAAGGCTGAGAAATCAAGAGTGACGAAAGGGTGAACAAATAGCCCAAAATCTAACCATAGACATGAGCTGAACTTGTCTGTCCACCAAAAATACAGAGTAAGTAGCTTAGTGTCACTTTATCTTCACTATGTGAAGATAACATGTATTTAAGAACTTGTAGAATAAATATGGAGGTCTTTGGTCACATTGGTCATATAAATACATTTGCATTAGTGATGTGACTTGAATTAGCAAAATGTAACCATTATTGATTTGTGTGTGTTTTAGATGGTTCAGACCTTGGCTAGTAATGGGGCTAACTCCATATGGGAACACAGTCTCCTGGACCCTGCTCAGGTGCAGAGTGGCCGTAGGAAACCCAATCCCCAGGACAAAGTCCAGTAAGTCTATTCCCTATAACCTCAAAATACACTATCACCCCCCCCCCCATTGGCCCAAGAAAATCATATTTGCTGGGAGAAATGATTATCTGTGCTGCACAGGAGCATTGTATAACTTTCCAGCATGTAATGAGTGTTTTGAGTAGTGATGAGCAATTGCACCCAGTTGTTCCTTAATGGCCTCTAAACAGTTTCTCTTTGTCATGGATCACCTTTCTAATGAATCATGTTCTGTTCCCATAGGACTTTCTGTATAACTAAAAAACTGCTAAGCTTGTCAGCTTAGTGTTCCAGTGCTTTTTGGGGTGAAAGAAGGGAAATGGGCGATAGAAGGGCCATGTCAGGAATTTCTTTTTTTAGTGAAATTAACATTATGTATTTTTTTATAGTATCCTGTCTTTGTCTTTGTAAAGAATCGGGAATCCAGAAACAACCACTCAGCACATTTTCTCTAAGTCTCCACAGATGAATTTCATAACGCGCATCACATAATTGGGCTGACGCATTGACATACATTGCAGTGGCATATATATGTATTATATCCTCACATCAGTATCCCTTTCTTTCCATGACAATCTTACCTTCACTACCTGTGCAGTCCCACTAAATCAGAGTTCATTAGAGCCAAATATCAGATGCTGGCCTTTGTGCACAAGCTGCCCTGTCGTGATGATGATGGCGTCACTACTAAGGACCTTAGTAAGGTAAGTGCTCAGTATTTCTCAACACTGGCGCAAAACATTATGCGTTTATGTTAATTAGCCCCGGGGATATTGCCATATTAAAGAACACCAAAGAAGGTTTCATTTAGAGAATATCAGCGGGAGACGTTATCTGCGCTCTTGCACACTCACACACTTACTCATAAAGGGACAGTTACTGATACAATCCCCAGGCAGGAAGTGGTCTGAATGACTTTGCAGGATGTAGTACTGATCTCTAATGCTACTGGGCTCCAGTGGGGTAGTAAGGGGAATCTGCCTGCTTCTGTTTTCTCCATGATGTTTAATCCTTCCACCCCCTTCTTTCTTTCTCTCTGCTATCTGCCTATCCTCCTGTTAGCAACTTCACTCCAGTGTGCGGACAGGCAGTTTAGAGACGTGTCTCCGGCTCCTGTCCCTTGGTGCTCAGGCCAACTTCTTCCACCCGGTCAGGAGAAAATCTCCTCGCTGACTCATTGCATTTAGAAATGAGACACATTTCTGTTATCGTCTTTATGCCAGGCTTCTTCTCCTGACTCTGTGTGTATATCTGAACCTCTAGGAAAAAGGCACTACCCCGCTCCATGTGGCAGCCAAGGCAGGCCAGATCTTACAAGCTGAGCTGCTAGTGGTGTACGGAGCAGACCCTGGAGCGCCTGACATAAATGGACGCACACCTATGGATTATGCTAGGTACAAGACAGTGGAAACACACTTCACTCATAGGACAGTTTCCCATCAATGCTTAAATCAGCGTTTTATTTATTTCAAGAAAGAAATCCTTTGTGTCTGTCTTCCAGGCAGGCAGGTCATATAGAACTAGCAGAGCGACTGGTGGAGTGTCAGTATGAACTGACCGACAGGCTAGCCTTCTACTTATGTGGGCGGCGCCCAGGTAACCCACCAGTTTGTGTGCCCCTCACATGCTTTTAAAAATTAGCTGCTAACCTGTGTTGGAGCTTAAATGCAGTTATTAACTGATCTCTCTTCTCCTCAGATCACAAGAACGGCCACTATATCATTCCACAAATGGCAGACAGGTATGGACCGTGAGATTGTTGTTTTTCTGTCGCGCTGATTAGCAACATCCTCTGGGTGCATGCGTAGTGTTATTTGATCGCACAAGAAGAAGTTAGTTCGCTAACTTTCTTCACTTCTTTGTCTACTTCCTTCTCTTTTCTCACTGGCATGGATTAATAGAAACTAATGCAGTGAAGTTTTCTGATCAGAGGGTGGCACCATAGTATGTGTAACCCTGCCCAACAAAGGAGTTGTAGATGTGGCTGTTATTCTCAGTGGTGAATTGACGTTATTAAATGTAACACTGGATGGTTTAGACACACGAGGTGTGATATGGGAGGTCCAGACCTGCACAAAGTTTAGTAACTGAAGTTCAGCATTCCTTCATATGGAAAAAAAGTTAATAAACCATCCGCACCTCTAAAAAGTATTACTTTTGATCCGCCGTCTACCTCTACCTGCATATTCTGTTCTGGTGAATGGTTTTGATGATAACAATGAAAGCTTTTTTGATGTGGCTTCTCTACCACTCTTTCTTTTTCTTCCTTTTTTCTCACTCATCTTCTGTTCTCTCCATTTCGCTGCGCTTGGTGGAGCCAGAGCTCGTCCTAAGTGCCCGACACAGAGGTATCTTTACTTTCCTTGTTCCTTTTTTCCCCAGAATGTCTTCCTTCATTTCAACCCCATATTTCTGCTGGCCCATTTTTTTGTCGCTTTCCCTGGTGATCACCAGAATAATTCAACGTGCTCTTCATTGATTTCCTTCGTGGAAAATATTACCAGGCCTTGAACTGTTAAAAAAACAAAGACGTGAAGTTAGTTCTGCATGAGAAATATCAAGATGACCAGAAGCTGCTGGGAATAGAGTTCCTGAGCGCCTCCTGCGTAGTGTTGAATTACGCTAGGCATTTTTAAATTCATTTACAAATTACACGAGCCTAGTGAACATAGTTGCAAAAATACATTTTTTTTTATGCCTTTACCACAGCTGTCCACTGGTCATATATTGATATCTTCGACCAAATCTTTTTCTTGAAATAAGTTTACTACAGTTGAGTTTGAAAGGATTTTTACATGTAATGCTTCATATGTGACTCTTAATGTAATTATAATATTTTAATTTGTACCAATGTACAGTATAAACAATGAATTAATCATATTTTACTGTGAGGGTTGTTTTAATATTAACATAGTCACCAGCACATCAAATCCTTTCCATCTCACTCCCAACTCATCCCACCTTACATGTAGCAGTCTTTTTTAGTAAAACACCTTTCCCTCTACTCACTCCTGGATCTCTCTCTATCTCCACATCATTTGCCCTCCCTCTCTCTCTCTCCATCTCTTTATTCCACTCAAGCTTTGTGACGCTTGTCTCACTGTTGTTTTCTGTGTTTTGTAGCTTGGACCTTTCAGAACTGGCCAAGGCAGCAAAGAAGAAGCTCCAAGCAGTGAGTTCCCCTGAATTATTAAGATTTTATTTATTTGTACATTTGCTTGATAGCGCAAAGAATCGTTCAAATAATAAATTGATGTAGTTTTCTATTGTGTGTCCTTAAAGGTAATTTAAAAACAAAAATGGTTGGTGGGTGTAACAGCCAGATTTTCTGTTCCTAGCCAACGATTTGTTCTTTCCAATGCCATCTGTTTACCCACACAGAATGCAGCTAATCCAAAAACTGTGATCTGGTCGTCAGTTCTCAGCGTTTGAATTAATATAGTTACAAACTTTGACACTGATGTTCTTGAAGAGTTTGATTAAAGTTGGTCACCGATCACATCAGGTTGTTGTCATGTTGACATCTGTTACTATATTTTGGGTCAACTTGTTTCTGTGTGTGGCAGCTAAATAATCGACTTTTCGAGGAGCTAGCGATGGATGTTTACGATGAGGTGGATCGTAGGGAGAACGATGCAGGTGAGACTCGTCTCCTTCCTCCTTACTTCCCATTTTTGACATCTTTAACGTAGGCATATCTGTTGATGTTTTGACTTTTTCCACAAATGGGAACTAGATGTTAAAAGAAATCCCACATAGGATGTCATAATAAGGTGCCATAATTTAAATTAATTCTAAGAAAAGAGGGGAGAAGTAAGAGAGATATTCCCAGAGAAAGTAGAAGACGGGGAGTAACTCTGAAGGACAGAGTTACAAGTAGAGGGAAAAAGTTGAAGAGGAAGCCAAAATTGAGTAAGTGAGGGAGGAGGAGAGATCGGGTGAGGAAGTGCCTCAGAAATTCTTCAGTCTCTCCTCCTCCTCGGCTCTTTCTTGCACTTTCTTCTTCTTCTCTTTTTCCCTTTTATTTCCACTCCCTTTCTCATAGTAGCAGTAGTATTTTGACAGCAGCGCAGGTAAGTGGCAACGAGGACACACACTTCATATACAGTGAGAGACTGTATAAGATTAAGGGCTTAGTCTTCTTTTTTGTGTGTTCATTTCTGTGTATGTGTGGGTGGACGGACTCTGTGTTTGACTGCCCACGTTTCAGCCAAGATGAACTTGTGTGGCTCAAACACACAATTTTCTGTTTTGCATCTTTTTTTTTCCCCTAGTGTGGCTAACAACCCAGAACCACAGCACACTGGTAACAGAACGTAGTGCGGTGCCCTTTTTGCCTGTCAATCCTGAATACTCTGCCACGCGCAACCAGGTAAACATGCACACGCACTAGCATACAAATACAATACCATACAATTAATAGGTGTCATGCATATACTGGTATACATTTCTAATTAGTTCTGATACATATTCATAGTCAGATATGTTGAACAAAGCAGAGGAGGAAAAAAAACAAAGATGAAAGAACCTGCAAATTAAAAGGAAAAAATAGAGCTTAGTGATACCTAAGACAGTTTGGGGAGGGTGTCAAGAATGAGTGTGAAGCTGACAAGGGATGTTCTTCGATTGTGGAAAAAAAAAGGAAAGATGTAGTTCCGTCTTCTCTCGTTCCCTGTGAGAAGCAAACCCCGCATGTCTCCTCACATAGTTTCTCCTCATTTCTGTGGCTCATTAATGTAAACTGTGACTTTTAAAACAAGCAGACACACAGTTGTCTTCACATTAGCATTGCCCTGATTGGGCAGCTCACTCAAACAAGGTTAAACCTTTTTTTATATGTTTTTAATAATACTTTAGCACCTTTTTATGTGGATGCCTGAATGCTAATGTCATTGCATGGATGGTTTTTCATCACTCAAGTTTGTGAGCGTGTGAACACAGTTGTGATGGACTACATTTTTGTGAATTGGTGTGTGTGTGTGTTGAGTTTGCAGCATGACTGTGTTTTTCCACAGCTCATGATAGTTGACCACAGCAGTCGTTCAGGCAGCGAACCACTGAATGTGGGCTGGATTGTTTTCGTATGCTGCACAACTCGATATAGAACTTTAAGTGGCTTTCGCTAAGTTTAAGGCCATCGTGGCAGTGTACGCATGTGTTAAAACAATAATCTCTCAAAACACGTCTACTTGATCTTTTCTACTCGTCCCTCTTTTAGGGCCGTCAGAAACTTGCTCGTTTCAATGCTCGGGAGTTTGCCACACTCATCATCGACATCCTGAGTGACGCCAAAAGGAGACAGCAGGGAAAAGGTCTCAGCAGTCCTACTGGTGAGACAGTGGGAAGAGCAGACACATTATGATTAAGGGCAATATACTGAACTCAAAAAAATGGAAATATGGATTGAAGATGCCAGTTCATTGACTTTTCCCAGTACCTCTCAGTACAACTTGGGACTATAATGCCTTATACATTTTCTGAATTAAACATCTGGTTGTTAAGTAAAATAAATACGTAGAACCCAGTTAGAAAGACAGCTGGGCAAAATCCATCGTCGGTCTTATCTGCTTTACTGAGAGGATGGAAAGAACTGAGAGAACTGTCAGAAAAAAACATTTTCCCCTCTCCAGACCCATTAGATCTAGGCATCGATGATGACCAGCATGACTACGACAGCGTAGCTTCTGATGAAGACACAGACAGTGAGCTGACCACCCAGAACAACAACAACACACAACGCAGCAACCGTGCAAAGGTATTTATTGTACTCAAATAGACACTATAAAACTATATGTACCAGCTTTAATACAACACTTGTTTTCAGGATAAAACTTGGTGTTCCACAAAAATGTAATCCTCTAACTCAGCCTTTGATATGTAAGACGGCTAAGCTTTCCCTTGATTTACTGTTTAGGACTGCTTGTCCCAGCATGCTTTGCAGGGAGTTGCCGTTGTCAGAGCTGCCACATTGCTCCTGAGTGACATCATCAACGATTGCATTGTTCATATAGTGTGTGTGGAGGGTAAGAGGAGACAGAGTGAAATGCAGCAGTGGGAGTGGTAGAAGTCACAGAGTAAACAGCAGCTAAACCAGTAGCTATCTTTTTCTGTGGACTCGTTTAGCTCAGTGGGCAAAAACCACAAGTCAGATTTTCCAGCCAATCTCCACACTAAAAATATGTGCATTCATTATTTTGTTGTGCACATATGTTTAACTGTGGTATGCTTTGTTCATTTAGTGGTATGTATTGAATAAGGTTGGGGGATTAGGATATGTTAGGCGGTGGATGAATTATTAACAACGAACTTTGAAGAATAGTTTATGAAAGATGTTTTCAGTGGTTCGATTTTAGGGAGTGGTGTAGATCTGAGTTTGAGCTTGTCCCAGGGTCACAGGAAGTGGGGGTGGAGAGTGGAGAGCAAGAACCAAGGCTCTACTGTTTATCCTCTATGTGGGTGATCAACTGTAGCAAAGTAGGCTGCATCCTATTCCCTCATACAGAAGTAAACTCTGTTTTTCCTCCGCCACACAGCATTGATTAAAACTAATAAAGCACATTTCTTATATCCATTGATAAAACTGCATACGTTAGTATAGTGTATGAGTAATAATAGCAAGTAATTGGCTTTGTATTCTGCAATATCTTCAAATGTGTGGTGAAGTCGGTTTCTTCACTTGGGCTGCACCTCACTTTCCAGCTGCGTTAGTTTGTTTGTTATTTTGTTATTTGACTTGTTGCTTCCTCTGCCCGTATGTCCTGTCGATCCAGAGTATGGACTCGTCAGACCTGTCGGATGGTCCCATCACCCTGCAGGAGTACCTGGAGGTGAAGAAGGCCCTGGCCTCCTCAGAAGCCAAGGTGCAGCAGCTGATGAAGGTCAACAACAACCTGAGTGAGGAACTTCGGAGGCTCCAGAAGGAGGTAGGGAGTATGGAGGGGAGATGAAAGGACAGTCAGGGATTGAGGACTTGGAGACAGATGCAAGCTGATGTATTTTGTCATTTTCCTACACATACTGTGGAATTTGACGACAGCTTTTCCTTTCTGTTCTCTTAAACCGAAGCATGTTATTGTCATGTGGATCGAGGGGGGCTACATTTACCATTCTCATTTTAGCTGCCAGGTTTAGGTCATTTCTGATAGTGATCATCTGCTGTTCATTGTCACTTCACTTGGATTCTTGTGAGTCGTTGTCATTAGCTCAGTGTGTTCATTGGTGGCTGCCTGCATCAGCTTATGTGACCAGTGATTCATTCAGTCATGTATTAAAGTGAACAGTTGAGGAAAACGTGGACTTGGACAAGAAAAGACTTATGAACACAGATGTTACAAATAACCGAGCATGGTGTCAAGTTAGATGGTTGTCAGAAGCACAGGTTTCGGTTCACCCACATGTCCCCACATTAATGGCTATGTATAAATGCAGATTTACCTCTCCACCCCATCTCCGTGACCTGATCCCTACCTTGACATGTAACCTTTTGAAGCATCTGTACTGCATCTTCGCCCCCTCCCCATTATTGATATGAGTTGATATGTGTATGAGTCTCTTACTGTACCTGTAATTATTGTTGCTTGTCTGTGACCATTCGGTTAACGCCCCCTGCCTTCCCTTCACCCTTCCCATGTCCCTCCTGCCATTCTTTCATCCCTCCCTGCTCCCTTCCTCCTCTCCTGTAGATCACACGGATGCAGACAGAGAACAGTGCGCTGCGGGGCAGCCAGCAGGCTGGGGGGGTAGCTGGCCATGGGGTAGGGGGCCCTGGTGGAGGAGGAGGTGGCGGAGGCCATTGGCAAGGGGGTGTGATGCGAGGTGTAATAGGTGGAGTAGGTATGAGTGGGTTTGGGCCAGGAGCGGACACCCCTGGGCTCTCAGTGCCCTCCTCAGTCACCCCCCACACCCATCCTCACCGGAGGGACCGCCAGGCCTTCTCAATGTACGAGCCAGGCGCAGCTCCCAACCCCACGGCCCACGGTCCCCCAGCCCTGGACTCCCTAGCAGCCCGCCTGCAGCCACTCAACACACCAAGTGTAAGTTAGTACTTCCCCAGACCTTTCTATTTCCTGCCTTCTTTTTGATGGCCCTGATTGGCTCTTTTTGGTTTTATTGATTGGCAACAGCCCAATCCTAATCTCTCTATTTTCCCTCTGACTCTTCCTCTCCCTGCATCTCCGACCCTGATCCTTCTCTGAAAGGTCCAGTTAGGCATGATGCCCTTTTAAATGTGAAGGTGTTAAAGGTTAAGGCTAATAATCACACGCCATCTATAGTTATTTAGCTTCATGATAGAGAATACGTGACCTGAAGGAGAAAGATGGGAAGTTGACTGCTTTGTCTGTTTGGTTACCTGGCAACACCTTTGTTGCTCCGCTCTCTAGCTTGCATTGCACCCTTTGAACTTACCATTTTCAACCATGTTTGTCCTCACCATTAGTGCCCCTGTTGCTCAACAGCCTCTTGAACTGGGGACACCAGGATCACACACTAATGCACACACAGAGTGGCCACACTGAAACAGTGCTTATATTTTCTCCTGAAGCGGCTGATAACGCTCAACTCGGTGATCAGTTATATCATTTAGCCCACAATAACATCTATAATTTGCAAATACACAACCCCTCACCTCTACTGTCGACCTCCATGGACAAGTCAGTTTCAGATTCACCATTTCTTTACACAAAGATTTACCTGTTTGTCTGTTTTCTTTCTGTCTGTCTGTCTCTTCACCTGTCTCTCCCTCGCTCACTGCAGTGCAGCCGCGCATCCACTGGATGTAAGCATTCTGTCTGTCATTGCATTGTTTGCCATTTCATTTTCAAATGTAGGATTCCCTTGCACTGTGCACCACTTCTGCTTATTAAGCATTCTAATACTGGAGATCAACATTAGTTCACAGTATGTGTGTAGTCAATTTTCCATGATCTGTGTGATGTGTAGCTGTTTCTTACTGGGTACTTTAGTTGACAGTGTTTGGACTTCAGCGGTAACTATAGCATGTAGTTTTGATCGAGAATGGGTGAGCTGCCGGGTTGATCTGGCGCCATTGTCACTGGCTCGCTCATTTTGTTTTCCTCCTGTTTACAAAAACACCTCTTCTCTATGTCTTCACACTCCTACTTTTCCTATTTCTTCATTCATCTCTTTCTGCTAATCTGTCATTCCCCTCTCTATCTTTTTTTCCTGTCATCTCTATCCCTCCATCCCTCCCTGCTGTTTCCCTTTCTCCATCCTTGTCTTCGTCTCTCTTCACAGGTAAGGAAGGGAAGTACAGGAGGTCTTGTACCATATGGAGGCCAGCATCTGTCTGGATCTACAGAGATGGGCAGATACATGGTGCGTTTACACAGCTACAAACAACTCTCGTGATTATGCTTGAAATCATCAGGTGCTTGAACTTGGTGGGATGTGGTAGACATTAAGCTCCGTTCGGTGAGGTGTGTGATAACTGTAATGATGTTATAAACCTGTTGTTGCTGTGTTTCTCTCCCCCAGGTCTCTAAACCAGAGAAACACGGCAGTGGCACAGACAGCGACTATGACAACACACAAACGTATGACGTCTCTCTAAGGTCAGACTCGCTGTATTTTGTTTCCTTAGTTACCAGTATTGTAGATAAGGCTGTGGCCGTCGGCTCGCTCCTACTCCTACCTATGCCAGGTGTTCAAGTGTCTTTCCACGTTTCTCTTTTCAGTATGGGCCGCAGCAGTGAGGAAGAAGGTCGTGGGGACTCTGAAGAGGGAGGAGGTGGGGAGTTAGGGGAGCCAGACCCCACCCTGCCCTGCACAGAAGATGTCATACTGAAGACTGAGCAGGTGACCAAGAACATCCAGGAGCTGCTCAGGGCTGCTCAGGAGTTTAAACACGACAGGTTAGTAAAGACGTCATTGTTAACATATTGTTAGCGCTAATAGCATCCATGCTAGCAAGTACATGGACCCACAGAGCATCCAGTGCCAAAGCCATCTTCTTCTTTTTGTTATTCTCTTTGTTGTTTTTTTAAATCAGTTTTTTTAAATTTTTTAAATCATTCTGTTACTTTCACACTATTTCTATCATAATTAAAAACTGCACAAAATGACAGCATTTGCTAATTTTACTTGGAATGGTGCTGCTCCTGTCAGTGTCCAAGATTAGCTTTAGCTTTCATACCTGTAGTTTGGTTCAACTGGTCCTGAGATGGAGAAAAACCATCCCATTCGTCTTTTTTTATTTTATTTTGGTCCAATTCATTATCACACTGACAATTTACACATGTACCAGAGAGAGAGGGAGAGAGAGAGAGAGAGACCCTCACAAATGGGTGTGGTCTCTCTCATCAGGACCATTCTGGCAAAATAACCTATAAACCTCAGAATAAGTGTACAGGTCTCTTCTTATCAAGTTCATTAAACAATTTGCTTTATGGCCACTAGACTTAGCCTTACAGTGAATGAAGCTTTCCTTCTCCAGCAGTTTGAACCTGATTGTTTGGTCTGAGTTAGTTTAAACTGTAACAATGCAATCATAGACTAGTCCAAATGAACCTTGTTTGTTCTCACTTCTCAAGTAAAGTAACTAATTTGTCTCTTTCTTAGCTTTGTTCCGTGTTCTGAGAAGATCCATGCTGCTGTCACTGAGATGGCCTCACTCTTCCCCAAAGTAAGTTCTCTGTGCGTTACTTCTCCATTCAGACCTGACATTAAGTTGCCTATTCAGCAGCTGGTTCACAGTGCTAAATACAAGAAGGATTTTCATCAGATCACTCGAACTGCAAAAACAGACAAAAGCTCCCTGATGATCAACACAAATCAAGAAAGAAGCACAGGAAGAGCAATGATGTGCATGGTCCGAGTGCCAGCAAAACAGGATGCCTAATTTCCATTTGGGAAGAGGAGCCTGTCCAAATAGAACTTGATGACTGCTATTGTAACTGGGCTGTTATGAGAATATGGCTAAATCTGTAGCCTTTGATAGCATACATGATGCAGTAGTGAAATCTGATGGTCTGCTGGACACGAGATGTGTCCCGACTGTTCTGTAATTTTCTCTGTCTGCATTCTCTGCCATGCAACATGTGAGCTGAGTTTTGACCACCCTTCATTTCTCCACAGCGCCCAGCACTGGATGCAGTCCACTGCTCTCTCCGCCTGTTGGCTTCCAGTGCCTCGCGGTTGCAGGTGGAGTGCCGTAAGGCAGCGCCGTCAGAGCCTGGGGCTCCTGCAGTGGATTATCAGCTCCTCACTCAGCAGGTCATCCAGTGCGCCTATGATATTGCCAAGGCTGCCAAACAACTGGTCACGATCACCACGCGCGAGAAGAAACAGTGACCCACAAACGCATGGATAGATGGATAGATGGATGGAGAGTAAAGAGGAAAAGTGCACAGATCATTGTTTGGGTGGGCTAACATGGATGGGAGGGGTGTCTAGGAGAGAAGAAAGAGGGGTAACATAACACTATAGATGGAAGGAGGAGGGAGGGGGAGTTACTGAGACTATGATGACCACCGTGAAGAAAGAAGAAGAAAGTACTTGATAGAAGTTAGGAAAATGCATGGAAAGGAAGCAGATGAAAGTCAAGTGGAAACACTGCAGAGGACTGGAAAATGTTCCACAAGTATGGATATGAAAGTAGGGGAAGACAAGTGGGAGGATCAAACTACAATTGGACTAAGATGTGTATAATAAACCGCTTAAATAGTGCGGTAAGCAAACATGAAATGCAATGGTGGTGATGTACAGTGAACTGGATCCTGAGCTGTTACTGCTTTATTTATTCTAACCTGTCGCTCATAATTCCTCTCTCTCTCTCCCCGTTTATCCAAACTGGAGAGAGAGGAAATGTATGATGCGAGAGAGGGGTGTAAAAGGAAGAACCAAGACATACTCCACAAGGAATCGAGACGTTCCTCCTCTCATTTCCTCTGGCCCTCGTTTACCCCTCTTTCTCTGCAGCCAGTCACGAGGCCCGTGTGTCGTCGCACCAACCCAACCAGAGAAGGACCCGCTGGGACGCATCTAGCTCCCTCCCACTTCACACCTAATGCAGCCCCTCAGGCCCTTCCTCCCAGGTTTGCTTCAGCAGCGGGTTTCCACTCTTCTCCACCTGTCGCCCCTCTGCTGTTGGTGGTACACAGCATGATCTGGCATGTTTTTCATTTCTTCTCCCTTTCGCTTTCTTCTGAATCTGCAGATTGAATCAGTCTGCGCCTCCTAAGGAGAAACATTACCGACTTACACAAACAAAACAATTACACTGGAATAATTGTGATTTATTGCTATTGTTTATCATGCTATTATTTTTTTGTATTGATATTTTTACTGACTGTCATCTCGATTTAATTGTTTATGTATGTCTATTTCCTTGTCTAAAAAATGATTCTCATTTAGTGGAAACGGGAGACGTGTGTGTGCTCAACATCTTACTGGGACTTAAATTGCATACACACAAAAAATAACCTGTGAAATGACCCTCAGCTATTCTCAAGCACTATGTTTCTGACTGACAGTAGAGGGTTTTTTTCTTTCTGTTGTTGTAGAATGTCCTGTGGCCAAGGGGTTAAACCGTTGCCAAAAGGGGAGAGGGTGTTGGAGGGAGATTTGCTCTTGGCTTAGATTTTTCTGTCACCCCAAAAGCCCCTTGGTGCACAGTGAACCTGTGAACCAGAACCTGGATCGACATGCTCCTTTCGTGTATTCTCAACTGTCTTTTTTTTGTGCTTGATTTATCTTACAATTTGCCTCATTTAACAGAGCCAGTGGAATCATCTCAGAATCTATCCCACATTCTTTTCTACTGTGCCAAGCGAAGGATGATGAAATCAAGCGCACCATTTGGCCCAGTCGATAAGGACAAACCCCTCCAGTGTCGCTTTAAAGCAGTATGTTCCTTCTGTGACGCTTCTATTGCACAGCACCACTTTCAACATGCATGTCAGCAAATGTTCAGTTCCACTGAGGTGAGACAACGTACTGATGCATTGCAGTTAAGCTTTAAGTGGACCGATGGAAAGCACTTGATCAAGCAACCTGGAGTGTACATATGACCAGAAATAGTCATTGTATTGTTTCAGATGAGAAACTGTGTTCATTTGAAATTGATTCACCTCAAGTGTGCTTGATTTAGTTTGCCATGTGTTACTCTCACTTTTTAGACTGTGCAGCGAGCACAATCAAGCCTACATTCTGTTTCTGATTGATTCTCTGTCACGGCCTGCTGATCTGGGCCACAGAACATATTACTTCTACTTCACTGTCTCTGAACTTTGCCAGTGGGAGACAGCATTGGGAACAAAGATAGTGTTTTTTTTTTCTTTCTAGGATAGCGCACTTAGCCTACTGTAAGTTTAAATCTTCTTGTACTGTGCCGAACAAATGTCATATCTGTAACCGAGCAGATGGAATCGAAAAGGTCTTTCCTGTTCTATTGGTTATTAACCCTGACCTCTAACCTTTCTCCGGTTATTCTGCAGTTCGTTTCTCAAAGTGTTTGTGGTTTAAGGAGATGGACAAAGGATGTCCTCGTCCATCAAACAGCATTTACAGTCTTTCTTGTATTGCCTTTTAACAAGGAGCAGTTTGCCCATAATTGACTCCAAACACTTTGAGAGATTAACGCTAGACCACCTTTAGCACTTTCCTTGTCCACTTTATTCTTTTTTCCCCACAGTTAGCCCTGGTCATCACTCGGGGTGTCTGACTGTCAGTGTTTTTTAGTCACTTACATAGATATCTCTGTAGGGGGAGGACCGTTTCTCTGTTCCCTGTCTAAACAAATCATGTCTGGAAGACTCTTGAAATGTACCATTGTTTGATATTGAATGCCTTTGCACATCATCATCATCATCATCATCATCTCCTGTTAGACTAGCTGAGCTACAGTGATGTACTGACTGCTGAACCAAGAGAAATACTACACACACACACACACACACACACACACACACACACACACACACACACACACACAGGGGCCAGTAGAGACACTTGTCCCTTCAATCACGATCTCCCAAGTTTTAGATTAGAGCCATCTATATGAACATATATTTTCATGCTATATTTTATATCAAGCTAAATGCTAGGTTTATGTTTGTGAGATATTTATGCGAGTCTAGTTGTTGGCCCAAGTGCGGGACCTGTTCGCCACCTCTTCCTTCAGCTCTTTAGTCTCGACACCGGATGTACTTCACAGTTGGATCCTGGTCTTGTCTTAGTTGCACTATTTTCAAACACCAGAGGTAGGATCTACATTTTGTACTGGACTCTTCCAGAGATCTACGATGAGTACAATAGGTGCAGGACGCAAGCTTTTGGCATGTGATGGGGCTAAGAAAAGTCTGATGCGCTCTTTGGTTTAGCATTACAGTCATCTCAAAATGGTGGGAGGAGGGTCTAAAACGCACATGGCCTAGTCCCTCCCTGAGTTAGTGGACACTACATAGGGTCCCTCTAGTGTGAATGTTAAATGCCATCCTCCGTCATGTCCAGATATCAGCACATACTCTCAAACACTGAACACAAAGCTTCAACACTAATCCGCTGGACCAAGCCTTCCACACATACAAACATTAAATTTACAGCCAATGAGTTCCATACTCAGACACACACTTCAGATTTTCAGCCATTGGCAGTACACTGTGGCCTGTACTGTTGCTGTCCCGTGTTTTCTGCTACACTTTGGGAGATGGGTGACGGGAGAGGAATCTTTTAACAAAAGATGTTAAAAAACTGTAAAAAGTAGAGAAACAATGACTTAAAAAGGTCAATCGTAACGGAAACTCATAAGCTGTACATTTGTAATAAAATAATAAAACAAGTTAATTGTCCACTGTATGCATTTAAGTTCTTAGTGTAAATGAATATGATTTACAACAAATAACACAATGACAACGGGTGATTTTAAATTTATTTATTTATATTTATCTATAAAATCTCTAAAACTCTCATTTCAAATTAGATGCATCTACGAACAGCTTCTCTCCACAGACATTTGACTCGAGCATTGTCTGTATGCTTCGGCAGAAAAAGTCAACTGTTGCTGTCGTCTCAGGTTATAAAACCACAGCAGCAGCCAGTAGCTGCATGAGATTGTCCATTTTCCCAAGACGCAAGAAAACATCCTGACAACAGTTATGCCAGTTAACTCATTTATTTTTGTAATTCCATTGCCAACATTTACCTAAAATATTCCAAATACAGCAATTTACATTTGTACCATTCAATGACGAACCCCTCACAGCATTGCTTAGAACAGCAACTTACACATTCACATAAAAATATTCATAAAAACACAATCAACAGGTAGAAAACTGTTCGGAGCGCCGCGCAGTAGACGGTGCTGACAAACGCATCGCTTTATTAGGTACACCGGGACAATCTTAGTGCAACTGGTACAGCAGCTCTGTCACTCAGTCCAATCAAGCTGCCCACTGGATCTAACTGCTATTTGTGGCATCTCACTTTCAGCTATTACCTGGAGTCCTCTCACCAATATACAGTAGAGTGTATTAAGGACACAAAGACCACTTTTTACCTCCTCTACGTGCAGAGAGACTGCAGCTCGTTCTTGTGGCTGTTTATAGATGTTCATCTGAGCCGGAGGAGCTCGGCAGGAGAACACACTCCTGTCTCCTGCTCCGTTTACGTCTCCTCTTTGCGATTCTCAGTCTTCTGCGGATCACATCTAGAAGACAAACGCATACACACGTAAAACACAAAATATTCGTAATTCTCAAGTATGTAAACCTTGAAACTTGATCCTTCTCCATGTGGTCCACCCACCTGCCACAGTGTCGTAGTCCTGCCGAGGATCGTGCCAGTAAAGACTGGGCATGGTCCTCCAGTGGCGGTACAGGCGAGTATGGAGCACCGACAGTGTCAGGACAATCAGCAAGAAGCCCAGTGCAGCTGCTGCCCACTTCGCGTCATTTGTCCTGGGGGTCCTCTGCAGGCCTCTATTCACACCAGCAGCTCTGTGTTCGCCTGCTCTGCAGCCGTCACATTGATGTCTGTTTGGCGGGTAACTGGTCACCTTTGTGTTTAGGTGCTGCTGTGAACCCTTCTGAGATTTGGTAACAGACTCTGAGTCAGTGTTTTGCTTATGCTCCACCTCTCTTTCTTTCACATCTATTACTTTCTGTCTTATCTTGCCATCTGCTGCAATGTCTTTATCACTATTTTTGGCTTTAGAGTCGTTCTCCTTCAAGTCTGTACCTCCATCTCTGGAACCGAAGGTCGGTGCTTCAGCGCTTAGGTTTCTTTTCTGAAACTCTGGTGCACCAGGTCCCACAGAATGACTTCTACGCGAAGACAGACCTGGAGGATGTGATATAATCTTGCTTCTTGGAGGAGACTTTGCTGATAATCCAGGTGCGTTGTTATCGCTCTGATCCTCCTCTGTCTTTCTGCTCCCAACCTCATCCTCGACGTTCCTCTTCGTTTCTCTGACAGCTGCTCTTATGTGCCTTCTTTTGGCTTCCTCTTTTATTTCTTTCAAGCTTTCCTTGTTCATGCTGGACTCTGTCTCCATGGCTCCACTGAGCAAAGAAGAGATGATTTGTTCACAGCATTGCCTCAGAGACTCCTGGGGATTGACAGTAACAGCTGCTTAGAGGAAACTGTAAAAATGACTCTTCTATACTACTCTTTTTGCAGTGCATCTAGAATAACTGATTAATAACAACATGCCATAAGTTGAGACTCCAAACCTTCAGTTTTGCTGGGTTTTCCTCTGCATGTGTGTGCTGCTGTTGCTTCTCAGCTGGCCGGGTCAGCAACAGGTTGTAGTTGCTGCTCGGGTTCACACCATCAGACTTAGTTTCTGTGGTTGTTGTTGTCTCCAGCCAAACACAGACATCCAAAGAAGCTATGGTAGACAGTTCTAAAGTGTGACCCCAGGACACCAGGGCTAGTGGCTGCACACAGAGCAAACACATCATGTACATTCACTCTCTTTCTTGCAGAAGCTAATCGACCTTATGATTGAATAAGTCACAGTACAGTCACTTTAATAGTGCTCCAAAAGATTTAGGTCTAATTTTGTGGTATTATAAAAAAACAACCATAACTGCGTCATTAGGGAGATTAATAC
This sequence comes from Microctenopoma stevenorrisi, assembly GCA_032270685.1. Lineage (NCBI taxonomy): Eukaryota > Metazoa > Chordata > Actinopteri > Anabantiformes > Anabantidae > Microctenopoma > Microctenopoma stevenorrisi. Next base: position 8,715,176 of record JAUMTR010000005.1, on the reverse strand, counting down.
AGATAATTCTGAGACTATTAAAAATCTGGCTTATGAAGCATCAAAGGAAGTTTCTGATGGACCCACTATAGCAAAACATGTTCAAAAGGCAGCCAAGGGTGATCAAAGGGAACCATAAATATTATTATAAATATACACACAGGATCTTTGTTTTATTTATTAAATAGTAGTTCCAGCAAAGGAACTACCCATAAAAAATACTGGTAACAAGAACACTTTCTTACTGCAGTAAGAAAACGTTTTGAACATTTAACTTATAACAGAAACTACTAGACAAAGGCATGCCACAGAACAGAGATGCCTCCCGCTTGCTTTACCGTCTGTTCACTGAGCTGCAGATGTGGGGTGATGATGTAGTCTGGCAGACAGGAGCGAGCCAGGACAGATAGAAAGAGACGCTCGTGTAGAAGAGTACATGGATGATAGAGAAAAACAGTCACTCCGTGCTGGAAAATACACAGAAAATGTATATATATATATATATTTATTTATTTTTTTTTTTTTTGATTTTTCAAATTGGGCAGCAAATAAAGATCTGTTGCTCTACTTGATTGGCCTAATAAAGTGGCCAGTGAGTGTATAAGATGTGTCTACTGTATTACTGTATATAAATTGATATTGATATGTTGTACAAGGCCTGAGACATATAGTAATATATTAGTATTAGAGTGGAGACAAGGAAGAAGCAGCATCAAAAGAACTTTAATGTTCAACTTACATGTAAGTTGTTGAGCCACCGCTGAGGTGGACAGTACAAATATTCTCCGCTCTGTGCCATTACTGGTCTGTATGCGCCACTAAAACACACATATAGTAAACACAGACACACAGCATCCTCAATTACCCAGATATACTTGCATCTGTTAAAACTTTATTGCAGTATTACAAAGCACACAAAGAAAAGGTGGGTTTTGTAACTACATGTGTTTTAACCATCGTGCATCTAGGGAAACTGCCTCTCCACACATGCTTACCTGCAGGGAATGGCATGGTTGTAGGAAATATGTTTATCCATACACATGTGCTTCGCTGGCTGCAGCGAAAAGAGATCCAGCGTTATTGGGTTTGAGAAGAACAAGACAAACTACTATTATTTAGGTCAAAGGCGGGGGAAACCTCAAACAACAGCAGTTGCTCGGTTGAGTGTTAAGTTACCTCAGGATCATACACTGTGTCAATACGGTGATGCGTCTGTAGATAGGAGATAAGAGAAAAGTGGACATTGCCTTAACGACGGATTGAGCAACCAGAGTAATAGCCAGTGTATCGTATATGGGATGTCTGGGAGCAAAGATCTGATGCAGCCACATGCACAGGACTTTAAACTTCCTGGCTGCCAGTGTATCATAACAATATCTATCAATGCATACGTGTGTGAGTGTGTAAAATGATTTTTGTGTTAGCTGTTACCTGAGTAGACTTCAGTATCCTGGTAGATGCTGAACAGTCCCAGAAAACATCACCCGAAAGTAGGTCCTTCTCCAAAAACAGCTGTTTCTCACACACACACACACACACACACACACACACACACACACACACACACACACACACACACAGAGGAAATTGGCTGCATTTAACGCCCGATACCGACAATACCCGACAGAAACTGAACATAAAACATTTTAAACAATGTAACGTAGCGTATCTAAATAGCACCTTTCCGTTGTCACATCCAGGCCGCGGAGACTCGGAGACACCGCACTGACCCAGGCTGACCCACAGCGCGGCCCACACGGTCACCGACAGCTGCGGGGATGTGGTCCGGCTCGGCATGGCGAGAGCCGCGCAGTCATTAACGTGTGAATATGTAACGCCAGCTAGTGGTCATAGCTCCCGTTTGGTCCGCTGGTTTATGAAACGCTGCTCCCGAACACATCTTTTCTCTGCCGAAGTCCCATAGTGGCAGCAGAAAGGGAAACGAACCCAGCGTTAGTCACCTAACGTCGTCTTCGCTAAGCCTGTTGTTCGTGCCTGACAATTTCAGTGTAACTAATGACGCTCGGTTGTTTAACGAGGACACTAAAACCTGTTGCAGCAACTACTTACTCTGTCTCTGATACGCATCTGCTAAGCTCTCGACATTATTAAAGATGTTTTTTTCCGTGAACATTTCAAAATAGTCATTGCAGCTCTGTGCATTAAAGTAATCAAGATAATACAAGTTAATGTATTATGTTAACCTAACTCTAACTAGTATATTTTACCATAAAGTACGTCGGTTAATTGTTTTAGATTAACTTAACGTGTGTCGAATCATATCTGTTCTGTTTCTTTATTAATTTCGATATATTTGACTTATTTTTTTTAAAAACTTACATTTCCGGTATCCCACTGGTATCGCTGGCTAAGTTTGGCTAAGTACGGAAGCTGGAAAGGAACAGAGGGAAGCCGTCCGATTCATAGAGCGACTCCCCCTGGATCGCTGAATTCTCTCTCTCCTCTGGGAGGCGACAGAAGAGCATTACGTTTTAAGTCTGCGATTATTTTACATCATAGCTGCTAAATAAAAAGTATCATAATTTGGTATAGCCTACGAATTTCTGCAAAATACAGCTACACTTTACCCTCCCTACAACTGAACTTTAATGTTGCACCTGACACTAAAACAGATATAACCTGTTGGTACAGTTAAACGAGCCAGTCCTGTATTTCTTTTTAGAAATCTAGACAAGGCAATATTCAGTCAACTAAAAACTAATAAACTCTACGAAAGACTGGGTTTATTATAATTAATAATCATAAAATATATAATACATAGACATATTAGCAAAATCACATAATATTATGACCCTGAATATTAAGGAAACAGATATTAGAATGTTATAGTTATTATAACATTCTAATATAGTTTTGTTTTGAAATGACATGGCACATTTCATAGGATTTTTTTTTATCTGAATATTTGCCATGCTTCTAATTCCTCATTTAGAAGAACGTGACAGAGAGGAAACGTAACAAAACTAGCCAGAAAGAAAGAGATTATTTAAAACAGTGGTCTTGGTACATAAACTATAGAGGGGGCACAGTTTTTCATGTGTAAAATTAATTTTCTGATAGTGGTCTTTATTTTGAAACTTGGATGTCTCTGTGAATTGTGCCACTTTGACACTTACCTACCTACCCATAAATCTGTAGCTCTTGGCACCTTGTCATTAAACTACACAGGTACGCTGTTCTAAGCAATGCTGTGAGGGGTTCGTCATTGAATGTTCCCTTTGTTCCCTGGTTGTTGGAGACAGGGAGACCTAAATGGAATCAACTGCCCCAAAAGGTTTACAGTCTTCTATTTATTTTTGTTATTGTGGTCTTCTTAGCTTGATGGATGTGAATGTTACTAAATATTGACTTATGCTGAACAGGCAAAACTTTCTTTGGTAGGAAAGCAAATCATACATTTGTTACATCCATTAAGGTTATTACTGTTTTGTAGAGATATTAGGTCTGTTAATGGCTCGTTTAGAATAATTCTTAGAATGTTTGGTAAAAGATAATAAAAATAATATTATAACAATTATAAGAAGCTTATGTTAAATTTTTACTCCTCTACGTTTTAACCTGGCTTTCAATAGAAGGTTGAGGAAGGATAAAGACACGCAGTTACACAATTCAGTGTTTGTTTTAGTACAACTAGTTTGGCATGGTTGCTAGAGCAGGTAATCAGAGTTTGTAGATACTGGTAGCTTGTTTTCTGAGTTTTTACTATTTAAATTTCTGTATATTATTGGAGATCAAAATGAGTGGGTCTGTATGAAGGTGAAGCAGATGCTGCAGATGTCCAACCACAAAAAGAGGTATCTACAGCTTGTCTAGAGCCAGTTTCTGAGTTAACAGAGCCTGCAGAGCTTGCTAAGATGGAGGGAGATAAGAGTCAACATGAACACTTGGCAGAAGGAAGACACAGACTGGTAAGCAACAGGAGAGACATCTTAAAAACACAGAGTCATCATCGAACCATGTTATTTAGCACCAAATATTCAAAGTACTGTGGGCCTATTATGCAATAGTTATAATTTCAAAACACTGAAAAATATAGGTAAAGGTGCACAGTGGCAAAATAATCGATTTCCAAAAGCTGTTAGGAATCAATAGATCAATTATGTCTGCATTTTGTCTGTCACCAGCATTCATTTGACAGATCTCTCTTCTCGTCGGAAAGTAACGATGATGGTACTGACAAGAAAGACAAGAAGAAAAAGAAGAAAAAGGTTTATTTAACCCTCTATCATTTACAATATCAGCTGTTTTATTGTTCTGTTTATGTTATAATAATACAAACTGATACAGTACATTGTTTTGTTTGTCTTAATTATAGCACTCTAGTTCCTCCTCTTCCTCCTCGTCATCTTCCTCTGACAGTGAGAATGACAAGAAGAAGAAAAAGAAGAAGACAAAGAAAAAGAAGAAGCTAAAGAAATACAAGGCAACGGTAAAGGGTGTTTTGCCAGTTGTCAGACTGTGCAAAAAATGTCAGTGTGCAGTTATTTACTATGCAAATAATGATCAGAAGGTTTCTGAAGAAAGCATTACAATATTAAAGTTGAAATTACAGGTAATGAAAAAAGGCCAGATAATACCAAAAAGACATGAATGGCAAACTGAATAACTAAGAAATTATTAATAGATTGAGTGTTACTTAATTTTTAACACAGCGTTTCAGCTCCTTAAGTTCATCCTCGGTGTCTGACAGTTGGAAAGAAAAGAGGAAAAACAAAAACAAGAAGAAGGACAAGAAAAATGTCAAATTCTCCTTCTTGCCTGACAGTGATGTAGTAGACTTACGGGTTGGGCCACTCATCATGTGAGCATGACAGAGCATTTTACTTATTATAGCACTGCTGAGTCAGGCCACATTTTTATTTTCCACCTGCAGGACGCTTAGTTTTTATTAAGTTCTGAATCTGACTTTAACTCAGACAGAACAGGTCAGGTGTTTTTTGTGTGTGTGCATGTACTGTATGAGGAAACACAGGATACAGCACGTATAGTAAGCCTGAGTGGGACTGTGTGTGCGCTTTTTTGTAGGCAGAGGAGCAGAATGAGGTCAGCAGTAGTACTTTTGTTTCAGCAGCCGGTGAGCATTTACCCTTTTCTGAAACTGAAGACACAATAACCACTAAAACACATTGAAATATCAACAACAATCATCACTACAAACACACATAGTGAGTTTGATTATTGTTGATGTTTCTGCAGGTGATGAGTTTGCAGGACCATGTGCTGACAAGGGAACATAAATGTGCTATGCACTTAGATGATATGCACAAACAGAGAAAACCACTGCTTTCTTTTATGCCAGGTCAGAGTCAATGAGCTTATAGCAGCAGAAGGGAAACTGTGCTTTGGTATGTGAGCTTCACATGTGGCTCTTCAACAAATCAACCAGCAAGCAAGTATTATGAAGCTACCGTTCTGTTTGTAATGTTAGGTCCTGTCTAGCAGGTGGAGCTGAGACATTCTCTGGTGGCCACATTAACGATAATAAGGGAGGAGAAGGTGTGTGTACGGAGAAGGAGGAGAAGGCAAAGAAAAAGGTAAAATCACTTGAGACCAAATATAAAATGTGAGTTTGTTGTTTCAATGGAAATCACAATGTACCGATTCGGCTTGGTATCAAGTTCACATTGAACAAGACATGCTGTGTTCTACAGGATTTATCCCCAGGCTGTGATCATGACAAAAAGAACAAGAGCAAGAGAAAGAAAAAAAAAAGGCAAACACAGAGCACTGAAGCTTTATTTCTCTTTAGTGGTAGTTCGTGGTGAATTTAATCAACTTGTATAACACAGACACAGACACTTATTGTGCATGATGGATGGATGTGGTGTCTCAGTCTGAAATAACGTAAAACATAGGATTTCTAAATGTGTGTTTCTGTGTTTGGTTCGATCCTTAGGACTCCTCCAGTTCCTCGTCTTCATAATCTGATAGTTCATATACAGACAGTGAAGATGACAAGAAGAAGAAGAAGAAAAAGAAGATGAAAAAGAAGGAGGATAAGGTTTGTCAATACAAGAAACTCACCAATCCCGTGTATACTTGCTGTTGTGAGTGACTTATGTGTTGTTTTACAGGATTCCAGCTCTTCCTCCCATGATGACGAGAAGAAGAAGAAGAAGAAGAAGAGGAAGAAGAAGAAGAAGCAGGTGAAAACATCTCTCTTGTGTTGTACTGATCTCTATGCTCTTTGTTGCAGTATGTATGAACTCCTGAATTCCTGTCTATGATTAACTCACTAATATCCTTTATAGAAGTCAAGCAATTCCGAGGATAGCACATCTCCTTTTGATAGTGATGATGAAAGGTGAGGTGATACAATGTTGTCTACGTAGTGTACCTGAGTTTCATAGTCAACCATGCTCACGATGTTAATTTAACTGTAGAAAAAGAAAAAGAAGAAGAGGAAAACAAGGTGAGGACCCTTTGTTTTCCATTTAAGGTTTTTGATCTTTAACAACTTTGATGAAATTTCCTGTAAACATATACATGCAAAAATAGGGGACTAAACCCCCCCCCCCCCCAGAACAAGCGCAAAGTAGTAAAAACTATTAAAGTAAATAGGTAGAAGAAGAATGTCTACATTACTGCGAGATAAAATAACATGTAATGTGTATCATCATCAATATGTGGTATCATTTAAAAATAGATAACTGACAGCTGCATCCATTTTTTGAGCAGGGCAGAAGAATCATCTTCACTGGGACTGCGACTCAGGAGGTGGTGGTGAATGCTCGGCTCATGGGGGTTGCAGCTTTGAGATGGTTGGCAGTTCTCTCTCACCCATGTAAACTCTTCAGGACCTGTTGTGAAGCTGGATCCTCTCTGTATGGCTCATTGCTGAGCATGGCAGAGAGACTCCTCATTCACAGACCTGCCCATGGATTACCTGTTAGGAAGCCTTACCAATAAATGAGTCCTAGATCAGAAGACTGTTACTGATTATTTTTCAAAGCACATATTTTATGCTCGTAGGAAATTGTGATTATGTGCTAACGATGTGGTGATTTTGTGCAGGAAAAAAGAATTTGTTGCTGCTGCAGTGTGACATGATTAAAATGTTCACATTTATGGAGGTGATTATTGTATGAAAAAAGAAATTTAGTCCAAAATGAGTGGAGAAATTTCTTTGAAAAACGAAATTATATTATTTTATTAACTGTTTGTTGAGCTTTTGTTGTTGTTTTATTATTATTTATTAATAGAAAATACTACTTTGACATTAGTTGTGACGGAGAAATGTTTCTGGAAGTGGAGTTAGTGCCAATGTTTTGACAACAATAATGAAAATGAATCAGAAGCACACAACTTCACCACCTACTATGCAATAAAAACATTTTGACAGTTGGAATATAGATTTTATAGAAATGAGAACTTTGTAAAAGTAGAATTTGTGGTTTTTCCTACTGTGCACCCCTCCTTTGGAAAAACCTCCATGCTGAAGATAATTCATGAAAATAAATAGTCATTTCATACACTTGCGTTATTGAAGTCATTATTATCATGTTTTAGAATCTGAACGATTTATGCTGTATTGTCTTGATGTGTTTTCAGAAGACTTCCCACCTGACCTTTGAAGTTAAACGCTACAAATATGTACATGTTGAATTATTATTATTTTCATTATCTCAACTCTGCTAACACTGTACGTGAAGGTAAGGTAAATTAATTTACAACCACATAAATGTAAATGATTACCTCATCAGCAGCAGTGGTTGGTTCGATAAGGGCACGTGGTTTAGGTGTGGTCAGTTCAGGTTTCCTGTCTGTGAGAAAATCAGTGTCTTTGGTCACTTATTTAGAAAAGTTCAGTGACTGGAGTTGCAATGGAGTTCGATCTGTCTTCAGGTTGGCTAAAAATTTTACTTCAGACTCCATCAGATAAATTTAAAGGGCCATTGTACTGTATGTGTGAGAAACTTAACCGGACTACTAGAAAGATAACCATTCGAACCTTCACAGTGGATATTCTACTGTCACTCCCATTCTCAGGGACAATATTTTGGACACAAACCTGCTGATGACACATCTGTCTTTTCCACAGCTTTAGATACAAATGAAGGGGCAGTGAAGAAAGACGAGGCCCAGAAGGATGAGCTAAAATTGCCCTTTGGCAAGAAGGATAAGGTAAAAGCAACGCATGTGTTTATTCTGCCACAGATGCTCATGCTGGTTTCTACGAGTATAGGTGCTCAGCTTTATTTAAGATTATATATATTTTATATTATATATATTCAAGAAAATTGAGTGAGTCAATAGTTGTTTGTAGAGGATTTAAGTTGAACCAAACTGACAAAAGAAAGTTGTTTCTTCTCTCTGCGTTAACTTGTGATTAATCTATTCAATCACCTTTTTTTAGAGTGAGAGCAAAAAGTCTGACAAAAAGGATAAGTCTGACAAAAAGGAGAAGTCCGACAAGAAGGATAAGTCCGACAAGAAGGATAAATCTGACAAGAAGGATAAATCTGACAAGAAGGATAAATCTGACAAGAAGGATAAGTCTGACAAAAAGGATAAGTCTGACAAAAAGGAGAAGTCCGACAAGAAGGAAAAGTCAAAGGATAAAGATGGAAAACATGACAAGAAGAAAAAGGAGAAGAAGGAGGGGGAAAAATCAGATGACTCATCCTGATCTTCTCATTAGGTAAACATATTCCTGCAGATTTCTCTGGAAATTTTAAATTTAGAATTTACAAAATGACCAAAGTCTCACCATGCTGGATTTTCATCAGTTTACACTTACAGTGTAAAGTCAGAGGTGAGATGAGGTAAACCCTCGTTACGTCATCCCCTGACAGTGAAAACTAATTAAAAAATAATTACAACTTTCGCAACATGCTTTCGATCTTGTTGTAATTTTAATATGTGAAACACCAGCTTCTATTACCTTTTGCTTGTTTGTCAATGTGTTCCCATGATGCACATCTGCAGCTTGTAGTTCTTAAGAGTTTCATAGCAAAACACAATAAAATGCACCTCAACAAGTCACACCCTGTTACAAAGGTTGACAACAGAAACGTCAACCCAGTGGTGAATATAGAACAAACCCAGTTTTAATCAGATCTGACCCAGCACACCCTGCTGTGTGTGCATATATTTAGAGTTCATGCTGGTGTGACATCACCAAGTGTGACTGACGAATTCATTATTAGTGATGTTTATCTTTTAGTCAGTCTCGGAGCTGTGTTTGCTGTCATCACTGCTGAGCCAAATTCTTTTCATTGTGCTGCAGCTTTAATTAGAGGAAAGAAAACACGTTGGTGACATTGTAGGAATAACCGGTTTATGTGCCAATGACTAAATGGCTGAAGGGAAATAAGTGAGAGTCCAGTACAGGGTGGGAGCGTGTAGAACAGGTCAGGAGAGTCATAAAGGAGCTGTTTTTATCTAATCGCTGGCATGAAAGTAACTAATCTGCTCTCAGACCTGTCCTGACTGAAATTAACTGTGACATTTAAGATGCCTCTTAATAAATCATGTAGCCGTTGTGCAGTAACAGCATTGTCTTTTTGTCATTTCAGGACTGATGCTTCCTGAGGAACCAGACTACTCTGTTGGTCCATTATGCTTCTGTCTGTTGAGTGTGTGTGTGTGTGTGTGTGTGTGTGTAGTAGTGCAGTAGTGCCAGCTTCTTTCTTGTTGCATCACCGGTGACACTGAAACATACGGTCATATGTAAACATATGTGCTGCAGTAAATGTTAAGACAACAACATAACTGACTCAATTTTGCTTCATTTTGTCCAGTAATACATCCGTGTTTATCATTTGTTTGACTCACTATGTATATTATTATCATCAGGGACACAATACAGTTGACAAAGTTGACAAAAAAAAGCCAACAGGTGTTTGCTGGTTTGTTACGTATTTCTTTTCTATCCACCTATTGCATTTATTATCATTTATTTGGCTTGACTAGTGAATGACAGCGGTAAAGCGCACAACGTCCCGCTAGTGCTGCAGCGCTGACATCTCCGCCCTGCGGCCGCGGTTGGTCAGGTGAGGTCACGTGGTTTAGGTGTCCTGCCCGTGATAAGCGCAGCCCGTCGGTACGCGCTCGCTTGTTTGGGAAAAGTTTACGAAGAAGAGTCACGAAGAAGAGTCACAATGGATCTGGCGTCAGGTAGGCGCAAATTTAAGTTGCTTTCAGCAAAACGTTCGTTGTTACAGTGGAGGATTCGCTACAACAGACGTTTCTCATCCTATTTAGCCCCACTTATTAAGTTAATTGGTTGCTTTAATTTTGCAGTTTCAATAGGTTGCTTTCATCCCTCAAATCGTGGGTGACAATAGTTCAGTTTTAAAATCCCTTTTAATAATGTTTTTACAAGTTAAAGTTTCATCTTCTGCAGCTCTAGAAACAGACCCCGTGAAGAAGGAGGAGTCCCACAAGGATGAACTTAATTGGCCCTTTGGCAAGAAAAAGGTAGTCTTATGCAATTAACTATAGTCGTAGTTAATAAGCATAATCGTTAAGACCAAATCAAATTCAATGAATGATTTCCTAAAAGTTTTTCATTTCTGTAGAATGACGGTAAGGACAAGTCTGAGAGTAAGGACAAGTCTGACAAGAAGGAGAAATCTGACAAAAAGGAAAAATCTGACAAGAAGGAAAAGTCTGACAAGAAGGAGAAATCAAAGGATAAAGACGGAAAACACGATAAGAAGAAAAAGGAGAAGAAGAAGAAGGAGGGAAAAAACAGCTCATCTTCTGATGAGGTAAACACATTGAAATTTCAGATTTCACAACAATGTTGGCTTTTCTTCAAAACGACATTCATACGACTCTCATGAGTTGAAACTGCGCCTATTCATGAAAGAGCCACAACAGGTCTTACTGAGACTGTTTTAATTGGAGCCGGCACATCGCTTTGTTTGCAAATGTTTTTTGAGTTTCATGTTTAGCTTGTTTCACCCTCAGCTTGTTTCACACGCTCCACTCTTATTATCTATGGGCTGAGATCTTTTCATTATGATTCACCAACATGACACCATGTTGATCACATGTTTCATATTTATAGGAATAACACCAAATGACTAAACAAAAAGAGCTGTCGTAACCTGAAGTGAACATGCTGTTCTCCAAACTGGCCTGACTAGACTTCTTCCTCCAAACTGTCATTTTGGTGCTTGTTAAACTCTCACTGCTTGCCAGAACAATTCATACATTAAAGATACAGTAGGAGCTGTGGCTCTTAAGATCTCTGTTAATAAATCATGTATCCGTTCTGCAGTAACAGCATTGTCCTTTTTGTCATTTCAGGACTGATGCTTCCTTTGGGACCACACTGTTCTCTTAGTCTCTAATGATCTTGTGTGTTTAAAAGTGCGTGTTCACAGTAGCACCAACTTCTTCACTGGTGTCGCACAAATGTGCTGATCATGTGTAAACATACGTGCTAAGTCATGAAATGAATGTTAAGATAAGCAAAAGCTTTTTGTCCTCTGCCCGTCTGTTTCTTCTGTCAAGTGGAAGTGTGTTTTCTTCACCACCAGAGGGAAGTGTTTTCCATTTCTACAGAAAGTCCAAGCCTGATATTAAAACACACTACAATACAATACAGACAGTGTTTTTGTCATGACTGATTAAGGGACATACTAGAATTTTATGTACAAGCAGACAAACAGTCATGGAAAAGACGGATAAAACGCATGCCGTAAAAAAAATGAACAAGTCAAGTTCACATCAGTTGATGTTTTTAGTATGTATTATATTAGTAAAAACTACAAATACATGGATTTTGAAGTTCAGTATCTACTGTAACAATTCTACATGCTTTGTTGTTCATATGTTGCATTATCTTAATCTGCAAATTAACTAGAACATAACTGAGTGAGGTACAAAGTGGAACATTTAGCTTCTGCATTTAAGGGGAGTCTAGTATAAAGTAGCATCAAATGAAGGCAGAAGTATGAAAACCTCAAAGGTGTGCTTAAAGAGAGTTAGTTTAATTTCATCACTGTTAAACAGTGCGTCCAGTAACTCAACAGAGACATGATACAGCACTAAAAACAAAGGAACACCCGCTTCCCTGCCACCAGAACACAAGTTACTGTGAGCTCCAGCTGAGTCTGTCAGGAGATGAGAATTACAACATTTAGCACTGAGGATATCCTTCAGGTCTTCTGAATATTTCATGGTGGAGCAGAAAAATGAAGCGATTTCGTAGAGGAATCAATAATAAATCAAGCATGCATCTTTCGGGGGTTGCTGAAGAAACCTAGTTTAACCCCATCCATTGTACTCAAACCTTTATTTTATTTTATTTTGTAAAAGGTTATTACTCAAAGTTCCATCTGAGTGATTTGGGGTTTTTGACTCATGGTCAGACAAGCCTGCGTTCTGAGGATGTCTCTTGGCTACAGAAACCTCAGTCACTGTAGACTGACTGAGAAGCTTCAAATGATGTGCAGCATGGAGTCAATCTGTCCTTGGGTGACTAATTTAAGATTTTTTTAAATAATCAGACACTACCAAGACTTGAACCAATGCACTGGATGTTGTTTTCCCTTTCATGCGACGTGAACAAAAGCTGTAACACAAAAGCTGTATAACCTTTTCAAAACAGGAGCTGTGAGCGCATGTAGGAAAGGCTTAAAGTTCAGGCAGACAGAAAACGAGAAAGCGAGATGGGAACAGAGAATGTGATGTGGAGGCTTTGGGGCATCCTTAAGATCCTTTACCTCGGGCCTTGTTTGTCTGCTGTGACAGGTAAACATCTGAACTCCTGCCTGCAGCAGGACGGAGGGATGTACTGTGCAGGACACTTTGATTTTTCTAAAAAAAAATCTCCTGCAGGGGAGAAAAGTCCAAACAGGCTACTTCAGACCATGCTGCTTCTGTTTTGATGCTTTGATAATTCATTTATTTTTTTTTTGCTAAGAGACAGAGTTTAAATGCACACATGCACAGAAATCAGTGCATGAATTAACTCATTTATGATTCACACACAAAGACTAAATACCGCGTAACACATCGCTGCAACACGATGTTTTATTTCTATGAGTTATTCTACTTGACGCTCGTGGTTCTGTGGACGCGCCGCGGGGGGGCATGAGCGTCTCTCCCCACTGGCGTCAGCGGTCTCCCAGCAACAGCAGGGCTGGAGCTCATCTCCATCATCCGCTGCTGCGCGTCGTCAAGTCGCGCAGACTCAAACCGGAAGACGGCTGGATTCTATCTGGAAAATATAAGCCTACCGAGTCCAGGTGAGGTTAGGTGTATGCTGACTTAGTAGATTTCACGCTCATCACAGTCGCGTTTCAACCACATTTTTCAAATCCTTCAAATGGAAATAAATAGTGTAATAAAGTCTAACAAGATTATGTTATGCTTTAGGGTTGTATTTAGGTTAAAAGTTTCAAAGTACACAGAGCCTGGCGTATTTTATCACCATGACTTTACTAGTTGTCTTTCTGCCTAACGCCTTTTTTTAAAGTTCTTTAATCTAAAACTGACTTATTAAAACAGGAAATGTGGGAACCACGGCGGTTAATAGCCTCTGACTTATTACTAGGCTCGTTTAACCAAGTTGTCACATGTGTGTTCTCTCCTTACATGTTCCCATCATTGCTTCCTCACTGTGCGAACGGACACAATCATTTATTCTGAAGAAGATTACTCGGAAGTCGTTCTGTTCCCAGTGCAGTCTGACTTGTTTCCAGGTCCACTAAGCTGCAGCAGAACAGGCAAGAAACCATGGAGCGCAACAAGACGCGTTGGAGAGACTCACCGAGCGGACGGGGAAAGTACCAGTTTCTCATGTGTTTGTAAGTGACATTCAGCGACAGTGGGCGGATTTTCTCTCACCAGCAGGTGGACACTGAGTTTTCTCCAAGCGTTCTCAAATCAACTGGAGAGGTCCAGGGAAATTAAATAGTCTTGTAGTACCTATCAGCTACGAACATCGGGAGCAAAGGAAGAGTGAGACGCGCCAGGAAGGAACACGAATGCCTGGTGGAGAGAAATGCTCTCTTTGCTGTTTCGAACACATCTGAACATTTCACGCGGTTTGGGGAAAATGTCCCGGGTGTGCGCTGCGTAAAACCGAGCGCTGATTTAATGTCTCTTGACTCTGGGAGAAACAGTTACTTCTCTTTAAGGAAACTGTGAGCGGAGCTGAGATTTCACACTGGGCTGAAACTGACAACGAGTCACCGAACCGTAAAGAACCATGGTGAAGTTTCATAACTCGGACCTATGGATAGCCTGGATGGTCGTTTTTTGCATGGAGGGTAAGTTGTCTGACACTTGCAAACTTATGCACCTATCCCAAAGTGCACGCACCACACACGCTGACGACGCACGACATGATGATGATGATATTAGTAGTTGTACTAATAATAACAATAATAATAGGAGACTATTTTAAAAGACTAATAGATTTGAAAACACGCCGGCAAACCAGCACATCTGCATCACTATTGCAAAAACAGATGCATCTGGAATTAAATTGTGCCACGGGCTCAGCCTCTCCTCTCCAAGAGCGCGTGCCACAGCCATTTGATCCCTCCTCCTTAATACTGTATGTTTGGATCAGGCTGACAAATCCCCGGCATTTCCACAAAAAACTAAAGCACCGATTTACTTTTCCCTAGTACTAGTATGTCATCTCTCCCAAAAGCACTTTTGATTGTGCACGTCTTATCCATAATGCGCTCTGATGTGCCTGATATCGCTTTGCGCGTCTTACACAACATAAGGCCTGGAATTACTGGGGTTTTTTGCGACTGAAAAACCACGCAACCGCCGACGATACACATTCAAACGTGGCCCAGGAGTGGTGCGAGAGTCTGAGTTTGGAAATAGAAACGGAGCAGACGCTGGAGGGTAACGCGAGTAATCCGCGCGATTATCAAGAAGCATGGAGACCAGGCAGAGCAGCTCCACACAGAAAGTCACTGTTCAGTGGTACTACGTGGCTGTTCTACTCTGCTGTGTGTGCAGGCTACAGAGGTTGTTTGTTTTTTGCAGTGCAACATTAGTCATATAATACAAGTGTACTTTCGTTGATACAATAAGCATATTAGACCCCCCCAATGCTGAAAATCTAAGTTTCAGTTTGTCTTAGATCAGGTTCAGAGACGAAGGATACACAGACAGATACAAATAATGAAGTCAATTTCAGAAAAGATTAATGGCCTCAATTAATGGACGCACATCATTAGTGAACGTATTCATGGAAATAAAACATGCTCTAATGGGTAAAGATTGATGCTTTTTGAGGCTTAACTAGCTGTCACATGAAAATGAACGAGTTCTCTTTAGTTTTCTCTCAAGTAATGTACAAGTCTTTGTCAAAACATTTGCAGAGCAAGAACCCCCTTCACACACACACACACACACACACACACACACACACACACACACACACACACCTTATAGTATTGTACCCACCAGTCTGCCCCTTTTTCAAATAAAGTGGTTTGAAATAACAAAAGTAATCTGTGATCTTTTCTCCCCCTGACTGATCACAATGTTATTGCCTCAGTTGTTGTACTGAGTGGTTCATGTTCAGGTCCACAAATGGCTCTGCAATAAGAGCAAACGGTGTTTATTTGCTCAGCACCTTGATTAATGGGACAATTTGTCCTGAAAAAGCCACATTTTCTATTTCTTCTCTCGCGTCTCGCTGAGAAGCTACTGGTGTTTCTAAAAATAAATTCTGATGCTGTAAAATCAGTATTGATTGTGGTTGCTTGTTTCGGCTGCGTTTACTGACCTCCACTTTCTGCATGCCAGATACTGTCACCAGATCGATCTCATTTGTTCATAACCCTATGATAGCCGACACCGGGCTGTTTCCACAATGATTTGTTTCACTTTTATAGTTAAGTGAATAAAGGAACATTTTGAAAAGCAGACAACTGAGCAGCTGCGACAGGTGAAAGTAAGATTCATAAGTTACCTTGACAGGCATGGTCACGATCAGGTTTAGTAAGGCAGTGCCTTTCATAGTTTCAGCATTAGTTAGAGGACATGTCTTCAGCCATCAACTCTCCCCTGTGACCCATAAATATTGTATCTCAGTTAGAAACGGGCAAAGCTTCGCTGCGCCCCGAGCTGGGTTACTCCAAGTGTTTAAAAAAAGTTTGTGAAAGTCAGAAGGATAATCAGACGCTGCTTTATGATAATACATTGACTGGTGGAGCTGTTGTTACAAAGAACCCTCCTGGCGACACCAACACAGGGCCGCGCTGTTCATGATACCCTGATTTAATGATCCAACCAGAACAACAGCGTGACAGCTGCTGATCTGCTGGTCTGATCAATTCAGCAAATGAAATGCAATCGGAGGTGGTGGGTCTGTACTTTGTTGTTTATTTTGAGTTTCTACATATGTGCACTTTTAGAACTTTTCCAATTGGCGTATAGAGAAATGTTCAAATTAGCCTCTTTGCTTCACTTTATATGTATGAAACGAAGAGTCCAGTGAGGGACAAGGAGCGATTAAGCGTAGAAGAAGAACCATAATATGCAGTTTTTTTATCTTGAGCACATTGACATTCAGGACATTCGTGGCGCTTCAAAGCTGAATTTAAACCACTTTACTTCACCACATTGTCTGTGAGCCTGTTACCCACTGAGGCTCTGCTGCTGTGTGAGATTACATACAGTAGCAGCCTCGGTGTGTTTGTTGTCTACATGGTCTTTTCTCAATTTGCTGATTTGAATTCAGTCAATTCAGGTTCACTGTGGGCCTTGTTTTATACAGATACTAAGAACAAAATAAATAATAAGAATAAATAAATACTGAGTAGTATATAACCAAGACACTGAAAGCCCAATGAAAACATTTGTAACGGTGTTTACTGAGATCTCTCAATGGCCTCTTTAAAGCCGCTTTTTTGCACAAAGTTTAAGACGATGATAGATGAGAGAGAAAGATGAGAGTGACAAGAGCTTTAAGAAGAGAGAGGAGGTGGTGAAAGCTTCACAGCTCACTAAAATAAGTAATGGATAACCATGGGTGCACAGGTTCTTTTTTATGTAATGCACAGAGCATCTAGGAATATGTCTGTGTTCCCGTCTGTGTTAGTTTTATCTGATAAGTAGCATTTTTTTCTCTCCTCTTTATGCCTGCTGCTAAAAAGGAGCAGCTGGAGCAAGAGTGTTGGACAGATGGAACTTTCCACCTCGATTATTTTTCTAACTAAAAATAGCCTCTCAAAAATTAAAAGACCTCTGGGACCACTTGCAGTGTGCATGTGTGTATGTTTGAGCGACAGAGGCGTAGAGTACTGCAGACGACAGGGTCCTCAGATGATGGCGGCAGCGGGCGTCCTGGGAGTGAGAATGAATAAATGATGGGCAGATATTTGAAGGAGAGAGCGACAGAGAGAGAGAGAGAGAGAGAGCGACCGCCAGGTCCCATGGTCTCCTAAGCACACATTAAACCAGGTCCCAAAGAGTCCACGGGCTGCTCTGCGCCACGGCAGCGGGCCAAGCATCTGGGGCAAACATCTGACGTGGTCAGTTCACAGAGGTTTGGGGCTTTGAGATTTTGGGGTTGGTTATACCTTTAATCAGAGAATCCTGAGTGAGCCACGAGAGTGTGGGTGATGTTGATGCAGAGGGGCAACGGTGTGTTTTTGACACCAACAGCATTTGGGTTAGATGATTAAAAACAAAATTGGAGAAACACGAACTCACCTCGAAACACGTCTGTACACTTGTTTTAAACAGATTCAATTTTGTCCTTTCTAACATAATCTGGTAATCAGTTTGCTTTGCGATGGACGTTTGTTTATTTCAGACACATTTAAACACAACAGCAGTGTGTGAGTGAAGCTTTTCTAGTGAATATAACACAATCAAATATTTCTGTACGAGTGGTTGCACTAAACCACAAACTAACTTCTCTGTGGGTCTAGTTTATTAAGAACTATTGTGACAACTATTAAAACAACCACCGTATTACATCCTGCAATATTGATTTGTATGTTTGCTCACAGATGCAGAGGACATGATATAATGAGGGATAAAAAGAGAAACTCATGACAACAGGACAAAACACAGTCCGTAACATACTGTGCCAGGTTGTACTATTTGGGCGAGACTATCTTCTCGTGTGTATGTGTGTGAGGAGCCTGTGAGCTTATACATATTTAAGGTGGATGTCTTCCTCATGTCTTCCTGAAGGTCCTCTCCTTGAAATGAGCAGTTTTGCTTTGCTGGCTCTTGAAGTTTGACGGGACCTTCGCTGACAGGACTCGCACATCACATCAGTCACTCAGGAGATTCTTGGTACATGTAGATAAAAAATTTAGGCGGTCGTATAAATAGAGCTCGAAAAGTGTGACACGGTAGAAACAAATCACAAATGTTAAACGTTTTGTAACTATTAATAAATAAAGTTGGACTTTGCTGTTTACCTATGTGGCTAATTTAAGCGAGCTTTTACATAATGTCAGTGTTTAAAGATGCAGGTTTAGTTCTTGCTTTTACTGTCATTGGTTGTTACAAAAGCTGGACTGTGAGAAAAGTGTGAGTCAGCAAACTGTAGCCACAACTTGAGGACACCTACTCTAAGAGGACACCTACTCTGGTATTAGTTTGTTGCCACCCCCGAACACACACACACACTCAAAAAACAAAGTAGTTCATCTCTAAATCTGTGTAACAAAAAGCCCACAAATCAGCATAATTAGATCCACACTAAGCATGTAAATGAAGCTTTTCTTTACTTTTCTTATCCTCACAAATGTACTTCATCTTCAAGGCTCCTGTTCAACTCATATTGGCACCAATCTATGTTAATTGACTCATATTTTACCAAAGCCCTCCCACACTATTTACATCCTGTGTGTGAGATAAATTACACCTCTCAGGCTTTGTCTGCCACAGGGTCGTTGAGTTGATCTCTGGTATTACCAAGAATAGTTTGCTATGTTTATCAGTGTAAGCCTTTATGTGCTCAGATCAATGGCAAAGGAAATGCTCCTGTGAATGCATTATTATCACAAGAGTGTGCTTACAGTCGTGTGCGCGCGCGCGCGTGTGTGTGTGTGTGCTTCGGGCCAAACCTTTTCCCTTAGCAAATAATTCACAGCAGATCTCAAGGGATCAAGGTTTTCCCAACATCATAATGACCTCATCAGTTTGACCCACCAATCATAGATCTTCTGGATTTCAGATAATGAGATTGTTTTAGGACCATTAGGCAAATGCACACTCTGTGGTGAGCTTTCTGTTAAAGTCAGTACAGGGTGATTTTATGACTGGTCTTTGTAGAAAATTGAATAACTGGGCAAATATAGGTAAAGGTAAAAAACAGGGTACTAATGAACACCCCAACTTCACTGAGATCCCTCAAACTAAGCTCACGAAGAGACAGTTTTCAAAGCAGTGCAGTGTTTGACAAAATACCAATTCTACAACCACCTCTCTTCCTCTCGACAGACAGCTACATGAAATGCTATAGTGGGGGATGCATGTCCAGCAGGTCCAGTCGAGGAGTGCAGGATCAGCTGTGGGTGGTTTTAGGTCAGTTTCCTAACACATGCCGGTTCACAAGTAAGGGATATATATAGGTATTTAGAGTTGTACTCCCTGGAGTACTGTGGCCCTGCATCCCTAATTTAAAATTGATTGTTCATTGATCGACACAACAACTAAATGATCAAAATACTTGATGATCCCACAGGCTGAGTTTGCTGGTGTAATACTGAGATATCCTGTGACCACTGACGTGCCAAGATAACGACACAGGCTTTAAAAATATACTAAAAAAATAAATAATTTCATATTCTAGAAGAATGTAATTTTGAAAATTGCCCATTGTTGCACTTGACGGGTTGCCTGCACTCTTCTGTAATGGCTACCCAGGTGCTGCGCGAGAGCGTCTACAGAAATTACTTATATCCTTTGAGTTTTTTAAAAGCCTTTAAAGGTCAGAAGTCTCAGACGTGATGAGGTTTCCAACAGGATTGAGAACTAGTCAGCATCAGCTTCTTTCCTCCTCTCTGTAATGTTTTTTTTTGTGTTAGTAGAAATTCCCCTAATCATGTTTTTATCCCTCTGCCAGCAACATGCTAGCGTAGTGAAATCCTTTCCCAGTTTATCTTTTAAGATGAATTAATCCTGCTGCTTTATGTGGTCAGGGTGAGCTGATGAACTGAACTTGAAATGCCTCTGCCTGTTGTTCTGACACTCGGATGTTGTGCTGGTAATGAAGTGAAAATGCAGAATACTGCATAAAGAGAGAGGAACAAAGTGAAAAAGGGGGCAGATTCTCCTGCATTAAATATGCCTGGGGCTTTTCACAGCCATAGGTAATTCATAAACTGTCTGTTGCAGTAAAAAAAATACTGTTTAAGGTTTGCTTTTGCTATATTTCACAAGTTCAGTACAGCTGGTTTCAAAACCAAATGAACCTTCTTATCACCATCAAACTGTTTTATACCTCTAGTCTCACTTTTGTACTTTTGGCTATGATTTCAGTAAAATGTGAGAAGTCAAAATGCAGTGACATCACTGGAAAGAAGTCAGATTAAGTCAAGAAAATCTGACTTTGAGGCATTAACTAGTATGATCATGTCGCGTACATCAGAGGAAATAAAGAATAAAGCCATACAATTGTTAACCAGATTGTGCTGTCCGCACAACACGTGACCATGTGAAGGTAGACAGCTGAACTGCATGGTCCTTGACCAAAAGGCATCACACAGATCGTGTGTTGTAATGATCCAGAAATATTGCTTCACGTTGCTGAAGTGAAAATGAACTTGCACATGGTGGTCTATATTTTTTTATAGCATGCTTTCAGATCACCAGCCCACAGGAACGCCCCTATTGCTGAAGAGCTTTTTGACTTTTCAGCTTGTCCTAGCAGAAGTGTGTAACATTTAAAACTATGAAGTGCACTTCACTGGCAGTGTAGCCTATGTGTGCTAGTGTGCATTTTCCTAACATTTTGTGATGTCAAAAAGCTTTTACCTATGAGGAAAGTGATCTGACACTAGTACAACGTGCTAAAATGATCAGCTTCCAGATGTAGCTTTATTGAAAATCTTAAACAACTTTCTAAACTGTGAAATGTTAAGCAAGTCCATGATATTCATATAGATTTTTAATGGGACTACAACTAACACAGGCCATTGGTAGCCTGGAATCGCAGTGGTATAAGCATCTGACTGTGATGCAGAAGGTGGCAAACTCTAATCCCAGTTCAGACTCCAAGTCCGTCCCCCAAACTCTGTGTCCATTTTTATGAAAGTGCCTGCCAAGCAAAGTAATGTAACAAAAACATTTGATTTCAAGACTAAGAATAAATCTAAAAAGCGGGAGCAGCTAACCCTAAACAGCCTCTTGCTGCTGACTACACATAACTAAACTGAAAGTTAGGACACCTAGATGACATGCCAATGCAGGAGTGGAAGCAAACCCTGGATGTGACACAGTTTAGCTCCCAGTAGATGTGTTAGCTGCCTGAATTCCTCCCTCTAGCAATAAATGCATTGCAGCTTTCCTTAGAATATTTGTCCCTCTTTTGTATGGCGCTAAAGAGCCTCACTCTCTCACTGGTGTTCAATCATCGCCTCAGTCTCACTCAGGTGTGACCCAGCTTTACTTTCTTTACCATGACTTACATTTTTCTTTATCCTCCTGGTAGCTCAGTGGTTAAGGCAGAGGGCTGGGATGCAGGAATAGCAGGATCAATTCCCAGCTGAAGCACCCAGCCCATCCCCCATACCAGGTGTCTCCCTAAGCGAGACACTCAGCGCTAGCACCCGAGCGCCGCCTGTGGCTGCTCACTGCTCCCCCCCAAGGGGGGATGGGTCAAATGCAGAGAAGAAATTTTATTGTAACACGTAAAAATGTATCAAAGACAATAAAGTGGATTCTTCTTCTTCTTTCTATTCTTCTACGTTTGCCCCCTTCTTCTTCCCTTGATGTCAGGCTGTCGTTCTCTTAGTGTGATACATATTTCACCTTTTATTTCCCCCTGCGCCTCTTTCACACACTGACGTTCTCTATTCCCCATCGACCCACGCACTCTTTTGAAACACAAGTGACTTTCCAGAGATGCAGATGAGACTGAAAAGTGGTCCGCTGGTTGTTCTGTCCTTGCAGGCAGCGATTCAGCATGTCTGATCTGATGCATGTGAACAACTATGAGGAATTTTGTGTTAACAGAGAGAGATACAGACAGAGAGAGAGAGAGAGAGAGAGGGAGGTGCATGAAAGATCCCATCTGTGCGGTGTTACAGTGCTTCACCTTAACATTATAGCTGTTGTGTCTAATTTAGTAGGAGAGGACACAAGAGGGACAAGCTGGGGAGTGCACATTGAAACAGTCTATACATGAACGAATCTGCAAATGCACAAATGTCAGATGTGCATGCAAACACATTTTATATTTCTGTGATAAATGACCATGACTGTGACCAGGTTCACGCACACACACAGACCGCAGAGGTCCCAACAAATTTATACAGAAATTCAGTATTTGCTTTATTTCTAATTATGTTGCTTGGTCCTTATACTTGAACACTTGAACTCTACTTTGCGGTCTCTCTGGGAGTCTCCGGACAAGGTCAGCTTGCTGTTCAGGAACTGTAGGATTGCTAGATGTGGTATTTATTTCTTCTTCACGTTACATTTAAGGCATATTAGTTCATACAGAGACTTCTGGGGTGCAACTTTTGTCTATCCCTTTGTTGGAAGAGCAGGATATATACAGGTCCTTCTCAAAAAATTAGCATATTGTGATAAAGTTCATTATTTTCTGTAATTTACTGATAAACAT
>JAUMTR010000005.1:8668538-8692329 GCA_032270685.1 Microctenopoma stevenorrisi | reverse complement strand
TGTAATGAATCTAAAATATATGACAGTCTAATGTTTATCAGTACATTACAGAAAATAATGAACTTTATCACAATATGTTATTTATTTTAAAAGGACCTGTAGTCATCAGAGGGACTGAACATTTGTTTTAAAACTATATTTAATAAAACTATTTATTTATGTTTGCATTAAATCAGCGAGTGTTAAAAATCTGATTAAATGTAAATTTTTCAAAATCCCATTTACAATCTATGTCCAGCTGAAAGTGTTTTTGTCTGTGAGACCGTAGTAACCATACAGGGGGAGTTGGTCTAACAATATAAGGGGCATGGCTATCATATGCTGCTGTGCCCCTTCCACCTTTAATCCATGCCTCTACTGTCTTATCATGGTTGTCCCTGACAGCCTGGAGACTGGTGGTGGGTGTATGGAAACACTGTCCAGTGTAACGCTTCGTAAGTACTGTAGGTCCAGGCTATTTGAGGAGCCTGGACAAGCTGTGACACATTAGAGAAATATTCATCCATGCACGCTTGTCCCACATGACACAAAAACACCTTATTCGAGAAATAATACAGTCTTGGAAAATCTTGACAATGACTTAAGACAGCAGATAATGTAAACTGTGATTAGAGGGACCCGCTACAAACCAAACCAGCTCGTCCAGATGACTGACTAGATGCTAATGAGCATACACATCAAGTGACAAAGACTGGACATGGGTGTCTAATAGTACTAATAGAGCTGTCATGCAGTCACTTATGACCACTTAACACTGAGACGTCACCCTTCTTCTCACAGTGTTTTAGTTACTAAAGGCACATTCACACCGAATACGCTCATTTATTTCAGAATCAGGAGAGTGTGTGTTTATGTGTTCTCTCAGTCATTCACGATGGTCACAACCACAGATGAAATATAAATTTAATAATACAAGCCACTGTTACAAACCATAACTTTTTCTGATAATTGTATTTTACTTTTTCAAATGTAAAGCCGGTGTTTTGTGACATCGTCCTGTTCCCACTGCATTCCAGCCTAACTCACAAAGACTTAAAAAAAATTTAATATAAACATTAAAGAACTTGAATGTAAATTAAAATTTGGCGCAAGACTCTTTCTAAAAACAGGAGTGAGTTAAATGTGCACACTACACAGAAACTAAATTTAAAGCCTTAATTTGTATGACATGAAAAAATCTAAAATATTACTGGTAATGTGTTGACATTACCAGTGCTTTTCTGTTTCAATCCATGATTTGAATTTTAATATTTAATTTTGTGATTTGAATGACTCAGCTTTATTACAGGTTCATAAAATCTTATTGCTTGTGTAGATGACATCCAGCCTAATGGGAACTAACAAATGAACCTTTTCTTATTGCCTTTTTGTGACCCAGGAGGCTGTGACTTGCTTACTTGCCTCCTCTGATGAGCCACTATTGCTGATCTGTAAGAGCTTGCCTGCTACTAGATAATTTGTGAATATGGAACAATGTGTAAACTATTGAGCCAAGGCCCAAATCATCTGCTAAGACGGGCTTTGCTACAGATTATGTGTGACATTTGGTCTGCGACCCTGGCTTATAGATTTTAGATAGCTTTGGCTTTATGTGATCAGTTCAGTGGCACATGAGCAAAATGTGCCAACAACACACACGTTTTCCCAAACAGTGGCTGCGCATGGACAAAGGCAATGCATGCTTTATAATGGGGCGTCATGATGGCTCAGTGGGTAGAGCAGTCGTCTTCAAACCCAAGGGGTGAGCAAGTTGGATTCCCAGTCCCACCAGGTTACATGTCCAAATGTCTTTGGACAAGGTTCTCAGTCATCCAGGTCGTGGTTATCCAGATTGTTTTTTTGCAGTTACGTCTCAGGAACTTTTCTTCCGCATAAAAGCCACATGAGCAGCGAGAATGCAGTAATTGCTGTGTCACTGGAGAACCATCCCCATCTCTCTATAGTAGAATTAAGGTTAAATAAAGTCAAGCTGATTTACCTAGTGTCCCTAAGGACTTTGCATTTACAGCCAGGTGAAACACCGACCTGTCATTTATGTGCACAAGCAGGCAGACAAAGGCGCGTTTTCATCAAAAATGGTTAGTTAATTTACTATAATAATGTAAAGTACAGGAAGATTGAGAGTGTGTGTGAGGGGGGGATACGTCTAGAGATAAAGAGGGATTCAAACATTCCCACGAGTTTTCTTCTTGAGGGCACTGTGGTTCATAGGATGTAACTTGTTGGGAAATGCTCTGCTGCCTGCTAATTTCATCCTGATTGTTGGTGACACTCTGCCCGCCAGCAACCTGTGATCGACTGGCGCGGCAGAGAACCGGGTGAGATTAGATAAACACAATTGTGAGAGTTTATTTGCTATTTCTGTGCTCGGAGGAGCTACTTGAAATAAGATCTGACTGAAACTGCGAGTCGCCGCAGGAATGTCAAGAATGCCTGCGCTGAGAGAAAATCTTCTGAACAGGATTACGAAGCTGTATTGTAGGAATTGAAGGTTTTTGATACTGGTGATTGATTGAGTAGGAACCATGACACTGAAAGAATTTATTTAACGGTACAGTATCAATTAAATTAGCAGTTTTTTTTTCTTTTGTGACAATAAAAAAATATTTCAATACTTTGTTTATTTCATGTTAGTGAGCTTCTTCAAAGTAGAATGTGATCTTGGAATGAATGACTTTTGTGGCTCATCCAAGTCTTCTTATCACAATTGTAAACCTAGTTTTAAGATAATAACTTCTGCCACACATACTTGGTTGAACTTTAGTGTAAATAGCCTTAAATGTAAGGATTTGTGGAAATGGTAGATACATTTTTGAAGAAATAACATGTCATTGAGATGTTATCTGCAATTCACAATGAAAAGAAAAGGATATTTGTCAATGTTTGACAATTGAGTCATGAAGGGCAGATTGAAAATCATTAAGTATCATTTAAAATGGATCCCTAAAAAATAAGACTGACAAATGAGAGTGTACTGTACCATTAAAGAAATCACAGAAAACAATTTGTATAAGTACTCTCCTGTGGTTTGCTGTTATTGTCTCCCCTACACACACACATACAAACACATGCACAGATGTACGCATCCACACAATGTCAACAATCCAATTAGCTACCATCTACTCAATTGGGGTAATTACCCGGAGACGGTTAAGTCTTTTTCTCCCAGTGCATGGCAACTGTAATTATGGCAAAGCAACAATGATGTTCAAACACAGTTCCCAATCATTGCACTGTAGATATGGGATGTCAGTAAAGTTGGCAGGCTGGTCACTGAGATGATCGAGATTTATCCAATAACATATTGATACAGCTAGAAACAAGTGCTCGTGGAGAGAGTACAGTGCTTTGGGTCTGTGGTTATGGTCTTCATAAACATATCTCATAATCAATGGGAGAATATCAAGTGATCCATCTTCTCTGGTCTGTAAAAGGCTGACATTCTCCCTTTATTAAAGCCGTGAGATGAAACGCAGGGTTTTAACGATGACATGAGATGATCAATGACTCTGTTGTACTCTGCTAGTGGGTGTTTTATTAACATGGGGCATTGTCCCATTCCAGAACAATTTTCTCCATGTTTAGAGAATGATTTCCCCTTTGGAATTTAGGTGGGAGTCTTCTTTTTGAGACAGAGACAGAGAAAGCTAGAAGCGGAGAGAGATGTAGCCTGTCTTTATTACAGTACCACTGGATTATGAGAGAGACCAGGAGATGCGGGTTGCCTATCAGAGCGCAATAGGAAAATTGCTCTGTGTAAAAAAAAACGAGGATTGTGCAGGATAGGAGGGCCCATTGAGACCGCCATCACTGTGCCTGCACAGCCACACGAGAAGCCATCCACCATTGTTATAATAACACAAGGTTTAGATAAAGGCTTATGAATACAGGTTGCAAGGCAAAGCTACAGCAGTAATGGATTACACAACTGCCATGCACAGCGGGGAGAAAAAAAATGACTCCAATTTTAATTAATTCTTGTTTAAATTAGGATGAAAAATGATTACTGAGAATTGGTCGTGCAGATGAGATGAGGCGTATATGATACAGTGTTTCAGAGAGAGTTATCAAAGCATCACAGACACTGAGAGGATGGGGGTGGAGAGCTTTAAGAGCTAAGCCGTGGGATAATAATAATAACTGGAGACCAATTAATTGTACACGAAGGGGTGAAAGTAAAACTGAGTGAGCAAATCAGCCACAAGGGCAAATTTCACACCTGGTTTAGCAGTGGGCCTGAAGCTGGACCCCAGTTTGCATTGGAAAGTTTATTTATTCCTGGAAACAGAGAGGTGTGTAATGTATTTCATGAATCTTCATAAAACCCACATATCCTGTAGGTGGTCTGGAAGGATCGAGTTTGATACTGATGAAATGATATTGTCTGGTTTAGGAAACAAACTGTAAAATCATGTGTTTTGAACACCTAAACGTAACTATTGAAAAAAAAACAACACAGTCAACATTTAGCAAAAAATACTTAGTTTCAGCACCAAGAAAAGGCAGATGTGGTGAATCAGTGCCACCTCTCCTTAACTGTTGCTTTCAACTTGAAAACATCTGGAGCTCACCACCACATACACCCCCCTCCAACACCTGTTTGCCTCCTGTCATTCCTCGATCTCCCGCTATCTGTTCGGAGAGCAGAGAGTGCTTGATTTGCCCTCTCCATTTGCTTTCGCGTTCTTACCTTGGGGAGTTGAGGAGAAGAAAAGGAAAAAACAAATCTTTGGTTTTTACAGTTCATTTGCACTGCGTTTGCCTCCCCAGCCTGGTGGAGACTCAGATGGGCATGAGTATTAATAGCTTCCCCCGTTCGTGACGTCAGCCGAAGTCACACATGTGCCTCTTAACACTCGGATTGTGTTTTATGTGAGACACATCAATTTTAAGTGCTTATTTAGTCGGTGCTGTAAAGTGAAAACATTTTCTCTCTTCCTACCTGTCTTTCTGCCTCTTAGTCACGTGGATGCATTCATTTTAACGGCTGCTCTATCGTGTGTTTCTTCATTTAGGTGTGCTCAGGCCTCCTCTATCTGTTGCTCACCTGCAGTCTGCTCCCCACTGGTTCTCTCTATCACTCTTTCTCTTCTCCAGATCATTCTCCTCTTTATGGTGATTGTCAGACAGTATTTAGTTTCTCTCTGCATGTGTCCATGTGACTAATCTGTCTATGCCTCTCCTTTCATTGAAAAAAGTCGTATTCTCTGCCTGAAAGCTTTGTGGGGTCCTAAATGCTAAATGCCAGTCTGTCTCTGCCAGGCGCCCGCTTAGCGCCGGTCTCCTTGGTGATGAGACCAGTGATCAGGCCGTTCTGCACCAGACACTGAGGGGTTTGTGATTGAGTGTGCACGTACGTGTGACTACGTGTTTGTGTGAGCGCACAGTGGATTTGTGTGTGTGTGTGTGTTCCTCCCTGTCTGTGTGAGGATATGTACTGTATGTAAGGAACAGAAAGCGGAGCAGTATGAGGGACATTGGTTTGTTAGAATGTGAATGCACTATATTTCCTGTCAACATGCTTCTGCCAAACAAGAGGGCCCCTGTTCTCTGTGCCAGGGCTGGAGCACCACAGAGGGCAGGCTGCAACGTGGTGCAATTCTGCTCTGGCTCAATTCAGCAGGAGTTTAGCTCCACAGACACTACTGTTGGTCACATCCCAATTCAGTCTATTTGTGCTGACATCCCAGCAGCCGGTGAGGAATGAGTCAGTGCAGTGAGATGGAAAAACTCCATACAGAATGTATTTATATGCATTAAACAGTTATAACGACGTATGCACAAAAATGTGATATTCTTTGAATGTTACTTTACACTTATGTCATACTTTAAAACCACAACGTTTGAAGTTGTGTTCAGGAAAGATTTTAGAGCATTTAGTGGGTAAAGTGCCTTAAAAGACGCCAGCTTCACCAAGGCTAACGAGAAAGGCACACAGCAGTGTACTGCTCGCTGCTCTGCCTCTTTCTGTGGGGTCTGGGTAGGTGACCCAGCTCGTTCATTTCTGGCCTTTGTCAGCAAATTGGCAAATGATTGAGTTCAAGTCTCCGACAGGCAGACGAGCCAAATGTGATGTTCATCATGTCTGTCTGTGTGGAGTCTGGTCACTGTGCTCACACTGTGGAGGCAATGACTGGTGCTGGGGGACTCATCAGTATCCTCCCTTCAGCATCAGTTATACATTTTGTTAGAAACACTGTGTTACATACTTTACAGTCCAACAGCAACAAAAACTATATGTAGTAACATGAAGTCAGTCTTTCTCCAGAATAAAAAAAAAGTCCTTTTAAGACTGCATTAGGCTTTAGCTTGATATAGTTAGTTGAACGTGGGAATATCTTTGTAGATATCCTATGTAAATATATATTATCTCTAATTATTGTCGAATCACATCTTAAGTTGATTTAACAACCAACAGAAAGTTTTTTTCACCTGTGAGTAGAGCCACCAAGGTCCTAATGTAGTGGCCTTTGCCATTATCATCAACCCACGTCATAACAAGTGCTGTACATCGGAGCTGTGACTCTAGCTGCTGTTTGGGTGTTGATCGGGCTGACGGAGACAAATTCTTTGATTCACACATGTAGAGTTAGAGGTCAGCCATGTGGTCTGTTTTCTCAGTTCTCCCTGGGACCAATTTAAAAGCCTGAATAGTTAAGGGTCCTAACAGCCTAAACCTCTGAGGTCATACAAATCTGAGGTGTTGTTCAGCTCCACGTGCTGGGCTTCTCTGTGTGGAGCAGGTACAGTAAACGCAGGTGTGCGTGAGAGGACATTTCGTATGCATGTGTTCTTGCATGTGTGCACCACGCACCAGAGTGCTTGTGCTCGCACCATTGAGGTTAAGATTGCATGCAGCTCAAACACCCCTATTATGCATATATAGGCAGCTGAATAACACCTACCGGCATGTTCGAGACATACTGTACTATACTGTACTGTACTTGGACATTTGACGACATTTGAAGGCCTGACTGAGACAGAATATAATAATAATCTGGCCACCTCCACTTCCATATTGACTGTAAAATGACCTGATAAAAGCATATGTAAAGACACTAAGGTGGCTCTGACGGTCTCATGTTTAAATATATCTGTGCCAGACACTCTCATCACACTTTATTCAATTAAAATAAGGCGTGATTAAAGGACAGCAATCTGCTTAATAATATGCACGCTATATGAGTCTAAAGACAGATTGTCATTGTGAGGTTTTTCTTTGTCTTGTCAGTATTACCCTGGTCTGTCGGTGTGCGTGCTTGGATTCAATTGACTTTACTTTGCAGTTGTATGCACATGTGCCTTTATTATCTTTGACGTTTGCACCAGGAGCTCTCAGTTCACACACTGGGTTAATTGACCTCTGGAGACATTTCTCAAGTCAGTAATAAAAAAATAAAAAAAGATTATATAATCATAGCGCATTTTCCTTAGATGTAAGATTTGTAAGAGGATTTAAGTTCTGAGGCAACTCATTAGTTTTTAAATGAGACATTTGAACATACTCTTTCATATTTAAAACATTTCTTTGAACATTCAGAGTTATATTGCCAGATGCTCTGGTTGCATTGAGATAGATTTTAGGATTTACGTTGTGAATTTATGGCATTTTAAGAAAAGTATGGCAACAAACAATATTAAAAAAAAACTGTGCTGTGGCAATTGAATTTACTTCTTATCAAAGTGACTTCTTCAGCCTGAGGGAAGTTAGTAGAACACCTCCTTGCCTCCACATGTCTTCAGGACTGTCTTCAGATGCCTGTCTTTCTTCTTTTTGGCTTCTGTGGAGGTGGAGATGTTCTCTGTTCTATGGTTTTCCAGTCCTGATCACTCCTAGTTTGTGTTGTAGTGCGTGATGTGAGTCAAACAAAAGATACCGGTCAGTGTAGGTGTTATTTTCTGTAATTTTCTTTTTCTAGTATTCCCATTAAGTTTGACTGTTATCTACCCACATCCTTCCCTTCCTTTGTTCCACTTAACGAGCCTGTTCAGGGTAGTGTTGAAGGGAAACCAAGCTGGAGCAGAAATATGTGTTCTCGATCATCTTAGTTCAGCCTGAGCTACTTGGAAAAAGTAGTGAAACGTTTCAACCAGTTGACTGAGGGAATAGAAATATTATAAAATTATTTTAACACACCAGTGTCAAATTTAAACAATGACATGGAGTTTCCAGGACGTCAGACACATTTCCAGGGTTGATCCTGTTAAGGATTTCTGTGGACAGGGTTGAACATCTGTTTTGAGGACCTCTGAAGCGCTCGTGTTGTTTTAGATGACGTGGTTCCTATAGCTTATTGTGCTGTTATTGGGGCAGTTTGCAGCTGAATCCTGGCGGCACCTTCAAGTCTGAGGTCACGGTTCTGTGCTGAAAACAGTGGATTGTTCTCGCTGGCTTAGCTTAATGAGTTGCTGCCCTGAGTCAAAGAGTTTAAGTGTCTTGGAATCTTGTGTATGAGTAAAGCTGATGCCCAACTGGTAGGAGACCCTGGGCCGGACTCAGAATCCACTGGTGAGAACATATATTGTATCTCATCTGGCCCGGGTTTCCCCAGGAGACACTGGAAAACATTGGTGTAAAGGATGGCATCTGGATTACCTTGCTGAACCTGCTGCCACCATGACCTGCTTCTGCTTAATGGATGGATCCAGCGGATAGTTGACAAAAATAGACTCGGTCAGACCACACACTTGGTGTTCTTCAAGTATTATGCAATTTCTGCCCAAAATACATATTCTGTGTTTTGTAACATAGGTCTTAATTTGTTTTATTCACATGTAGATACATTTTATATGAGAAATATTAAAAGGTCTGATCATCTATGATTAATACTGCGTTGTGCTGTAATGTAGGTTAGGGCCCAAGAGACTCGCGAGCTGGAACGTAAAACAAACAAACCATTCTCCATAAAGGAATACGTCTCTCAACACCCTCTCCACTGTAGCCTGCATTGTAATGACCTGTATTCTTAATAACAAAGAGCTGATGATAACGCACTGTCAATTGGGATGAAGTCACAAAGCTTTTTTTTGTCCAACACACTCTTTAAGGCAAACTTTCTGGAACATATTCACATGAGTGAGCGCACACACTCACTCAGAGGCATTCGCTCCTACACAATCAAAGGAACAAACTAATGAAGCTTTTATGAAACAAACAACTTGATTAAGACTCGGGAGGGGAGAGAATCAGGTGTGAACACCGTGGGTCACAAAATCATGTGTGAAGACATGCCAAGGATGTGTTTTTAAAAGTGAAGATTGTGTGGTTTTAATAGGCCCTTCATCCCCTGCGGGAGTTTGTTTGGGCATGCATCTCCAACGTTGCTGCTCACTTACTGGTGATCATCTTTTGGCTGAACACACTAGCAGGAGAAAGGAGTGAAGGTTTGCCTCTGGGAGGCACATTCCTCTGTTCAGTGGATTTTCATTTCTTCAGCATCCGCTGTGCAGTTTTTCTTCAGTTTATTTCACTATATACACGCAGTGATTTTACTAAAAATTGGACATTGAGCTTTAGATGAACAACAGATCACCTTTATAACAATGCTGGACATATTCATTGGCAAAAATACTTCATGTTTAACATTTATAGGTTTAGCAGTAAAATCTGTTTAAACTGCTTGGATAGTCCTCAGGAATGCAGGAAAAATTAAAGATGTCTCAGAGTGATTTGTTGTAGTGGAATCACTATAGTCTTAGAAGAAGAATAAAGAACTGGTGAATCTACATCATTGGACTGTCGAGAAAAGAGAAACTGTACAACTAAGGATGGAAATTAGCAATAGAAAGATACAGCTTGTTTCAAAATGAGGCATGACACAGGTATGAATATTTGTGAATGTTTCATTCTGCTGTTTCAGTACTGCAGTTCCTGAACCTTGCTAAAGTTATTTGAGCTACTGTTAATGTGAAAATTGATTATAGCAGCTATAAATCAGATAGAGTCAGTATCAGATGTGCTTTTGGTTCCATTTAGACTCTGAGGTTTCTTAGTTTCCAACTAGCTTGTGTTCTTCTTTTTGTTCATTCCCACAATAGTCCAGGGGAAACTGCCAAGGAACTGCAAAACTAGCAGTTACCAACATGGGTAAATACAGAGGCAGATGTTTGAATTGAGAACAAAGACGCATAGATTAACCCAAACAGACAGAGAGAAAGGCCAACGCAGTGCATTACAGTGAATTACAGAGATTTGTGATATGTGTGTGTCAGTGGTTTTTCACCATTTTTTATTTGTGGTGAGAGAGTCAGGGGGCTACAGCTGGGGGTAACTTTGGTCTCCATGGAAACTGACATTCCCTTGAAGGTGCTTGGCAGCCTCCGTCAATTGTCAAGCTTCGGTAATGTTTTGAAATTTTCTGTCAAGTGCTTGAGAGATTGAATTAAACCTGCTCGGGGTAGGCTCACGCAGTGACTAATTACACCATTTTAGAGAGAAGGAAAGAAAGTGCTTAATGGTATTCGAACCGGGAAATATACTGGGCCCCTTTGTTCTTAGCTGCCAGTCACTCTAAAAGTGTCCCTTTTCACTCAGTAATAAGACAGTTATAGCATTGATAGGCACTGATCGCTCATATATTCCTGACAGAAAATGTGTTATTCAACTATTGCCACAGTATTTATTTTGATCCATTGCTGTTAAGCATTTGCATAATTTCTACCTAAAGACGTTTTTCAGGTATGTTATACATTTTTTTTTTTACATATTTCTTCATTTCCCTATGTCTTCCTTCACTTTAGATGCCAGACATACTGGATTTGGGTGTTCAGGCTCTGCTGCGTTACAAGTGATAAAATGATTGCTCCTCTGCGTCTCTAAGTACACAACACTTTAGCCGTATGCAGCAGGTAGTGTGAATGCACCACTGCTGAATGTCAGCAGCTGAAAAGGATCAGCCAGGCGAAGTGTCAACATCACACCTCTGCCCGACCTGCTATCTCATGCAGAAAATGTGGAAGATTATGGCTGTGCGCTTGTTTTTACCACCAGATGCATCAGTGAGACCCTTTAGTTGATTTAGAACTGGATTAAACAAGCACAACTATTTTTTTCTAGCAGCTCTGGCCTACTGCTGTTGAATTTGGTCGTTTCATCCTGTGAGTGAATACATTTTGTATCCATGGGTTTCATGGATGCATAAACCCGGACGTGAACTTGTAAAGTTTATTTGTATTCCACAAAAGCTCCTGTTGTTTCCAGGGTTCCTGTAGCTTGGGTGGCAAATCTCTGCTCAGCCTGAAAGAATCATAAGGTCTTCAAAATATGACAGATACCAACTGCCTGTGTCTCGCATTTTCATGGTACAATGGAAGTATGGTTAATGACAACAAAGCGGTGTTACACATGACAAGGGAAGTAATTCTTTGAAATTTAAAAGTATATCAAAGTGGTTAATTTACTTCTCTTAAAACAGAAAGGCCGAAAAGATAAGCTTGGTGTCTTGATAAAGTAATGATGAGAAAGTCTCCATTGGTAATGTGTAAGGGGAATGAATAAAGTGTTTTTTCTCCATGAGAAACTACATGAAGTGATTACTTGCATGTAAATGTCTTTGCTGTCAATACGGTTAACAGTACTTTTGAGATACCGTAAAGAAATTCAAACACTGGGCAGATGTAGATGTAGCATTGATGTAGCATCTGTTAGCGTATGTAAAAACCATGTAGGAGACAGGAACTGGTTGGTTCCACATTACCTTTAGACTGGAAACCAATAATTGAGGGCAGAGTAGCTTGGGGAATTTTGGAGATGATGTTGTTTTGGGGAATTTACTGTTGGCAGTGTTGGTGGGCACAGTTTGGCAAAGGAAGGCATAAAACATTAATTTAAATTCCCAGTGAATCTATTATTTATTATTTATCGAAATGAAGATGCAAAGTACAAACTTTTTCTGTAATGTCTTCTGTGGTCAGTGGGTTTTACAGGACCTCATGGAGCATGCAGGCTAAGTTAAATGAATCACAGAAGATTGTATTCTGCTATCGCATTACATTCAGCTGCTAGTAGGAGTCAAACAGGTTAATTGCTGCCAATTGTAATGACGACAGCAATAAAGATGATTTGGTGCACTTGCAGATGCATGTCCTTGAGGTTATATCTAGTTGCATCTGATTTTATTTTGTGTGTCAGAAAAAGAGGGGGGTAGTTTGGATGCATGTGCTAATGGGAAACAGCTGATGGTGACCGAAAGACATCCAGTCTTTTTGTACAGTCTCTTACAAGACAGGCGATAATGAAGGTGATGATGGAAAAAATTTCTGTTGCTTTGCAATTAGAGTAGTGGTGTATCTAAGTGTGTGAGGGCATGGAAGAGAAGTTTGTTTTTTGTTTGTGTTGCAGATGTGACATCTATTTAGCACATGCAGATGCTGACCTTTTTTTTCTGCATCCATGTACAGTAATGACTATGCTCACTGGCAGGACTTAATTAACTATCTCGTCAGGGCAGATAATAAGTCAATAATGCATGTGGACACACACACACAGACACACACACACACACAGACACACACACACACACACGTACAGTACTCTCTTGCCCCATATGTCAAGCTATACCTTAACCTGAATTTAACCCAAACCTTCGGATAGTCGTTTCTTAAAATGTTCCACATGTGAAACTCAAACTGGTCCTTGCAGCGTTAGCCATACAAGTTCAATGCAATTCAGTTTATTTATAGAATCACAGCAAAGGTTCCCTCGACACACTTTTCAATGTAAAACACACACACTGTCCTTTACAAAGAATAAAGAATTAGTCAATATGTTTGTCATCCTAATACTAACGCTGAGGCTAGAGCGGTCTAACGATCACTAGCTGTTGGATGAACATAAAGTACACGCCTCGACTGACATGGCTCGATAGGCAATTAAAGAGGAGAGCTGAGAAAGACTGCCAACAGGACGTGAGCATGGTGTGGACTCTGGTTGCCTCCAAAGAAAAGCTAATGTTGATTTTGGTGTAAATTGCTTTGTCAGTGTGGTAGCCTGCGTATGATCTGCTTGCTAACGTCACTCACAACACAACAGTAATTATGTTTTCTTTGTTTTTTCCTTTTTTGCAGGTTCACGGTTTGACCTACAAACAGGAAAAGGTAAAAAAAAGACGTCTTCAGCTCGCATCTGGATGTCTCTGCTTTTCTTCTCTCTATGCTTTCTTGTACTCTGAATGCTGGTCGGAGATTGGATCATTAGCAGGCATTAGCCTGTGTGTTCTGTTGTGTGTGTGTGTTCGGGCTGTGTGTGGATGGATATAGTGGCATTATTGGGGGGATTTGTGAACCAGTTTGTCGTTGTTTTCACTGCGCTCACACCCCTGCTTAGTGCAGCAGGCTGTTGTCCTAATCACAGGGAACATAAAATGTGGATTAGTAGTGTCTTATGGTATCAGTAATAATAGGTAATAATAAGCATGTTTGGTATGTGTACCCTACGACTCAACTCCTCTCCCAACTCAACTGTGCGTCAGCACTTCGTCCGTCTAACTTTGGGGTTTAGGTTGGCCATTTTAATCGTTTTTGTGCTGTGGTTTTGACGGCTTTTGGTGGTCGAAGGTGGACCTACAGCTCTTTTTGGTCTATTTCTGGCAGATGGAGTCTGCGTTGGTTTATGTCTGTGGCCTTCCTGCTGTAGATCCCAGAGTATTTTAGTCCAGAATAATCCCCACCATCTGCTGTCTCCTCTACTACGCTTTAGCCGTCAGTATCTCTCCTTCTATCCGCCACTGTAGATTGTTTCCTACTGAATTTCCTCGTTTTGTTTTCTCTGTATTTTTCTGCGATCCCTCCCAGCTGGACTTATCTTTCTTCCCCATTCAGCCTCGCAATCATCATCTTTGATCTCTTTACCCAACTCAATCGCTTTCCTCTTTCTTTCCCATAGGTGTTTTTTTTAAAATCCTCATTAACTTTTCGTCATGACGTCTTTATTCTTCCTTTGTAATAGCTGCTTTTTGAATGTCTCTACACACTGTTGAACAACCAACACAATTGTACAGACCGACTCATTCTCACCAGGTTTTTACATCTGAACATCTCCATACCTGAGGAATCAAATTCATTCTTATATTTTAAATTCTACAGCTGAGGCAAATTATCACTTTGTGAAGCGACGCAAGCATTTGCAACATTGATAAGAAGCAGAAAGAAATTCAGTCCGCTATAAAATCCAGGGCAGAGTAAACTCTCCTTGAAAGGTCCACGTGTACAGCATGTGTCCCTGCGTGGCTCACAACAGCAGCAATGACATCAGCACCTCTGTGACATGGTTGTCAGCCATGTACAGCACATCCCTGTACCAGCACACAGCTGGATTAACAATGACTGAATGGATTAGAGAGGGAATGTGTGCGCGCGCGCGCTCGCTTGTGTTAAAGTGAGAGAGTTACACAGAAACAGAATGATAAAACACGGTGGTGACTCCTGTGTCAAGTGGGTATTTGATAAAGCCGGATGCCTTAAACAGATACCGATAATACCCTGAGATCATCATATTTTGGCTCAAATGCTAATGACATCACAAAACCATGCGCTCCAAATGTACATGTCAGCTCACGCTACATATACCCCCACAGTCCTGGGCAGTTAATATGCACGACATCTGACCCCAATCTATTAGGAAAATCCCTCTTCCTTCATTTCTTTTTCTTACCTTTGCTCCTATCTCAGTTGTTATGTTTC
This sequence comes from Microctenopoma stevenorrisi, assembly GCA_032270685.1. Classification (NCBI taxonomy): domain Eukaryota; kingdom Metazoa; phylum Chordata; class Actinopteri; order Anabantiformes; family Anabantidae; genus Microctenopoma; species Microctenopoma stevenorrisi. The sequence goes on along the minus strand of JAUMTR010000005.1, from coordinate 8,677,650 downwards.
AGATATGAGGGCATCTCTTTTGTAAGCTTTACTAAATTGTACAGTGACCGTGAGGACCGGTGCGATCACGGTGTTCACAGCCCTATCTGAACCCACGGGGCACTTGAAACGACCATCTTTTCCATACATGCTAAAATCTCATATTAAACATCGGTATAGCGAAGTTGCCAAGTGAGTAAAGCATTGATTAAAGTGATTAAAGCAGACACCAAATGTTACCGATGGTTCCTGTCTCTCCATGATGGCAAATTCATAATTATAAAAGCCAAAGATAAAAAAAAAACCTTAAGGCTAAACAGTATATTAGGTGAAAACAAAGAATAGTTGCTGGTAATGATGGTAGTTCTTGAAATATGTTGTACTGTTTCTGATTAAAGAAACTTGCAAACTCTGTGTGTGTGCGTATGTGTGTGTATGGCATTAGTGTGATTGCCAGCTGGGCCAATTCATGGTAACCTGAATGCCTGTGCTGAAGTAAATTGCTTTGGATTGCTGTTAATAGCTAATTTTGTTATTTCCCAATATTAAAATCTGCCATGATGTCATTCTTCTGTAGCTCTTTCATCCTCGCTGCCACAATGTGTTTCTTGGATTACTGTATCTGAATATCACGCAGCACTCCGTGAATGTCAGCGATGAATATAAGTCATGCAATCTGCTTGACTATTCAAAACGCTCCTAATTGAAATGCTGAAAAGACAGCTCTGGCTAATCAGCTTAGAGATGTAGTCCACAGTTGACGGATAATAAAGAGGATCTTAGAGCTGAAGAGTCTACTACCACCCTGTAATGAAAGTTCACATAATATGATCACAGCACAATGAAGGTTTGAGGGAGTAAGGATACAGGAAGCAGCAGTACAACCTGAAAGTCATCATGTGAAAAGGTTTCAAAAAAGTGCACTTACAGGTCCAGTGTAATGTTCAAGCCCTGTGATGGACCTGCAATCCATCCAGTGTGTACCTCTCGCCCAAAGACAGCTGGGATAGGCTCCAGCACCCCGACTGTGGATAAGCGGAAGATAATGGATGGATGTAATAACAATGGCTTTAAAAGATAGTTTGAAATAAAGGTAAATATATCAAGAAAAGTAATCACAGAGCTAAAGACATTAGTCACTGCTTTCTAAAAATGTGATATCATAATAGTTTTGTAATCTCATCCCTTTCTGTAACAGTTGATGTTGCCCTGACAATCTGACAGTGACGCACACAGCACACATGCTGTGTTTGGAAAGGAGAAAGGAGTTGGGGTTTAAATTTCTCTCCGTTCAGCAGAGCACATCGCAGTGGACGGACTCTTATATTTAAATGGCAGTGCATTCCATCTTAAAGCTGCTATACAAACACGTTTTACACGTTCTTTTTTTTAATCATAATCCAAACATTGGTATCTTGTCAGGAAAAAACTGTTGTGTTCTGGTCATGATGAATGATCCCTCCTGACTGATCAGACTTACTGCTCAGCCAGGACATCAGAAAGCTCTCTAAAATAATTAAGATGCAAAGTGACAATGAAATGCGTAACTACTGCGTAAGTAACTACTTAAGTAAGTAACAAACCACCCTTTATCCTCGGCACTCCAGGTTGCTTTAGAATAATGGATCTTTTTATGACATGAGGGTATCCTGGGAAATCTCTGCTGCAGTGAGAACAGTTAACATTCCTGTGCATTAAGGTGCACTGATGGCTGTGGTTGGGGATAAAGTGTCTCTGGACTGCCTGTCACTTTTACTTTCTCATACTCTTTCTGACCCTTCAGACTAACTACCACGTGCACATACATACCGTACAGACACGGAGTTTCTAAAGCTGCTGTTTATGAGAGAGACAAAGTTCAACATTGTGCAGAATGAGTGGAATGAGACAGGACATATTGTACAAGCAGCTTCAGAGCAGAGAGCTACTAACTCATGAAATCTTACAGTAGAGTCACCAGTAACCTTCAGCCTTCTCTCCTCACTGTAAAGTTGCCATTTGGTAATTTTATAGAATGTGTTCGTAATCCCATTGAAGGTGAAAGTTGAAACAAACACCATTTGGAATTAACAGTGCATGCCACTTAGTTATTGAAGGACCGCAGAGGTATCAGGTGTTTAATTTAAATGAATGTCTCCTTGAACTCACTGTCCTCATAGCTGGCATCCGTGCATGCTGTTTAATTTTTTTGTTTATATTCTGAAATGCAGTGTCTAGGTCTTGGTCTGTCCTTTACAAAAATCTATTGTACTGTGTCCATTTTAGGACATCCACAGGTCTCAGGAAAAACTCTGTCCTGATGTCCTTTCACATCGTACTATTGACATCACTTCAGCTGAAGAAACATATTCCCCTGCACCCACCGTGGACAGAGTTAGACCAGTCCTTCCTGTATCTGGTTTTTACTCTTTACTAAGCTAAGCTAACTTTAGTTATTTATTACTATTCCTGTCCACTCTGCAATCTTTCACAACAGATCTCTCACAACAAATTTAAATAGACTTGGGTTACCGCACTACTTAAGAAGACCCTTACCTCGAACACTCCCTTGTGGAGAATTACATTTCATTTCTGTCCAGGACCCTTGAAAGTGTAGTCCTCTACAATATCTTCGATTTCTCTCAGGGCACTTTGCTTTCAATGCTCTCTCCATGATTTAGCTGTTCTGCTTGCTGTGTGCCTCACTGGTAAGCAACTTGGATAAACGCATGTGAAGGTTGGCTACTGTAAATGTGAATGCACTACAAACTTTCCATGTTGGTTAAACATAATTAGAAATATTCTATTCCATTCTGTTCTGTTCGTTTCTATGGTGCGCCAGGTTCATGATGTATGTTAGCTTTCTTTGTCCCAGCCTCCAGCTAGTGATAGGACTACTTTCGCTCTGCATGTGTAAGGTGGGCAGATGTCAGCCACAGGAGCGGAAGACAAAGGGCATAGCTAAAGTCCCACTGCTCATTATCTTCAACAACGCTATCATTAATCACGGCACCTTCAAGTCTCTAAGATCTGCAGGATATAACCTACAAGTTGGGTTCAAAGGGTAGCAGCAATTTGGTATGGAGTTACCATTATATAGGCTATGACAAAGTGACAACAGCCACGTGTCTGACCTTAACAAGGTCACTGACTGTGTTGCTATCATTTTACTTTCGAAACATGTCCTACAAACGGGTCTGTTTTGCTCCAATTACACAAACATTTCTTCTGTGATGTGTAAGAGTCTAGTAGATCGAATATCTGAATTGTTTTAGTCTAACTCAAGTGTTTTAGTTTGGTGTTCCACTTTCAAAACATAATGTACTGTATTTTGAGTAGGTGAGGCAAACACTGTGGATAAGGATGAGTGTGAGCCCTGAAGTTCAGGCAGTGGTGACTGTCATGTGGCTGATTTAGAAAGTGTTGTGTCAGAGTAATAAGAGCAGAGAGGAAACTCTTTACACATATCAGACACTCACAGACGGCCTACCGCTGTGACTGACTACTAACACTGCACCCAGTTGCCTGACTAGAGTATTCAAAATTAGTAAATGGAAGGAAATAAAACCACGAGGAAAGTAAGAGCCCTTTATAAGGACAGACAACAGATGGGGTGGAGATATGGTCAGTTTGCAAGGATAGTGCTGTGGTAGTGGAGTTAAAAGTTTGTGACTGATGGAGAGAGGAGGGCGATAAGTTGGGGGAGGGAAGGAAGAAGAGGAGCAGCTGTCCTTAGATGTCTATATCTGGGGGTCACCCATGAGACATCTTGAGTTTGTCCACCTTGGCATTTGGACGCCAAGATAATTCCAAAGAGATGAAGACAAAGTTTGTATATCTCTATAAAACAGAGTGGACAGTGACCCAAAGTATAATGTTTTGTCTTCAAATGGTAATATGAAATTGGTATGGTAATATAATGGTAATATAAAGTTCTGCCAACACCCTTTGCTCTTTGCTTTTTAAATGCGATTGCAGAATTACCTGGTCCCCTACTGTATATGCTGCAGGGGTTTCACAGTCCCACGAGGCCTATTAAAAAACAATTATTGCATCATTTCAGAAACACAAAGGTGACTAGGGGAAATGGGCCAGTTTTCGCATTGATTGACCTTTTCCCTGCAAAAAGATCTTTTGTGTGCCAGAAGCAGCTCCCTCGAGCAAGCAGTGCAAAATGATCCGTAATTTAACCACTGTAGAGTGATTGTCATAATTACAGGAGCTACAGTGAGAAATGGGCTCTCGCGTGTAACGATTCCTGCTCAGTCTCTGTTGAATTTTTGGCACAGAGGCAGACCACTACATAACCACTGCAAGCGCCATATAGACATGTGCATTCACAAGTTTTGCTTTGTTTTGGTCCCTCATACTTGCCACTTTCCATATGTTTCTGTGGCACTCCTTCTCCAAATGCTTCGTCATATATAACATTCACGCACAGCTCGTCACCCAATTGATTATGTGACTATTTGTTCGCGGGTTGATTTGGGCCATCCCTCAAGGGGATGATGGCAATGTCATAGTGCTCATGTATTATGCAGAAAATATTGAACACTTGATTGCAGGAAAACAAAACAATAAATGTTCTGTTGTCATCTGTTATTCTTGGAAAATTAAAGGATAGTCATGCACTCGCCCAGCTCAAACTGACAGATAACAATGTGTCTCAGTTATTTGTTCTTATAATAGCGCTGTTGGACAGTCGGTCCTATTATGGATTTCTTGCAAGTTTGGAGAGGTGGCATGTTTTACTGTCACTATCAAAGGAAGATTTATTGATGAATTATTCTGTTTTAAATCCAGCAACACAAGTCGCTTCTTGAATATCAGTGAATAACTGAATTTTGAGGTAAGGTCTTTTTTTATATGGGGCATTCGCTTGCATGGCACATCTGAGCTCATCTCCTTGAAGAAGTCATTACTCAGCATGGCAGCTATCTTGTTTCTCATTTTTTTTAGGTGACGGGCACTGAATATATTTTATTTACACCTCTGTGAATTATTCAGAAGAAGTGTTTCGAGATGGAGCTAGCTAGCTAACTGTCGAGCGTGTAGGAATGGTTGAGTTATTCTAATGATCCTCCGCTCTCCTCTGTATGTATTAGTGCGTGCCTGCAGGCTTGAGAGGTTCTGGTAGGCAGAACAAGGATTCTCTCTGAGCAAAAACTTGCTGCTCTTGTTGGGACCACAAGAATCGGCCTCCCGAAACCTCTGCTAATGATCGAGATTCAACTCCCAAGGTTCAAGTGCTTTTTCTCGGCTGTGTACTTCCTGTGATTACAGAGCAATCCCTTCCTGTCTTTCTTTCATCTTCCCCATGCTTCACTTAATTTCATTCTACCACCAATTTTCATGTCTCATTTCTCACGCATTAATCTTCTTCTCTTTTTCTCTCTCAACCTTGTTGTTATCTAGTCCAACTTCTCTGCATTGAAGTGACCAGTAGGCGGACCGATCTAATCATTTTCACGTCACCATTTCTATGGCTATATTTTAGATTGAGGGAGTTTGGAATATATTATTATGTATAAAGTCTGTTTTGCCTCGTCCTCACTTTCTGACACTTCTGGTTTTAGGGTTATGGTTAAAATAAGCTGTAGGTTAAGGCGTGCATTCTGTCAAAGGGTCCCCATTAAGATAGACCTAGAAACACATACGTGTGTGCGCTTGTGAACAAGGCATTTTCTATCTCTAGCTGATCTCCCTCTGTCAGGGAATCCAGCCTGTCAGAACTGACACGATGTTCAAACAATATCCACTTTAGAAATCCCTGACTGCAGGCAGCACTGGTGATGCAGGTTGGAAGGAAATACAATTCTTGCAGTGTAGGATGAGATTCAGCGGAAATCTTTTGAAACTAAAGCGTTGGACATATAGTTCGACTTTTTTGACTGTCTCTTTGTACTTAGTAGTTCAGAGAGTTCAACTGTTCGGTTTGGACCTCGGCCAACTGCAACTGGGTCTCTAAAAACAGCAGTCACTCCCTCATTCCCCACCCAACACACACATACACACACACTCCCTACTTATTCTCCTCTCTCCAGGCATCCAAGATTCCCTCCTTACTTCCTCTGATCTTCCGAACATCAATCCCTCATTCCTCAAAGCAAAAATGAGGGGAAGAGAGATGACAAAAATGAGATGACAGATTATCTGCTATATATAGAGCCAGTCTTATACTGCTTCCCTTATTCATCTTTTCCCCGTGCCCCCAAGACATTGGATACACCTTTTGGTTGTGACTGGTGATGCAAATAGACCCTCTCTCTCATCACAATGCTCTGCAAATTCAATGGCTCGAGTCGCATATTTTCGTAAATCTCACCAGGCCTCGCTGTGAAGACGTGGTAGCAGGAGGGCGAACACATTCACAGATTCACAGTGAGGACGATTCTTGCAGATGGCTTTTCAATGGGTGTTGTTCCTGCGGTAAGCCACAGTCTTTTGTCTTCAGTTTGAAACAGTGACATGATATTATTAGCTTGGATCATTCATCTAGTATTCATGTAGCATTATTTGGGCAATGTCACATTTTGACACACGTGTGTACACCGGTCACATTTCCCCTTTGATAACATAATGTCAATGCATGTTAAACTCACAGTAACACACTTATCTACCTGCTGAAAGAGACAGATTACCGTTGTCCACAGTAGTTCCCTCCATTCATTTGTCTGCTGACTGTTCTTACAGACTGTGTCATATTGCAGATTTATGCTCCCCTGGCTCTGGGCATCAATATTGTAAGTATGGATTAGAACCGCATTGAAAGGTCACACATAATCTCACTGTCTTGCTTCCTCTGTCCTTGCCACTCTGCTGTGCTCTCTTTCTCTCTCTTTCTGCCACCTTACTTTGCTTCCAGTTTTACTTTAAATCACAACATGTTCTATTTAAATTTGAGTTTACAGACTGATCAACCAATTCATCTGATCTAGACTGAGCTTATTAGTTAAATTTCACAATATCATAGATGAACACTGCTGCTTTTCCTAAAACAAGATTTCTACTAAGAACAGATAATAACATGTTGACAAAGTAAATCATAAATATAGGTTTTTATGCCTGATGCCCTACAGTATGTTTTTGTTTTCTTATCTTATTTACTTTCTCTTTACAATGGCAACAGTGTTAGAAACTGCAAAAGCTTGACTGGCATCGTGGCTTGTTAATATAATGGTGTAATAGCAATGAGTACCTTTTGGTGCACTATATATAAAAAAGGAATTTGGCCTGAGTTTAAACACAGACCAACAAACAAATAGGTTTGTTTACTTCCTTTTTGTTGACTGGTTTAAATGTAGAGTCTTTGTTTTTTCTGAAAACCAGAGGCATTAAACAGCTGCCAGTACATGGAAAATATTGCTCCCTCTTTTTCGCACTCCGTCTCCTCCTCTTACACGTTAATCTTCTGTCGATCTCATCACCATATTATCAGCATATTGCTGTGTTGTTTCTTTCATCTGTCAGTGTAAAGTATCACTCCTGCTTTACATCACCTTTACATACTTTAATCTTCACTGGAAAGATGGAAGGACCATGAATAAGTGCGAGCAAAACAAAGGGATAGGTGCAACCCCTCCGGGGGATATAATCTGTTATTGTATATATTAACATCAAACCAAAAGGCAAGGTCCTAGTCTACACCAGTCAATCTTCATTTCCAACTGAATTTCTCCTTTTCTACTCCTCACATCTTACAACTAACTAACTACAATCTAACAATCTAACTATATATATATAATTTTTTATACTAAATGCCAAAATATGTGCCAGTGAGGGCTGGGAAAGACAAATTGGAAGCATGAAACTATTCCTTTTCATGCTGAGAGGAGAAGGAAAGCTCTCTTAGCCTTGCTGACATTCCACTTAATTTGATTCATTACTGCATGGTGATGCTATTGTCGCCACATGCAGGGAACTGGGCCAGTTGGAGCGCTTTGAAATATCCTGACAGGGGACAGTACAACCAGCACACTATGATAAAATATGAGTGAATATAAGTCCAACTGCTGGAGCTATTTCCTGGCCCCAGCCTGAACTGAAAATTGCCTTTGCCATATATTTATGAGCCAGTTGTGAGAGCAAAATTGTGAAAACAAATTCTTAGAAGACATTCAGTCCAGTCAGAATTGAGGTCCATGGGAATACTGGGAATATTCTAAAAGTTTAACTCAACCAAATGTGGATTACTGTAAGTTACATTATGGGTTAGTGTAAAAGTTCTGACTTTATACCAGCAGGTTTTTGCTCACTTGCATACTGACCTTTAAAATATATACCACGTATATGTATATATATCCAGACAATGTTCACAATGTGTTAAAACCGTATGTTTTCTAAATTCTTTAACTTAGTGCTAAACCTACTTCTACTGAAGACATTACACTTGTCGAACATAAATTATTTCCTGAAACAGCTGGACTCCAGTTTTTGCAAACCTTTTGCAATTTGTAGTAAATTGCTCTTGTTTGATGAGCTATTTTTAGTTTCAGATTAATTGCTATTTAGTGAACAAGTACGCATGTGGTGTATGTACTGTTGAGTGAAAATAAACCACAATGTCCCTGTTTATGGAAATGAAGGAAAATGTCACACAATGCACCTTGAAGTCTCACCTGTGTGTGTTTAATAGCTTTTTTTCTAATAATGGTTCTATCGCACAGAGGAATACATGGGGTCTTGAAAACATATAGCGTATGTGAATATATAGTATACAAATATCCTACATTATAGGATGTCTTTGCCTTTTCATTGAATTTCTTGACAGTAAGAACATTTGCATTGCACATTTTGCATGGTTCAAATAAATACAAGTCCCTTTGGATCCTTAATCGAACAATTTTCAGCGTTGCACTACAGGAAACATGTTCACTGAGGGATGACAGAGCAGATCAACAATATGTAGCTGTGATTGCACTGACATATGAATGGACTCAGATGGAGAGCAAAGCACAATCTGTCTGTGTGACTCATACAGTATGCATACAGTACGGACAACTGGTCACTGGGCAGCTTTGTTCACTGCAAGTTGATCGCTCACTGTTGCAGTTCAACATATAATAATCTGAATTTGTATTTGTCATTAACATGCTTGAAATGGAGGACCCAAACGCAGACCAGAGACAAGAGAGGGTTCAAACAAAGGATGTTT
>JAUMTR010000005.1:8640545-8665991 GCA_032270685.1 Microctenopoma stevenorrisi | reverse complement strand
ATTTTCTTCTTTATTGTGTATTCACAATGAAAGAATAATACATTATATATATATATATATATATATATATATATATATATATAACTCTTATTTTTAGGAGTTACATCCTAAAAATATCTGGCAATAGGCGAAATCTGTAATCAGCTTTATTTTTTACAATTGTTATAGGTCTTTTAAGGCTGTAAAACACCTCACTACACAGATATTTGGCAAGCTGAACGCATTTTGTACTGTACTACAGGAGAAGATATATTGACAATGGTCTACAGTCAATCAGGACGCAAAAACACAATGGGCTGTACAATAAGAATGCAAAATTGCACAAAAAAATACTACACATATGTAAGTCGATACTGCGAGGCCACGAAAGGTGAACCGCGTTATAGCGTGGGACCACTTTAATACCAATTATTTATACAGCTTTCATTAATCAGCACTCCAATGTAATGAGGTCATCGAAGTGGGAGCAGAAGGTTATGATAGCGACTTAACAGGGAGTTGGCTCACTTAACCTGAAATGCACTGGATCTTATTTCATGCAAGATGGCATAGATAGAGTCAAAATTCATTTTATTAATCACTAGCTGAAGTTTAATGACCCGTGTGTATTGGAGTAGAGAAACCAGTGTTACTGCTGTCACTGCACTCGGCACCGTTTGACTGCGATTGTGTCACATTAGAAAACTTTGACCAACTCAATATTTGTCACTTCTCACCTGAAATGATGCAGGGAGAGATTGACCCAGTGGGCTCAGTGGGGAAGTTCGATAAGTTTATAAAAGAAGCAGAGAAGGGTGATGCCAGCCATTTATCAGCCCTCAGTGGTAACGAGGCTGCCTCAGTGCAGTGTTATGAGACGGGCACAGCAGGAGGGAGAAGAGGAAGGCAGCACCGGTTTTTCCTCCTTCAGTGCAGTACAGTGTAGCAGTAATAGCATATGGATTTTGCATGGTAGAGGGGCCTCAGCTATGTTCTAACTACACTACTTACGCTTCTTTCCTACCTGCCTTCAAATGACCAGTGACTCAGTAAACATATGTTGTATTTACTGCATCCTGTTTTGCCACAGGAAGCATAAAAAAAATAATTTTTTCTGTTCAATCAAGTAGAAACAATTTTTTACAGGTTATATAGGCGAGGCTCGCTCTAAAATATTAAATATCTCTGCACTGGTTAATGAATCAGAGTTATAGGAGAATATTAGAATCACGTTTGTGTATTTAAGATGTATAGATGTGGCATTATTTATGAAATCATTCTATAATAGTGTTAAGTTAAGGACAGGTTGCCAGTCTATCAGAGGGCTGACGTACAGAGACAGACAACCATCCACACTCACATTCCAGTGTGGGCAATTTAGAGACATCAATTAACTGCATGTGTTTGGGCCGTGGGAGGAAACCAGAGCACATGAGAACATGAAAACTCAGAAGGGCATCTGGCCAGTTCACCACTCTGCATTAAATTACATAGAGTGAGTCTTGTATCCTTACCTAAATTTGGACTATTGCAACAGTTCTCTCCCCCAGAAGGTAATTAAAGTACCTCCACTGAGAGGGCGCTACCGCGGCGCTGCTCTGGTTCTGAGGAAAATGATTGTTAGATTAGTTTTTCATCAAAGAAGGAAGGAAGCAGTGGTCCTGCCTTCTCCCTGAAGCCTTTTTGTGACACAGACCGATGCAGACACACAGACGGCATGTAAACTGTGATTTCCTGATGTCAGCTACAGATGGCTCATGCCATGCCGGATTAATGGTGATACTGGGAGAAAGAAAAAAAAATCAATGCAGAGAAATTCAGGTTCACGCTGAAACCAAACTGTTGCCATTGCTTCAAACTTTGTATAAACTCTACTGTGCGTATATGTGTGAGTGTCTGCATACTTCCGTGGGTGTCACTGTGGTTTTCCAGTTGGATCGCTGTGTTACGCGTTTGAAGTGTTTGAAGATAACAAGGGAGACACAGCTGAGGACAGAGAGGCAGATGGATGGATGGATGGATGGATTGATGGGTAGATGGAGGAAGGGATGAATATGGATGGATGTTTTTTTTGTTAGTGCCAGCTCGGCATCAGCTCATGCACTAGTTTCTCCTCACACATCACTTCACAGGGCGGGGGAATTAGGACCGAATTCTCCTCTTTCCCTCACAATAAATAACTTTTGTTAATAGTAGTAGGAGCTTTACAGTGGTAAAGTTAATGTCGGTTGCATCGCAGACTTCTCATTGCATGTTGGAACATAGATACTGAAAGAGAGCTCTACTGCAGTGTCAGTGGGCTACCCAACACACACACACACACACACACACACACACACACACACACACGGTTATGTCTTTTGCTGAAGGCAGTTCTTCTGCTTGAATAGAAGTGCTTTTCCTCTTGTTGACTAAATGGCTCTCCAGTTCATACCATGATCGCAACTCTTAACTGTCCCTGCAGCTAGAGTGACACTGTCCATTGTTGATCTGTGAAACCACATAAATTTAGACAAATACCAAGTGTAATGCGTCCATTTTTCATGCTGTTTGCTTTGCAGATGCAGCAATGTAACACCTGCACGCCCACAGATGCACACATGCACACAGTGGATGATTGTCATCTTATCTATCTGACAAATCTGATCCTCGCACTCATCCCCCACTTAAATGCACCCACTGTAAAACGGTTTCAGTGTTTTCCAGTTAAAGTAACAATATATTTTAGAAGTGTTTAAGAGGAGGAACATGAACATGATGCTTAATGATGCTTAATACTTGATGCCTAATACATTCCCCTGCAGCAGAAACTGCAACTTAGTTGAGTTATATTGAATATTCATGGGTTTATATTGAACCTATATATCCTAAACACAATGCTGCAGACTCTGTAAAACCCAGTGGTAGCGTTAGAAGCTTGTACTTAAAGCTGGGATCTGTCATCACTTTGTATTTGCGCGTGCTAGTCCCACAGCTCTTTGCTTTCTACAGCCCACCCTTGCCTGTCCAGCAACACAACAGATTTCATTTCTGTTTCTGCTTTCAGCTAGTCTTTCATGGAGACTGCATTTGTGGGGAGGAATACCATGTGTTAAGCTAATAAAAAGAGAGACATTTTGTAAATTATTGTAACGCACCAGCTTCAAAGGGGAAGGCCTCACATGATACTGAAATAGGTTGAGAGAATTATTACAGCTCATTCACGGCTGTTGCTGTTTTTGTGTTGGATCTTTCTTACAGTTGTTATTTTTGTTTTTCATTTTCCTTTTCGGCCGAAGCCTGAAGGGAGTCGGCTCAGAGCAATGAAATGCATTTTCATGTGTTTGTAGAAGCATAGTTAACTCTGAGCTGCTTGTATAAGAGTAATTGGTTAACTAATCAGGCATGACCGTAAGAGAAATTTAAATGTGAGGTTGTTTTCAGAATATTCTTGACCTGTTTTGCATAATTGTACTCTAACAATAAAACCAGGAGCAAGTCGCACATCACCTCTTCACTTCATCATAGTTTTGACAAAGTAATTGTTCGGCTAAGAAATTCCATAAAATATTGTTTTTTTGAAGATATCGCAGAAATGTGTTCTTTGGTTATTTAGGAGGTCAGCATTATCAGCATTATGTTCTGAAAATAATGAGAAGTACAAATCAATGCTTTGTCTGTCCAACTGTCAAAGGCCCCGCCCCCTCCTGTCCGCCCTGCAGCCTCTCTGTGACTGAGGTTCTCTGTGGACAGTGTGGCTTTACAGGTTTTGACCTAACCCAGCTGTTCTGGATCTGCTGTTCTCTGTGTGTGTGTGTGTGTGTGTGTGTGTGTGTGTGTGTGGACCTGGCCATGCCTGCCTTCTACTGTGCACAATGTGATGTCGTGCGTAGTGGGTCATGTGGCCCATCGATCCGCTCACATCACACCTGGCCTGTTCTCTGCATCACATACCACCCACTAAGCCTCTAGCACAGAGACTATATTGTAGAGTTGCTCTCCGTGCGCTCCTTTTCTCTTTGTGTCCATTCGCGCCTTATTTTACATTTTTGTTTGCACAGTTCATTAACTGGAAGTCTGTGTCAGAGTTCTGCACAGGTCTAATTGTGGCAACCTGCCCCTGCACACACAGAGCATTGTACTGGCTGAACTAAGTTAATCATCGGGCTGGGTTAATACCTCGTACTGGTTTAGTGGTTTTGTTTTATTATTGTTCAAGCTCAGGGGCTCTTGAAGCGCATTTACTCTGCTGGATGTGTGATGTTGATGTTCTCGTAGCAATGAAAAGCCAGTTGCTCAAACGTTGAAGCTGGATAGGTGAAATAATGCTGCCGTAGATCCCATTCTGTCATATTTCGCGCCCTTAGGGGTGTTTAAAGGCAAATAAAGGCTGCAATGTTGGCAGTAACTGAGAGACATTGCCTTTTAGTTTTATAATAGGTCTGTATGTAATGTTTCTGCTTTAACCCACTGAATTACTTACCTGAACAGGTAGTAGATTCTCTGGTGCCCACTAACATAAATTGCCCTTCATAGCTCCTAACAGAGTGGCGTTACTAAAACAGGCAGTGCTCTACTGTTGTTTACCCATGGTTCATTTGTGGGGCTGACTTATAACGTTTTCTCACACACACACTATACACACACTCAAACTCATAGTCACATGAGATACTGAGGGTATCTGTTTACAGAACAGTGGCTTCTTTGTTTAGAAGAGTTGCATACTATGTCCTGCTACTTTTTTAAACAACGTTTAGGTTGGTCCAGAAAAAGCATTTGACCAAAAATGCTAAAGATGTTCCCATGTAAAACTGCACACACTGTGGAATATCAAAGGTGGACACAGGTCATAAATAGGAGCTAAAACACTCCACATGCGTCACTGTAATTTGTTTTTTTTCTACTTTGCATGTCCAGGCAGTGGCATGCATTTCATCGTCTTATCACCTACCAGAACCTCACATTTCACCTAATGGTTTCTTGAAAGACACCTCAAGACGATGGCGCTATTTTTACAAAACAGCAGCTGTGACATTTCATTGGTAAAGGGAATTTTGTCAGGAGGTTATTTTGAGAGTTTTACACACCAGGCCCAGCCATGTAGACCAACTCATCTGGGTGTGTGAGTGTGTGAGAGATATTTCTGAAAAAAGAAGCGAAGGTGAGAGAACCTTCTTTGACATCAGTGAAAGTGAGGAGAGGATCAGGTTTCCGGTGCCTCTAACTAAGGTGTTCATTCCGAGAAGTGGTGTGCGGTTTCAGCTTTGTCATGTTGAAATACCAAGCAAGGGCCTGGTCTGTCTGTGCTAATTTAGAACTGTCTTCCAGACGCCTGTGCATACCGCAAGATTCATGTGTCGAGAAGACTCAGTCTGCGACTCAGTTTCAACAGAGTTGTTGAGGGACAGTGACTGTGTGTGTTTGTTGTCAGACACACACACATATCCCCTATCTGGACATTGCACTTGTGATAGCCATAATGTGTCATGGTGATCTCTGCTCCGGGTTTTGTATTATGTCACTGCAGCTATATGTTATATCAACCTGCTCTGGGTGGCCCAGCCGTAATTAGCCTCTAACGCCATAAGCGATGTTCATTACCTGATATCTCTAGATTTACTGCACCACAGGGCCAAAGAATGCGTCACTTATCATTCTTGGTTTACCCCTCCCTTGAATAGCTTTTCCAACGTGATGCCATTACTCGTAGAAATCCTGCATGATTTACTAATTGCATCCTCACGGGTTGTATAATGAACCGCAAATACTGTGAAAGCGTTTTCCGTAATATCTACTGTGACCAATCAGTCACAAACCAAATGCGTTTTAGAAATGTATTTATTACAAATCAAAATGCCCACAGCAGAGCACGCATTCATTGTGAGCATGCCTAACGGAGCCAAAGGAGCAAACAGGCCAAAATAATTTGTCTTCACCAGCGATCTCCGTGCTTGTTAATCACCTTAGAGTGAACTGTGAATACATAAATGGCTTTCATACTATACTAAATCCACAGAACATAACAAGTATGTAATTACCAACTGGATTATACAGAATATATGATTCATTATCCTTCACACTGTAATTCAGAATCTACTCCCACTGCAATCACTTGGAGCTTATGGCAAGTGAACTTGAATAATGTAATAAATCAGCAGTAATAGAGATTCAGGCAGTTTAACAATCAGTCAAGGTGGATGATGTTTGATGAGGGCTTTACCGCACTGCACCGTGTGGTGTCGTACAGGTTAGCATCAGTCTGTACAGTGGGTAAGAGTCAGTACGGCTCACAGCGGTGAGGCGATAATAGCCCTGGCTATTTGCTCTTCTATGCTAAATGTATTTTGCTGGTGCTACAGGCTCCCTATGATTTATAACAGACGTCGACCTGCTCATGCTGCACAGTAAACTGAGTTCATGCTCTCTCTCTCTCTCTCTCTCTCTCTCTCATGTGCTGTTATAGGTGTGAGTTTAACTTCTTTGCATGCTTTGCCAGTGCTGCTTAACTTGGTTTTCTCACTACATATAAAGTAGGTGCCTACGTCAGATACGATCTTCCCACATGCGCATGTGCATATAGTCTCTATGTGTTTGCCTGTTTGTGTGTCTGAATACACTGTGCGTTTGTGTGCTTCTAAATAGAGAGTTAGCTGATATTATGCGCGTCACGTCACAGCCAATTAAGCCCCTGCTTACTGGAGCCCCTTTAAGTGTGATTTTTCACAGGAGCGCGTGTGAGTGTGAAATCTCATGGATTGAATGAAAATTACACAAACTTCATATTCAAGACTGAACCAGGCTCCTTACCCCTCTAATCTAAATTAGTTCTTTACGTTACGTACCTCACTTCGGGGAATTTAAGGCCCAATCGGTGTTGGAAGAGTTATGATCAGGCAAAAGAAAGATGAAAACATATGTTAGCTTTCTGTCATGTGGTCCATTAATCATCAGCTACTGACAGACTGGGGCAAGACTGTGATTGAAATTCAAGGACCAGCTTCTATAAATACACTGTTTGGATTAGTGCAGTCCATATTTTCCTGTTACATTAGTAGGATAAAGTAGAAAGAAGCAGGGTGTAAGTGTTTCCCCACATCTTTCCATCTTTAGTGTGTCATTGCTTGGGGACCAGAGCAGACCTGGGCAGACCTCTCACGGCTCCGCGCTGACCCCTTTGTTATCATTCCTTTCTGATTCTTCCTGGGAGCCGCTGTAGGATGTGTTTGGAGCGGTGTATAATTTTAAGCTTCCACTGGGGTGAAAACGATCCTTGGATAGGCTTATGTTGAATCGCTGCCTCTCTGGGATTCATGTGTGAAACTGTAAAGTGGAAAGTGGAACTGACTGTCAGTTTGTATTTTTAGATGGCAGGTTTAACAATACCCCCCCTCCCATGTCTCTCACTCGTCTCTTAATGTCCCACCAGAGACATTACAAGACAAATAGATGAATGGAATTTCACCAGCTCATGTTTTCGCCCAAATTGTACTGCACAATTCTACAGATAATACTGCTTCTCCAGCTTTGTGTCCCAGCGCTTATATTAGGTTTTGTTTCTCTGAGTTTACAAGGCGTAACCTTGTCCAATAGGCCTGCATCATGTGCTGATCATTCCCCCTCTCTCCAGAACTCTAAGGCCTCTCTGTCCTCACTGTTAACCGGGTTAGGGCACATGTCTTTTAACTCTCTAACGTGCTGCTTTAATGGAAAGCATCAATCAGGTGATTACACACATGGTCCTTAATTTGGTTATTTTTTCCTTTTCACAAAAACCCTCTCACATAATAAGTTATTTTTCTTATTTGGCTCCTTTTTTTTGTTACACAACAGACAACTATTTCTCTAGAAACACTAGTTGGCAGAAAAGCCACCATATTTGTGTTCGTCGTTTTTTGTACTGGAGAAGCAAGTTACGGGAACCCACATTAATTGCTTATTTTCTTAGATCAGTGGTATTCAAATATTTTGAATAATGTAAAAACAGCCTCTTAAAGACTTGATTGCACCTCAGAAACACTGTAACACCATCCTAACTCCACTGCTCTGTTTCCTCAGTACAGCTTCTTCTTTGTATATAAAAAAAAAAAAGATCAGCATCACCCCGAGCAGATTTTCAGAGAATTAGTTGATACTAATTGATATTCTAAACTTGCCTGTTCACCCCCGAGGCAACCTCCTCTCTATTAAATGATACAGGATAACCAACAAAACTTCTTTTCTTGTCGATCTAAGCTGAATTTTTGCGCTCGCCACCACAAAGGCAAAGGAGTTCCTAGAGAACAAGAAAATGAATGATCCTTCTCTACTTTATGCTATTAGGGTTTATTTTCCCAGTGGTCAGAGCCTCACATGCTTGCCATTGATAGATTCCTGTCTTGTTCCATGGACATACTTGATGCCGTTTGCATGAACAAAGAAACTATTGTTGCCACGTCTCTGCGTCATTAGGATGAACATAATTTCACGTGATTCGTTACATGTGGATTATTTGGATGTGGACATACTGGCATTACAGTGGTGACGGAACAGAAACAAATGTATAATGCGGACTCCTCTTTAAGTTAGTGCTCCTCCTCAACTCCTGCATTCAGGTGACCATGTGCTCCCAGTGAACGTGCTGCTAGCTGAGCGTGCGGTACAATTCCGTTTTTCTCTTAGCATTGGTGTCCCTCCCTCTATTCCTCTCCTACGTATCTCTCATCTCTGATGCTGTGCCCTAAGCTACTGTAACACCGTCTTTGTAGGAATTTCTACCAAGGTCACTCATTCATTTTCCAGCCTGTGACAGTTCTGTGGTACAGATATGGGTCAAAGCTCTCATATTGTAGCCGTACTCCCGCTTTCCTCATGACCCACTGCTAAAGGGCTTTAGGAGGAAAGGGGCTGGCTAAAGATATTGTGCATATATAGTCGTCATTTCTTGTGAGACCTCTCGGTGGAATTCCTGTATAAATTTAGACTCTCCTGCTCCCCACTAACATTAAGTGCTGAGAGGAATCTGCAATGATCCTTCATTGATTCTGCAGCACCATATGGGGGCCCATTAAATTGATCACGGTGAAAGCAACAGGAGCAATGGCACGCTTAGTACTAGTAGATTTCCTCTGGGTCACTGTCACCCCTCATAGGTCTGTATTTTACATGTGAAAGATGCCTGTAATAACTAGACTGATTGGTTTTCTCATTTGGCACACAGACAGCTAAGTAATCATGACTTCATTAGGCGTAGCCCCCACATGGGACTAATGTGAATAGAAATGAGACAACAGCAAGGCAGGGGTGCTCTTTAGTACCAGTTACTGCACTTGCTGTAGCAAAACACAAAGCCTACACTTTAGCTTAAGGGACCCATTAGATCCTCGAGCTCCTTCGCCAAGATTTCTTTATTCTTTCTGGGTTATGAGTGGTGAGTAGTGACTATGTTGGCCCTCAAAACACATAATGTCCTGGTTTCATTCCAATTGTCTCACTTGAAATACAGATACAGTACAATGGCCAGAACAGACTGTGCCTTTAGCAGCCTGTGTCTTCTTCACCAACAATGAATCCCGCTCTTTGTTTAATAAGAGTATATTATGACTGGTCTAAACACTCATACAACTATCTCTCATGATTATCATATTCACGCAAATATTTCCACTAAGGCCCCCAATGCCAATTTCTAGTTTTCCTCATTTCTGGGGTAGTGATCATATTAGCTTATATGCCTGCCAATACCTTGTGCAATATGTGTCAGAAAAAAAGAAAAAAAAACTTGTGAATTAAACATTTATTAAAATATGGATGTAAAAAGATAGATGTACACTGCTCGCTCCTCTCATAAGAAATCCAACCCGAGAGATTTTTACTGCCGGGGAAGCGGGGGGATGTGATCCATTTGAGAAATCGAAAGTTCTTCAAATATCGTTAAAGATGAACACATGAATCATTCATAATGTTAGCCTCTTTGAGCGTGATGGTGCTTCATCTCGCTCTTGCTCTCCCTCCCTCCCTCCCTCCCTCTCTCCTTCAGTAATTTGCTTCTTTTGCACCCATGTTTTCTCTGCTTCCTTTTCTCTGCATACCCGCAGTATCGAATTGCACTCTCATTTTCCCCCTTTGCTGTGTTTTATTTCTAATTTAGTTTATCATTTGCTTATTGGTGGGAAAGTTTGGAAGTAATTCAGGTGTTCAACAGCAGCTAGTGAGTGTTAGCTATACACCGGTACCACAGACTGGCGAAAGTGATTGAATAAATGCTTGATAAATGACTGCAATCTTTGTCTCTCTCCCCATAGCACACAATTAATGAAGACAAAAAAGGAGTGTTTTGAAAATAGAATATCCTCTATTAAATATTTTAAGCAAAAAGCACAGACTCTGAAATTAAATATGTAAACACAAGTAGAACCACTGTAAGAAAAATGTTTTTAAGTCATACATTTTGAGCTGTTAACACCAGTTAAGATTTGTTTGACGAATTCTCAGCAGTACCACGATTGTGCTTTTAGCAAAAACACAAATAAACAAATAACAAATAACTTTTGATTTAAATGCTGAACCAAAAAAGGAATCATTGACAACATATGTTCAAATTAACTGCAAAAAACATTTAAAAAGGTTTAACTTAATGGATTATTTATATAAATATTACATAAATTCAAATTATATAGATTATCATCAGGAAATGTTTATTTAGTGGCTCAAAGTAATAATCTTTGGAAAACAAATGCACCCCCGGCTACAGTCAGATTTTCAGATTTTGCCCCACGCTGGGTATCCACTGAGTCCCCAACACCTTCTTCAGGTCAGCAGGTTGTGTCTGTGTGTATGTTAGTTGATCTTGTTTGTTTGCAGTGTGCATGAGAGACGGCGACGCTGAGAGCTTCATAAAAAGGCCTGTCAGCACAACCAGTGAGGCAGACAAAAAGAGACGTAAATGAGAAAAGTCAATGACATCTCTCACTGAAATAGAATCTGTAATAGTCGTGTTGGAAAATCCTCTGGAGGTTTTTGGAGTAAAAGCACAGAAAGCTCCAACCCAGGAAACACTGTGATTTTCTACTTTTATGAGCAGCACTGACCGAAGAGAAATCTTGCTGCAAATGCATGAAACGCTTGACTTATGTATGTATCTGCCAAAGCCACTTTCACCTTCCCTTTGAGAACTGGGAACCAACAGTGACCCTTGTCCTTTGCGCTCTGTATCATCCGTGAGACACCATGTCCTCCACATCAGCTCAGTATTACATGATTCCGTATATGGATAGACGTAATCCCTTTTTATCCATAAGGCTACAGCAGAAGACTGGACTGTAAATTATATTTTTTTCTGTTTGAAACAGCAGAGCACAGAACAAAATAACAACAACTTACCAATACTGAAATATATATGATTAAACATGCATTATTTATGTTTTATTTATCTCTCCTAAGACACATGCTAGCATACCAGTGTACAGCTGTTGTAGGATAGAGTGTGATATTTTAACCTTTATTAACTCCTGTGTTGGCTGAGTTAACTTTCTCCATCTTGGAAACTCCACCTTGATTTTCTCTCCAACTACAAAATGCATCCGTGGTGACAGTGTGTGTCAGAAAACACTGTGCACTTCAGCGGATAATGTTTTCTAAATCCATGTATGTCGGTGTTCATGTGTGTGTTTCCCCCATCACCATTAGCACGAGGATGATTTCTGATGTTGGACTGATGTTGGACTCCCCCCCCCCCCCCCCCCCCTGTGCGAGAGGCACGTAGATTAAGCACATGTCAGCGCTAATTCAAATATGTGTGTCAGTACACCATCATTTATATCTCTTGTGTTTCATGTGTCTTTGGGTTTGTGTGTATGTGTGTTTCTTCCCACATGAGCGGCGCAGAGAGATTTGTAAAAAAAAGGTCCAGGTGGCATGAGGAGGCATTCCTTCCGGCTTCCACTTTGTACTCTCATACACATACACACACAAGCTCATTCCGTCGGATGACTGCACGTTTCTACGGATGATTAGATTACGTAAGAAAACACAGCACAGCTCTAATAGTTGGTAAACCCAGATTACGCAGGATTATCATCCCTTTTGCTCCGCCTCTGTTCTCCAACTTTGTGTGACGGGGGATGAAACAGGGGGAGGAGGACGGGGTAAAGGGGCGATGCATGTGGGGTGAGGTAGGGAGGGTGAATGATGCTGCGAACACCAGAGCCAGATGGGACAGAACCCCTAAGCAGCTTAGAGTCACAGTAATCATGCAGGCTAAGTTGCCATCAAGGGTGTATGTGCATGTCTGTGTGTTTGTGCTGTACGTTCGTGCATATGTATAATACCTCGTACATTCAAGTGGCGGCGGACAAATGCATGCTCATACACGAAGGCTGACGCCAGGGAACGTGAGAAAGACGATGAATAAGAGATGAACCAAACATTCTTGTGCAATCAAGATATTAGACGAGACGGGGGGGAGAGTGGTAGGGAGGAACTGCGAGTGGAGGGACTGTGCGAGTGGTGTAGGAAGAGATAACGGAGACAAGCAGGTCAAAAAGGCGCTATTATTTTGTCTCTGTGCCAATGAGGTATTACAGAAACAATAGAGTGGGAAATGACACTCTGTCTGTAACACTAGATAGATTTCCGCCCTGGGGGATTTGGAATCAATAGCCCTCCATCAATATCAATTGACTTTGGAATCTAAATTTCAGTGGAGAATTGAACACTGAAAGACAGAAAAGTTGAATAATATCCAGAGATTTTCGTGCATTAAGACGAAAGGTTTCAAATTACAAACAAACATAATTAAGTTAAACTATGGACTTACAGTATGACGCATTAAGACATAAAACACTAAAGCAACTTTGTTCAAAGTATTTACTTTCTTTTCCACACAGTGAGAGAAGCGGTAGAAAAAAAACACAAAACAAAAAAACTGTGAAACTCAGGAAAGAAGCTTGCATGAATGTATTTACCTACATGAATATTCAATAATGGCACTGCAGCACTTCACAAAGGGAAGTAATCACTGATTTATTTATTAGTGTTTTTGACATGCTATGCAATTATGCCACTGCAGGCAAGCTGTCGGGCTGTTGTCAGCTCTGCCCTAAGGCTACATACAAGTGTGTGTGTATGTGTGGTTGAGTTTAAAGCCCTAATATTGATTTAAATGGATCAATAGTGATTATTGTTCTGGTGCAGGCGTAATAACAGTGATCAGTGGGTGCACAATTTAGCGCTGACATGTTTGTGCAAAATTACTGGTTCCTGCTTTTCTGTCGATTCTACAGCCATATAACATTATGGGGTTTATACAGGGTTTAGATATTTGTTTAAAAATCTCTGTTTGATTTTTTTAAAAATTACATTAGTGTCTAAAGCATTATGCTAGTTTGAAAATAATAATAAATGCAATGCTAGCACTTCATATTACAGAACATCAACATGAGCCCGAGCCTCCACTGTGACATGAGGATGTGCGTCCTGACCCACTCCTGATATCTGGTGTGTTACAGTTACAGCAGTTTACACAACAAACAACAGCAACCCAAACATATTTTCATCTGTGTGTGTGTGTGTGTGTGTGTGTGTGTGTTAAGAGGGTAATTTGCTGTCCACTTCCTGCAGTGGTGCCACTGTTTCAGAACCACTGACTTCATTCTTCCATTTGAAGTCCGGTGGGTCACTGTTTTCAACTTTTCTTTACCAAATCTCTGTGTGAGCACACAGCCCGGCAGTCTCGTGTCCTTTCATGGACACAGGTGGAGCTTTTGTCTGAGCTAAAAAGAAAAAACCCAGAACAACTTCAGCTTCTAAAGACAATGGGATTCATCAATGTAAGAACAAGGTACAAGCATTTAAGAACTCATGTGATCATGCATTTTTTCTAGAGTTAAAAAAAAACAAACATAAGAAAAAGATCTTTGTGAATAAGGCCCATTGTTTTTATGCTTAGCACCAAACCTCTCCAAAGGAATCAGTCAACAGGAATTTCTGAGCTTCTTTGTTCCAATTGTTTTAATCAAATGCTGAAATCAGATACTATCTCGCTCTGTATTTTTTCACCTCACCTTACTTCACTTTCACTGTATCCCCCCACTTATCTCTCCTCCTCCCTTTCCCTCTCCTCTCTCCAGAGAAGTTGGTGATGACAGCTAGCCCCACTCTCTGCTCATTGAAGATTCAGCTTTGCTTTTGATGGAATTAATTTGAATGTAAATGATGCTGTGATGGAAAAGCTTTCATCGGCCTCAGCGCAAAATTTCACAGAGAGATACCACTTGCACTACCCCCTGATGTCTGAGACAGACCCTGGAGAGGGAGAGAAAACCAACCAAACACCACAACATTATGGCGCCATTCATTTCTCTGGCAGCTGTGGAACATAATGACACGACATTATAACTCTGTAGATTTAATCAGTGAGTCCATCATATTCTTAATTCTACACCATTGAGGGCATTTGGGGATGGATCAAACAATGGGGCATATTATTGTGTGAAAAAAATGTCATGTTCTTCCAACATAGTGTGAATCCATAAGAGAAAAAGCACAGGAAGAAGCATGGATTTATCTTATAGTCAGCGGCTTAGAGGAAAGAAGATATCTCAAGCCATGGTAGACACTGTACATCCACGCATTCACACTTATCAGTCTATGTTATACCTCTTTAAGATCATATAGATGCACAATTTATATTTCTCAACATCTGCACTTGACCCCTCCCCCACTAATCACTGTGTTTTATTAGGCAGCTCTGTTCAAAGGTCTAACATAAAGTTCACAACTCTATGTTTTTCATTGATTTTCAGGATCCTCCCGGTGTGAGCATTGAGCCTGCTCACCCCTAGCATCGTCCATCACCCGACATTAGGGCTTCACCTTTTATATCTCTCCTTTTATATCATCGTTTTCCTTACTAACACCTCTGCCGTTGCGGCTCTTTCAGCCCCCCTGAATTCAAACTGATGCCTTTTTGAATTGCCACTTATCTTTTCTCGTGAGAAAGACACTTTTTGGAGAGAGAGAGATTTCTCAGTATAGGAGAGGCTTTTAAAGATCTGTCATCTTTTGCGATCATGCAGGCATTCGCCATCTTTCAATCCTTCCTTTTCAACTATATGACCTAGGTGTAGATGTGCGAAGGAGTCAAAATGTCAATTTGATGCTTTGTGATTCCTGCTCCTCCCTTTTGACTTTCCTTAGATGGAGGTAAAAGAATCTTGTAACATCCATTGGAAGTCATATATGTTCAGTGTTCTCTGAGGCACTTTGAGACAGGAATAGACTGATGAAGTGTGTGACTGCCTCCACAGTAATTATGTGATGAATGTGTTCATTTTGTCTGTAGCCCTGAGGAGTGAATAGCTCAGCTGATTATTGAGGGGTGTTCTCTGTGTGTGTGTGCTTGTAGGAAGGCATGAGAACAGTTAAACGGAAGCAAAGAATCTCAAAGACACAGAAGAGAACTGTATGTGTGTTGTGTGAATTAATTACTATATACAAAAACTTTAAATAACCTGGTGCCTCATGAGATTCTTGTTCGCCTGACGGCGGCCCATTCGGCGCTCTGAACATGTGAATGGATCACATGTTCAGAAATACAGAGCCAGATGCCAGTTTTTGTGACAACACAATGGATTATTGGGCCAAACGCATCAAAATTTCCACATTTGGAATAATTGATAATTTATTATGTCCTTAGGGAAATTTGTGTGGGCAAGCAGATGCATTTTGAGTGCTAAGACTACAGGTTCAGTGTCTTGTCAAAGAACACTTTGACATGTGGCAAGGACAGGGTCGGCATCCTTCAGCGCTAAGCCATGTTTTACCAGTTTCCCACCAAATAAAACTCATCCGAAGCTGAAAACCAGCTGATATTTAAAATGAAAACAACATACGTTCATACAAAATTATACATTACAAGTGAATTTTTTGGGACAGCATTTATAGTTGTAGATCGGACAGTTTGGGAGACTAAAATATTTCAAATAAACATTTAAACATGTAAACATTTCACTCGTATTTTAACGTATTCGCAACTTGTCATTTATGCTTATAGTGAACATATGATCAAGGGTCTGGGCGCAAAAACATATATTCCAAGTGGGTGTTGTCAGTTCGATATTACACAGCCTCACAGATGTCCTTCCTCCGTGTTTGCCTTTTACGTGGTATATTTCTATGGACCAGCAGAGTTCACATATCTGCACGTCTGCGCTATGTGGTTAATATCACTGAATTTTGGTTCTTCACAAGCGGCAGTGCGCTGGAGCTGAATTAATCCTTCATCAGCAGTGAAAGTAATTAATACACATTATTTTTTCAAAACCACCAGGAGCCGCAGCAGAGTGATGAGTGATGAAAGCGCCGACCCCTGGGCTAGGAGCACTGGGAGTTGAACCACCAATCTTGAGGTTCAAATATGAAAACCCAACTAACAGCGTCATGGTCGCCCCTTCTAAAACCCTTTGGATAAATGTTAAGCTCCATTGATGTTTTCATGGTCTTACTGGCCAGCTCATATAGATTTTCCTTCACAGATGGGATATAGTATTGGAGGCGGAGAGCGCCACAGCTAGAGAAACAAAGCTGAAGAGGAATTGGTCCCAAATCTTCAGCACACCCTGAACAGACCTACAATAGATTACTGAGAGACTTCAAGGGCTGAGCTTTAGAAACCGTTGGGAGCCCATCAACCATTGACATCAATTTCACCATATGCAGTTGATTTGTGATACAACAGGACAATGATTTGTTTGTTAATCAAAAGGTCTCCCTTCTAACAAGTCCTCCGACTTTCCTTTCAAAGGATTCACCTACTTTTTTTTATCTGTTGTATGTAACATGTTGAAGAAAGAATTCCATCTTACATGGTGGTTTTGAGATGTTAAATGAAGTGAAGGACTTCACAGGCGCAACATTAAAAACACCTGGTGGCTTTATTTTTACGGTGGACAGGGGTCAGCACACAACAGACACGTATGCTGGGCGTTGGAGCACACAGTGCATCACAGCTTGCTGTGTATGAGGCGGCATGGCTGCAGACAGGACCTCCAACCACAGGAGCATTTAAACCACCAGCTGCTTTTAATGTTGCCACCGATCGGCGTACACGAGACTCCCAGGACCACAGTTACACACAAACATTAAAACACACACACACTAGGTTTGCCATCAAGACCCAGCTCACTACCTGTCAGTCAGTAGTCTCAGTGGACCCCTGCATGCAAAAAGACATGCAGAAAACATCAATGGGCTTGTGTTTACTGAGCAACATATCCCTTCTCCCTCCCCCACACAAGCACACACACACACACCCACACACCCAAACCCCACAAGGGGTGGTGAAGGTATTGATTTTCTCATATTAACGCAGCCTTCATGAAAAGCCCCAGGCAGCAGAGCAGAAGAGCAAGGAATAAAAATGTGGAGGATGGGAAGAGAAGGAGGTAGATGGGGAGGATTAGGGCAGGAGGAAGGAGTGTAAAGCGGTGCCTGGTGCCTCTGATGCTGTACATGAGATATCAGACATCAGGTTTGTGTCAGATATAAGCAAGGCATATGTCATTACAAGCTCTTGCTTTTGAAATGTTAAAAAGCAAAAATGAATGGCTTGAATTGTACTCGTTAAAGTTGCATGTGATGTCAGGTGATGATTCACGTCATCTTCTTACGATGTGAGGTGTGGTAGTTTTCAGCAGAAGTAAATCAAGTGGCATGCATGGTACACTGATGATTGTTAAGAATTGGATTGTCTTTTAGGTTTAATGCACAAATTAAGTATTCATTTGTTAATTTTAGGTAGTTGGGAATGTTAATTTATTCGTAGTCAGTATTTACCCAGGCTTGGTGCGGATGGGGAATGTAGTTGTGTGGGATGTTTCAAACATTAGTGTGTGTAGGGGTGAAGTGGACGTGTCCGCTCCACATAATGGGCAGCACGTGCTGCTTCTCACTCATCAGCTGTTACACTCATCTGCCTGCTTTCCTCCACTCTGTCTCTCACACGCTTTTTTCCTCTGTCATGCACAAACACTCGTATCCTCTTTTCATTGCAACCTCTTGCTTTGTGGAGGAAGAGTAAGAGGCGTGTTTGCCAACCATATGGCAGTGCCAGGGGCGTCCGGAGCAGATGTGCTCTGCACTGGGGCTCTGCTCCATCAGATGCATGTACACACATGTGAGTGCACACACACACACACACATACGCACAGAGAGGCTTAGGTAGCGCCTGTTACCGAGGAAGAGGTCACTGGCTGACAACAGCATTATCTAACTTCCAGATAACGTAAGTGCAGCCACGCTGGCTGCAGGAGCATTTACAGTAAAGCACGTCTGAGTCTTACTTGAACTTTAATTCAACTGAGTGTCTCGCTGAAAAATATTATTAAGCACTTATACTTAGTATGTTGTAAGGCTGTTTATTTAGCTGTGTGTGTTACTTGAAGGTCAACTGTTTTTTGGGGGGGAATCCTTATTCAGAATACCATTGAAAGAAATCTCTTCACTGATAAATTTGACTTCTCAGTTTCTTTGCTGTCTGAGAAGAAGTCCTTGTTGCCTGAAGAGCGCTGACTCTGCATGTTTGGGTTGATTTTGCTGAATAGTAGAAGAAAGATGGAGGTGTGTGTGTGTGTGTGTGTGTGTGTGTGTGTGCCTGAGTGTATTGCTGATCAGTAAAGTGTTCACTGAATCAAATGTAATGCAAATTTGAACATTGTGCAGAATTCAAATGTAGGTTGCTCCTTGGTGTTTGCTGAGCTAGCGTTTGACCTGCATCAAACATCCTATAAGTAACTATAATAAGTTAGAAAACATCTCCACGCTGGGTAACATCTAGACATCTAAGCACTCATCACGGGGTCTGTATGGAAAAAGACCCAAACTCCACAGAAGCACTTTTTGAGCTTTTCCCAAATTACCATTTCAAATGTTCCTCAATTTATTATTTATATGTGTGAGTAGAAGAAAATCACAGGTGGTTGAGGTAGAAATCAAGAAAGGGTAAAAAAGCCGGTGATTGTTCTGTGCTTGACCGCCAGTGACTGCTTGATGTCCATATAAGGGCGTTTTCATTTAGACGTATCAGCTCTGGCATACTGTCAAATGCTCAGATAATATCATTCCAGTAAGAAAGGATATAAATATAAATAGATTACATGTAAACTCATTTTGTGATGCAAAGAGGAGGCTGAGCTTTGCTGATGTTGGACATGGTTATGTATTCCCAGTTATGCAATGAAATAGTATAACATAATCTGAGTTGTGCTGTGACTTACTGGACTGACTGTCTATGTGTTTGTTTGCCATTAACTCCATGCCTCACTAATCATCATGAATGCATATTTTAACCAAACTGAAAATAGGAAATGTCTATTTTGGAAAAAAGATTATGTCAGACCGCCCTCTTCTGTGTTTCTGCATCTACTAAAAAAATAATGAAAAGATGACATTGCTGATCTATAAATGGTATTACTAAATGAGACAGTGGAACAAAAAATAAAATGTTTTTAAATTAGATTAAAATGGGACTTCAAGGAGAATCAATAGTTATTTCTTCCCTGAATAACAACATGCATCATGTTGGTTGTATATCTAGTTGGAGTCAGCTGAGAGCAGCTGTCCGCAGGGAAATCACAAACTTTTGTGACACTGGAGGCTTAAAGGTTCAGGAAAAAAGCCTTTCTCTGTGTGTGTGTTTGTGTGTGTGTGTGTGTGTGTGTGTGTGTGAGGCAGCTGCTGAAGTTCATTTGTTGTATTTTCAGGCCTTTTAAATATAGCACACATTTGTTGAGTCTGATCTTAAATACATTGTATGTATGTTTGTATGTAAAACAAATTTTATTTCCTGAATTATTTTAATAATCATGGAGTGGAAGTAAGACAGACAGGAACTGCACAGGACAGAAAGGACCTGTCCAGAGTGGTGAGAACAGCAGAGGGGATCGTGGGCAGTCCTCTGCCTGATCTGGAATCGATATATGCTGGCCGGCTCCAGAGGAGAGCCAGATGTATTGCTACGGACTCCACCCACCCTGGAAATGGACTGTTTGTACCGCTCCCCTCTGAGAAACGGTAAAGGAATACTAAAACTCGGACGGCCAGACTCAGGAACAGCTTCTTCCCAAGGGTCGTCAAATCCATCACACCCCTACAAACCCACCACCACATACTACCCCCAGCCTAGAAAAACTAACACACCAGACCTCGCACACATACACCCTCATGGACTGCTGCAGGACGACATGGTGCTGCCCAGATAAACTGATCCATCAGATTTTGCACATATACACCCTCAAAGACTGCAGCTGGACAACACGATGCTGCTGGTTTTTCTTCTCTGTATAGTTCAGTTAAATTGCTAAAATTTAGCACAAAAGATTTTCACTTCAAAATTCTCTGTAATAAGCAGTTTTTTTTTGTTTTTTTTTATTTATTTTGCCTTCCCAAAGCTGAGAGTCACCGATCTAGATTTCGTTATGTGTAAAGCATAATGACAATAAATACTTCTTGAGTCTTGAGAAAGGAAGAAAGAAAGGAAAGAAGACAATAAGAAAAGAATGTCAATAATACTTCTGGAAATTCCCACCAGTCCACTACTTTTCTCTTTCCTGTTTGATATCAATCAATAAATCAGTCAATCAATCAATCTCAACTTCAATCTCAAACGGGCAATTGCTTGCACACAAAATAAGACATATCCAGCATTGATAGTTGGGAGTTACGTTCTAAAAATAACTTGCAATAGGCAAAATCCACGAAGTAGTCAGCTTTATCTTTTACAATAATTATAAATGTTTTAAGGCTGTAAAACTCCTCACTTCACACTTAAACATTATTAACATTTTTACACTCTTACGTTTAAACACTCTCAAAGATCAAACCTTTCGTAGAAACACAAAATATTTATGTAAATTTGGCAAGCCGAACGCATTCTGTACTATACAGGAGACACGACTCGGAGGACATTGATTGACAGTGGTCTGCAGCCAATCAGGGTGCAGAACACAACGCGATGTAAAAAAGAAGCACGCAAAATTGCACAAAAAAAAATCTGCCAAACTGTGAGGCTGCGAAAGGTGAACCGTGTTATAGCGTGTGACCACAGTTCACCTTTTCTTCTTCTCGTCTGCAACCTAAATGAAAAAAATTTTTTTGTGAGTTTTCTAGTTTCCTGTCTTCACTCTCTGGATTTTTGGTGTTATATATATTTCCATGAGCCCAACATCCTCACTTAACGTTTGTCTATTTTCATCTTTGCCGACGCTTCTACAAAACTATTAACTAACATTAAGACTAACTTGCCTGACAAACCTAAAACATTTACTGGCTTATTTATTAGCCAAACTGTGTCAAAGAAGGGTTTAAAAAATAGTTACACCCTCCGGTACTTGGTCTTTAGTCTCACTTTCTCCAGCTGTATTTTTCAGCCTCATTCTGTGCTTTCTACTGATAGTACACTTTGCTGGCATCGAGTTAAGGGAAGGTTCATCGTGCAGGTCTGCCGCTCAGGGACTCAAAAAGATGATAAATCATTAAAGACCCTTGTTGCTGGAGAACAGTACTGACCAAATAACCTGCAGAAGGGCTGGTGCTCCCAGAAGGCCTGACCAGTGTTTTAATGCTCAAAATTGCTGTCTTAATTTGGCAAGCTAGTGCAGCGATAAAGGGAAAAAAAGGAAAAGCACGAGAGAGCGCGACCAAATCAAAGTGAATGGATGAGAAAAGAAACAAGAAAATGTCAAAGACAGTACGACGCTTTTTAGAGAGAAAGAGAGAGACAAAGCAATTTCTGCCTACAAGCCAATAACTATGAGGCGTCAGACAAGGTTACCTTAGGCTAAATGCTAGTTCCAGGAATAGTACTTGATTATTATTTGCTGGCCAAGGCTTTGACTGACTGAGAAGCTTAGGTTGTATTTGTGTTAACGTGTGCTTTGCAGGATGTGGAGAGAGAGAGTGCAATGAGTCTGGCCTTACCTGCCAGCACATTGTGCATAGAGGGAGGCAACACTAACTGTCCACAACACAGTCAAACAGTTTCTGGACCCAGTCATTTAGCTAAGAGTGTTTCAAAACATTGGCAAAAACTTTTCAACTTTCTTTCATTAAAGGGTTAAAACTGACTGTAATTTATGCAGTCATAAAAATGATTGTGTAAAATCCTGCTGTTATCTATAAGTCAGCTAAAGAAACATCATCAATGAAGTGATGCAGTTGATCTTGCTAACACTTACCTGCAACTACACCTCTGTACACCTGTCTCTTTTCACTGCTTCATTTGGATGTCTTTGGCAGAACCAGGCCATTGTCACCCAGTTATTTGGGACTTGAGGCAAGCAGCTGCCAAACAGAAAAATAGAGCCCCTTGCCAATCATGCCATCTTACTGGGGGATCAGTATGCTTGCCAGGATGTTAGATTTACGTGCAGACACTGTGACAGGTTTGCCAAACATGCAAGTCTGCCAGGGAATGGAGTTACTACACACAGAGATTGTATGAAGGCTGCAAGGTGGCTGACAGCAATGGAGTTTGTTTTTGTGCAGAGATCCAGGTCTGGTTCCTCAGCTGTTATTTGAAACAACACAGGGAGCAACATGTGCAGACAATTTGAAAATCTAACTTTTTTTTTCCTATATGCACTACGAGCAAGCATGTAAATGTATGACAGATTAGAAGTGTACATGACTAAAGTTGCTGCTTGATGCTTTTATTACATTGTGTGTGTAGCTGTGTCCTGGGCTGCATGTGCAGAGCCATCTGTTTGCTGCTTTAGCAGTAGTCTTCCAGTGCCCAGGCTTATCTGTGCACGAGGGCAGTGGCCTACTTTAACCTTCTGCTCGCTCCATGCGCACAGCCGAGCACACTAGTTTGGTTGATCACACGTTAGCTTGTTCATTTCAACTTTCTCCCAGTAATCAGTCTTAGGCTTGAGGAAATAGTCCTCATGTGTTATGTGCTATGTATTTATTTCCTATTTATGACAAATGACATTATATCAGAAGTTGAGTTTGAGAGTTTGTTGTAGCCTTTGAAAAATCTAGTTAGTAGTAGTAGTAGTCCTCATCTTCATCAGAGGAAAGAGACTGTTTAAGCCTATAATATCTCAGAATGTTACATACTATAGTTGTACAGTATGTGGGTCATGGGGCCTCATGTTTATAGCAGTAGTGCATTAGGAGAGCATAAGCCGGGCTAGACAGACTCAGTATAGTTTAGAGCAGTTTAAGCTATGTAGGCTAGTCACTGGGCCCCAGTCACCTGGGCGTTTGTGGCTAATAGGTCAACGAGGATGGGTGGGGGAGGGTTGAAGGGAGGATGAGCAAGAGATTTTTTAAGGCTCTTTCACTGAGTGAGTGTTTGTGCAACAGGCTGAAGAGGGAAGAAATAAAGGAGAAGAGTGAGGAGGAGAAGAAGAGGGGAGGGATTAAATGGGCAAAGTCATGTGAGCAAAACCTCTGGCAAACTGACATCAGCCGTCATCATGTCATTATAATAAAATGTATGCAAACTTAGAACTAGGACACAGGCAGAAGCTGAAGAGTTTTTTTTTTCAGCTTTAGTTCATGCAGTTCTGTAAGCAGAGGTTTGTGTGCACCGTACACAGGACCAGTATTAGCCTCTTATCTTTGCCATTAAAATGTAAGATAATAATAGGAATCATTCAGAACTTTAGAGATCTGAGGACTTTAAATCCAACAAAGCAACATAGAGAAATGAAATACCATTTCATAAAGATAAGTGATTTAATTTCTGACTTTATTTTACCTCAGCAGCACTTTGATCATGGAGGCTTGATGCGCTGCTACGAGCAGCTGGGTATAACTATGCCACCTGAATATCTCTCGCTCTTTTGTTGGCAACATCATAGGATCTGCTACTTAAACGAACATGGCTCATCATGAAGCCCTCGGGTCTTCTGCAAGAGAACGGGACACAGAACTCCGTTTGTGCGTGGGCACAGGTGGTGGTGCAAATGAATTCATGTGTAGGTCTGGTCATGCTTGTGTTTAATTTCATGGTTCTGCTATATTTTTGTCCTTGCACTGGATTCACCGGAGGTTAAAGCACTAAAGGAATCCCAATTGGAATTTGTGTCCAAGGAAGAAGGATGTAAAAGGATGCAGTTTAAACATGAAATGCAATCAGAGCTGCCAACTGTCATGCCTGAAGCGGGGTATACACGATGTCACGATGTGCTCGACCCCCTGTTGCTTCCTCTTACTCTTCTCATCTCACTTCTGAAGAGGCCTCATGCTTGGATGAAATGCAGCAGACAAAAGGTGGTTATCACGCATGAAATTGGCAGACAGTGGCAGTTTCAACATTCCTTTCTGATTCATAATTGTGCATACTGGCATTATGCTGAAGAACACAGATGCACACTTCCGGTGTAGATTTGAGGTCAGAGCTCAAGAATCCAAACATTCACTACCCCTGCTTAGATGAAGGTAATTAGTTGAACAGAACAAAAGGTGTTTAATTAACTCTTACGTGGGTATTATTGTGAGTTGTTGTCCCCCATCAATCATCAATCATCACAATTAAACGGGTGTATGCATGTCTGTGTGGGCATCGCTATGTTCCTACTTTGTGTGTCCCAACCCAGAACTGTGCCAGAGGCTCATCACAACGGCATCGGGGGCATTCGTTTGAATCTGAAATAAAAGTAAAGCCTATGAATAAAAGAGCCACATGAATAGAAAACAGGATGCAAATTACTTACCAAACGTGGATTGTCTGCGCGTGTTTGTGTGTGAGAGAGAGAGAGCGAGAGAGAGAGAGCGAAAGAGTTTGCTTGAGCGAAAGAGTGGAGGTGTTGTATTCATCATGCATGTGTTTTCCATCCCATCATTACTCCACCTTTGCTTGACTGAGCGAGTAAGCGCACAAGCATCTACACACTCACACACATTTCTATGTTTTTCCCATGCTGTCCATGGCTTTCTCATGCATTAATCATCAGCAGGTTTGACTCTTGGCTCTCGAACGAGAGAAGGGAGTCGTTTTAACTTAGCCTGGATGCTTGTTTTCTTCTTGAGCCCACAAGCTCTGCTAGCAACGCCTAGAGTGACTCTATCAATTAGGCCTTTCTGGATACAGCAGCACCTTCTACGTTCTTCACTCCTCCCCTTTCCCTCACACTTCTGATTTATTGTTCTCTCACTGGCTCCACTCTCTCCCCACTCATGGTGCATCCTTCTGTTGTGATTTTCTTTCTTTCATCCTTCATGTCCGTTACTCTCTACCTGTCACACCACTCTGTTCTTGCCTTGTTCTCATCTTTTCCTCGTGTCTGTTTCTTCTCTTCTTGCTTCCTCCCTCCTTTTTCTGCCATAGCTTTGATCTTTCTATCTCAAACATCTTTTATCTTATGAGTGTATAAAAATGTACTTTTACCAGGCCCTGTATTACGTGCTATACTATTACAGATTTATTTTCCTCACAGAATTTTACTCTACAATTCTAAAACACAAACACTTGCAGAAATGCTCCAAAATATAATATATATATATATA
>JAUMTR010000005.1:8604219-8638034 GCA_032270685.1 Microctenopoma stevenorrisi | reverse complement strand
TACTAAGTCCAGTTGCTATTGGATAAACCTTTTTGAGATAACCATGACCTGGATGACTGAGAACCTTCACAGAAAAGCGACTATTTATTTCTTTAGTTTGAGATAGTAAACCTTTACTGCAGTAGGAAGGGAACAAGCTGTAGTGTATTTTACATATTGTATGTACAGCAGTAAAATCCAAATATTGCTGTTTTCCTACACATAATGTTCATTTAGCATGTACAGGCTGATTGATGTGCAAGTAGCAAGTTGTCTTAGGAAACAAATAACTCAAGTGATGGCATATCTTCTCTCCCCATTTAACTATTACATATTCCATGTGATCTTTCACGGTGTGATCAGGATGTTTGTTTGTTCAGTGCTGCCTCAGAAATGATGTTAGTTATTCTGAAACAATAAAACAAACATGCAGTGAAAGAGGAACATGGCTTTCTCAAATCTTGTACATCTTTCCCATTACTACTTATATACTTATATTTATAGACCTACGTCTGTCTGTCTCTGAGTCACTAAGGACAGATTTCTAGCATCACTGACACAGGTAATCAAATAGCCTGCAGGAAGACTTTGAACATGAAGATCTACAGCTACAGCTACAAAGTGCAAAGATTTACAGGAGACACTGTTCAAGGTCCATCTGTTGGGAGTTGTAATAGCTATGTTTAGTTGTCTGCTCTGCTCTCTCTACTGTGTTATTTTGATGCTTACTATGATTCAATCCAATGATCACAGCTTTCTTCTTGCAGTGAGCGTACGGGCCTTGGACGTGACGGTGTCCCAGAGCAGTGTTCAGGTGGCCCGGGGCCAAGCAGCCATCCTCCCCTGCTCCTTCACCACCAGCGCTGCCCTCACCAACCTCAACATCATCTGGATGGTGATACCGCTGTCAAATGCCAACCAGCCAGAACAGGTACGCATTACTTACACCCACCCACCCACTCACTCACAGTGAAGAACAGTGTCTTAGCTTTTTGCATAAAACAACCAGTCACTTTAAGTGTCAAATTACACAAACACACACATATTCTCATTTCTTCAACCCAGAAGACAAAAGAGCTGCAAAACATTTTGATAGTATTGCTGTTGTGATTATTCAGATGTTTGGATGGTGAGTCAGTAAACAGCTGAAGGGCACAGGGAGGCTCACTAATACGTACACTACTATTAGACTTCTAGGTGTATGCATCTAATTTATGTTTTAATGCATCGTCACTGTATATGCATCACATGGACGGCCGAACTACTACCGAACACCGACCTTTCAGTCAAAGCAGGTACACAAACCTCTTGTTCTTGATGACCAAGGTGTGCTCAGATACAGCGCAAAGAGAAAGTTATACCAATGCATAGCAAGTCAGAGGAACAGTCCAGTGACAGAGGGATAAGCACAGATTAAGTTGCCTACATTAACATTAAGATAAAGAGAGCATTGTTTTGAAATGAGCAAAGTTCATTCACATAGAGATGATCCAGGATACTGTAGTGGATGGCATACATTCGAGGATCATTAGTTGTCATGGTTACAATAAAACCCATGCAGTTGATGTAATCAAACATTTTTTTGTGGTGGTTCAAAGGCTCAACGTTGAATTCCATGTTGCCGGTCCATCCATCCACCCTGGCTTCCTCTCAACACACTGTGTTAGACTGTAACATCACTTGCCCTCCTCCATTATTATATTCAGTAGAGAGCGTTGTCACATGAATATAAACATTTCATTTTGGGATACGTAACAAGACAGTCTAGCTGTGTGTCATCTGCAAACTGCTTTCACAAGTGGCCTATGGGGTAAATTACTATCAGAGAACAGTTACTAGTCATAGTGATGGTGAAAAAAAAATAAAATAACATTCTACAAACCGTGCTCAAATTAGACAAAACTTGGAAACAACATGTCTCTTTCTGGTGCATCTGAACACATTGTTGGGATATTAGTTACAGCATGTTCTGTAGGTTATAGATCTTAGATTCCTTTATTAGATTAATATTCACTGTAGTGAACTCGAATAGATAGAAAGGCCTAGTGCAGTCATGTGGCTTTTCTGCCTTTAAAGGGGGAATGCTAAAGCTTTTCTTACACTTGTGAATATTATTTGGAATAGCGGTTTAGTGTGCATTCAGAAACACTGCATGATTTGGACTCATTTAAAGATGGTACTTTTGTTTCACTGGTTTCTCACCATCATCCCTTCCTGGCCTGCTTCTCTCTTTTTGTTACTTCTCACCTTCCCTTTTGCCCTCTCTTCCTCTCACTCCACCCCCCCCATCCCCCCGCGGGACTTCTGTGATTCCATTTGAGTTGTTTAACATGCAGCTGCAGGCCATACAAGCTCACCTGCCTCTCTTCACTTTGAACCCCTGCGCTGGTCGGCCGTCCAAATAATACAATCATCTTCTGCACTAATTACCTCACGCCCACGACAGGCTCTATATCGCAGCTGTTCTGAACACATACACACACAGGCGCACACACACACACACACAAATACACATAGACAAACTGGAATCAGACAGACTGTTAGTCCAAATGCAGTGCACATCCATGTGCATACACTAAAGATGTATGCATATTTATTGACTTGACACGTACAGCCCCCTCCAAAAGTATTGGAAGAATGTGACTAATTGAACTCAATACATTTGGGTTCAAGATTAAATAATTGCTTGAATGATGGAATTTTAAGACTTCTTTGATTTTGTGTTTTTATTGTATTCTGTTATTTTAAATAAACAACAAGAGCCACACTTCTAGTGAGCAAATGTACTGGAACATGTGACAGGATAATGACTGCTCTACCAACTGAACCATGGTCACCCCTGATGACACAAGCACTGTGAGGTCCGTGAAGAAAAAAAGTGTATATGTCAGTGACATCCCCAACAAAGACAAACTATAAAGACCGCCTTTCAAACAAGACCTTTTTGTGTGACATTAATACAGAGGCCGTACAACAAGATTCAAATTCTTAATCAGCAGAAAGATGAACCTCTACCAAAGTATGGGATCTGCTCTTGCTCCATTTGGGCTTGCATGTATGTTTTCTGTATATTATTTAGAGGGGTAAATTCAGATGTGTGCAGAAACAGTTTTACAGAAAACAATGCGTCATGATGAAGGGATGAGCTAAATCATGCAGCAAGAGTATTATCCAAAGTGTTTTAGACCAGCCAAGTCAATCAACACAGCAGCATAGTTCCTGTGTACACCTTGCCTGGAAACTGGGAAGTACAGTGATGCACACATATGATTTTAAGTGTAAGTTGTAACATATCCTCATGGAATTGGCTTTAGCATTCATATTCTCAATGATAGAAACACAGAGGAGCAAATACTGTGTGAACTAGTGCTGTCTAAGAGTGATGAAATAAAATGCTACTTAAGGCGACAGTCAAGCCATTTAAAGGAAGAAAATGTCATAGATGATTACAGTTCATGCTGAAAGACACTAACGATTACTGAACGGAACTGAAGTTTACTTGCACACCGTCACAATCCGTGTCAGCACTGCTCTCACTTTTCTCCAATTTAAACGCCATGTTCCAATGAAACGTATTTTACACTGTCAGAAGGCTACAGCATGAGATGCGCTGGCGTCTCTTACAGTGCAAACAGGCTGATCGTTGCCTGTTGGAGATTTAACATACTGTTCGAGACATCGCCCAGTGCAGAGCAGCCTCTAGCCCCCGTTAATGTAGCCTGCAAAACTGAATGTTTTGGCCACTTTATTTTCATAAAGAGGACTAAACATTAGGCATGTTCATATAATGCACTCCAGTGTGACTCTTATTAACTGATAAGAAACATATGATAGAATTATCACCTTTCTCAGCAAAAACTGGAGAATATAGCACAGAGCTGCTACAGTGGGCTGCATTAGATTGTATAGGTGGCAAAGGAATGTATGTCCTCCCTGTTGTCCTGGTAATTATACGTGTACAGCTCAACAAAGTGATAATAATTTACTCACCATATTTCTTAATCTGTGTGCTCTGATTAACTGACTAGCTGAGCTCCAGATTACACCATGCAGCTCAAAGGAGTGCCCGTGTGTGTGTGTGTGTGTGTGTGTGTGTGTGTGTGTGTGTGTGTGCAGGTTCATGCGCTGTTTGCTGTGTATATAATCTGCCCATCATTCTGTTGTTATGATCAACTATCCTGACCTCTTTCCTCTGCGCTGCTAGGTGTGAGATAATCCTGGAAAAACACACACTCGCAAACACACAACTAGACAATGGTTTTATGTTTCAGAGCTGTTGTTTATCCTCTGTAAACTGTTGGATATCACTATCTGGATATCAGTATTATTTGTGATCTAATAAAAGCTCCAGGTTCAGCTTTACAAGCTTCTTGCATCACTTGTAAAACTTTTTCCTGGAACTAACGTTAAAGCTCTTCATCGTTTAAATGCATCAAACACCTATATATATTCTGCAGAGGTGTGAGAATGGTAATTTAATATTGTCAGTGTTGCCTGATATAGTTCCAAATCATTTTTATATATGTATATATATATATATATATATATTCTCTCATTGTTTGCAGAATGATATGCAGAAAACCCTTTAAAGCAAACTTTATAAATGATTTCATATTTGAAAAATAAATTGAATATATTTAAACCAATTCCTGGAAAGGGAGCTGTTTGCTACTTTTTTAACTCCAAAGTAATTTTAGTGAAATGAGACTCTGTTGAAAATAAGGTCATAGAGAATCTGTGGTGCAGAAATTATGTTAATCTGTAATTGAGCACATCTGTCATATCGTCGTATTTTTGATTTTAGATTCCAATCCTTAACTGACCCTTACCACTTGCCAGGGGATGGATCAACGAGACACTGCATTCACGTAGCCTCTCCTTGTTGCCCTCTTTAGCCTCATCTGAACCATCTGAATGTGTATGAAGCCATACACATCAAAGAAAATGAACCAGCACCCAAGACAAACTTGGAAATGGCTTGGCATTTGTCTGACGCTGTAACTTCTCCCCGAGGAGAGGTTACACTGCAATTCTTAATGGCATCTCTCTCGTCTCTCTCATACGTAATAATGTGATACTTTTTATTGATCAGCAGAGGAAATAGCTTTTTTGCTTCTTTATTTGCTCGCCTTCCTTCAGGGACATGAACATGCATTGTCAGCAAAAGGATATTGTTACTGTAACTTGCAGAGTTCTAGTGTTTTCCATAACGAACACACAGATTCTCAATTCAGTGTTAAATCAAAAACCCAAAGACCTTAGTCTGAGGTAGCTGAACGACAAACATGATATTTAATTTAATTTGTCTCATAGCTGAATCAATAAAGATTGAACTTAAACTGTACTTATCTGGGTTTTACATTAACCAAACAAACTGATGAAAGGAAAAGAATGATTTTGACATCAAACTGCTTTTGCAGTCATCTGGTTCCTAACCATAAATTTATGCCTTTGAGAAATATTTTCCATGTCTTTTGATTTCCTCCTGCACATGATCGACAGCATAACAATAGAATCTACTGTCTTTCAGCACATGACGTTAATTCAAACCCGGCTACTTTACCTTCCCTGTGTTTGCTTACATGGCTTTGAAAAAATATATTCATGGATAACGTAATTGGTATAAACTGATGTGTATTTTACTTATTTCAGGGACATGCTTACACTGATGCCACGCCTTTTCATTTGTTTTAATATACCTTCTACGACTGCACTTTGAAGCCTCTGTCTTCTTAAAAACACATTTGTGTATTAAATTGATTTAATGACCTGAATAATTTAAGTGGTAATAAATAATATGAAAGAGGAAAATGATACACAACAACACACAAAAAAGAAATATTGAATTGGTGATAATAATGTAATTTATGGTGCACCAAACCAGCAGTTTAAGGGGAATATGCAAGTGAAATAGATTGGGGCCTATATTGTTCTGCACATTTCTCTGCGGATAGAAAGAGATAACAGTGGCAGCTTACAGTCAGTAAATTGAAGCGAGGATGTGCGGGTTTAGAGATTTATTCAGGCTTTACTGAGCAATGGCAGCATCCCTCATTTCTGGGGCCAACAGGGTCCTTAGGGTCACTCAGAAATAGGCTATGGAGACCAGTGCACTGACAGAAAATATCTGAAGGTTTACTGTAAACATCCAGTTGTGGTTCACCCTCACACAGTAGATCATAGAGACTGGAGCACGACGTGGACGCATTCTCACACTGTATGTGTGGATAGGACTAAGGAGGGAAAGAATGTAGCAGAGGTTCACCGGTCAGCCAGCAGTGTGGTGTCCAGCTAGTCCAGCTACAGATCTTAGGGTTGTTGTGCCAGCCATGACCTCTTTTCTCCCTGCGTACTAGGTCACTTCAGAAGATGAGGTGATTTATCTACACACAAAGCTTGAAAATGCACACTTATATGATATGTACATTTTGGTATGTTTTTGCATTTAGATTTGTCAAAATATGTAACCCCCCAAAACTGAGGGTCTGACAGTAAGGTGTGTAGAACAGATGTGGCCTGCTTTTATCATCTGCTTATTTATGCACACACACAAGCAGAGTAGTATACAAAGTATGGATCACTTTGTCAGATTATTTCATGTGGTCAGCTGAGCAGGGGTGGAGACGCAGGCCGTACTGGTGCCGACTGCTATAGAGAAACAAAAGTAGGCGGGGCGAGCAAAAAATGTGACTGAAACTATGGTAGAATAATCACACACACACTTGTACACACACACAACTCAAAATTGATACGCTCACTATGAGTAAGACAAGCTACACACAGGGTGGATGGAGTCGCAGCTCTCATCACAGCTGAGGAGCTGCCCATTCATCTGCACATAAGAGGACAAAGCGAGCGCACTGCACTCAGGAA
Organism: Microctenopoma stevenorrisi; assembly: GCA_032270685.1. Taxonomy (NCBI): domain Eukaryota; kingdom Metazoa; phylum Chordata; class Actinopteri; order Anabantiformes; family Anabantidae; genus Microctenopoma; species Microctenopoma stevenorrisi. The sequence goes on along the minus strand of JAUMTR010000005.1, from coordinate 8,631,182 downwards.
ATTGCAGCCGCGCAATTTACAATCCTTAAGCAGCGGTGGAGGACACGCTCACATACACACCCCTGCACTTTCATCAGAACTATCACACGCGCACACACACATATATCTAAGTACATGCACACACACACACACACACACACACACACACACACACACAAACACACACACACACACACATTACTGTGCTGGTTGTTTCTCTGCATGAGTCTTTGAACAGTTCAATGAGGACTCTTTTCACCAAAGTGAATAGCCCCTCTGATTCCCCTCAGTGTGTGTGTGTGTGTGTGTGTGTGTGTGTGTGTGCCAGGCTTGCGTGCACATGCCATGTGTTTGTGCGTGTCCTCTTCATCTTTTGTGTGGGCCCAGCTGAGGGGTGAGAGCTGTTTTGCATGTGGCTGGGCCTCACAAACGAGCTGTTCAGCCCAAGTTTGGAGCCTGAGGGAACATTTAGAACAAACTGTTCCTCCATTGCTCTTTGGGTTGGACCTGAGACAAGGTAACCTCAGTCCAAGGTCAGGAATTCACTCTTAAAAGTGTGTTCTCACTGGCATTTTTAAAGGACACAAGTAAAAAGTATAAGGTTGTGGTTTAATTTCTTGACTTATAACTCCTGTGCTTTTCTTGGATTCGTCATATTGCAGTTCTTACTTTTCCAAGTTAAAATGTTTTCAATTATGCATCATTTAGTGCATGCTTTCATCTGAAGAGCCGTATACTACTGTGAAAGCATACTTTTAGTATGTGCTCCTCAGCCTGGAACCTACTCACTGAGCTTGAAGGGACCACTTACAAATAAAAGGTTTTTTAGTTTGTCTGTTTGTTTGTTTGCTTGCTTATCTTTAGGACATGAAAGTTTGTCCACTCCCGTTACTTACTTACTGTGAGGCCACATTTTATCTTGGTCTCCCTCTAGTGATAAATATTTGTAATAGACTGCTGAAAATGGTGTCCAAGAATCACGGTGTACAGTGTATTCTCAGAATGACAAAAGGCATTAAGTTCTTACTTAGATAAGTCGGGAGAGTAATATAATATTTGCTATTTTTATAGAGAATTAAAATTAAATAAGTTAATGATTCTCATTTTGTATTTCTCTTTTTTTTTCCTGCATTCTTTCCCCGACATCTTTTCCCAAATGTCTCTTTCTGCAATCAACCCTTTCCCCCATTTACATCATTATTTCATTCATTACCTTCGACTCTGTTTCCTTCTCTACACCAACATGCCTTCTGTTTCTCTCATCCCTCGCTTCTCCTTCAAATGAAACCTCCAATCCAGGTGATAATTTACCAGGGTGGCCAGGTGTTCAGCCTCGCAAACCACCTCAATGGCCGTGTGGGCTTCGTGGCCACCATGCCAAGCACAAGTGCCTCCATCTTCATCAACAACACCCAGCTCTCTGACACTGGGACCTACCAGTGCCTGGTCAACAATCTCCCAGACAGGGGGGGACGCAACATTGGTGTGATTGGGCTCACCGTGCTGGGTAACTAACGGCACATTTCTGATGGCTGTTTCGCATTTTACAGTTAACAAATGCAGTATGTTAGAAGAAGAGGGAAGAGTTAAAGGTGCATGCTAACAAATGCCATGTGAATAAAGGCACTTTGTGCAGCATTTCCAGCCAATTTTAAAGAAATGTACATTTTTGTAAATTATTATTAAAGTGTAGGATGTTTAATCTGAAAGTTTATTTTTAAGTTTTCAACTGAACAGAACAACTGAATCAACTGAATTTATGACAAAATAGCAAAGTATTTGTTTTGTTAATTGGTTAACATGTCACCTCCCACTCTCTTCATCTACCAGTGCCCCCCTCCGTTCCAGCATGTCGAATCCAGGGCACACTGGATGTAGGCAGTGACATTATGCTGATCTGCAGCTCAGAAGAAGGTATCCCCACTCCGTCTTACTCCTGGGAAAAGCTGGACGCACTGCCCAAGCTGCCGCATAACGCCATGCAAGGTATTACAAACAAGCTGGCCGTCGGAGTTCCCTTTTGCCCCACCTTTGCTGGTAAATCTCACACGCATAGTGTAGTCCAGACTCCATCACCTGTCATGTGTCAGGCCTGAACTACTGCCCACCTGACGGCTCCCCTCTTCTGATCCTGTTGAGGGGTGATGTGAGTTTGTGAATAAGTGGTGGTGTTTTAAAGTTGGGGTGCGTAAGTTTGGGCAAACTTGTCAATGTTCATAATTTTCTTGTATAAATTGCTAGTTGTTGGTCAAATATCACTGTGTGTGTCTCCTATATGATATATTTATTGACTTTTTTTATCCTCGCAACCAACGATCTATACAGAAAAATCATGAACATTGACAGGTTGCCCAAACTTACACACCCCCACTGTATGTTTCCTTCTTCTCTCATGCTGAACACTAACTCTAACAGTTTATGCATGTCGCAAACTGGTGACAGTAGATATGGGTGGATAAAGCTGTGTGAAGCCTTGGGAATTTACACCATAAAACAAATCTTTGGGGTTTCAACAAAAGGCTTCTCCTAGAACAACAACCGTGTTTGGTTTTCAGCATCAGAGATTTGTTGAAGTGGACTCTCCTTTCTTTTCCATTTTTTTATGTTTGGACAGTACTGGTTCATAGAATGTGAATGCACAAAGCGGTCACACAGAAATAGATACTGATAACGAAAACACATGATGAGAAAGAACACAACATGTAAAGAAACTTGATCAGACCTGCAAATGTCAGTTATCTGCATCTGCATCAACCAGTTATCTACCATCATACCACCTCCTGCCTCCGCCACTTAACAGCCTGATGTTATTTTGTCTTATGGACAGTTTCATCTCGGTCTCTGTATCGCAGAGTTGCAGCGTTACACAAACACAGATGAAGTCATCGACTGACAGAGAGCGCGTCGGGATTTATGACTTTAAAGCATAAATACACATAAAGCACATCATGTATAAACTGCACAGCTGTTATTCAGCAAACAGAACTATTTCTATGACTTTAGTGCATTTCATTGATATGTGAACATCTAACAGAGCTTCAAAGGGCCACAACTGTAGCTAGCTAACCTAAGTTAATGAAATGCCTGCAACGTATAAACATGGATCACCACTATAGTAACATTACATTCATTTCATACGTGTCCTTATCTTGTTCGTTTTTAGGTCACACCTGGTTTGACATGTCAAACCGCTTACCTTGTCTGTCTGGTGTTCATGTTTAAATGTTCAATTTAATTATTATTTGCATTTGATATTCTGAATTCGTTGACATCTGCCATTACGCTGAAGAGAGCAGGTCTAAATCTGGCTTACTTACTGTAACACTAATAAGCTCTTTTGTCAGTATTGTACATCACAGGGACATAAACACTTAAAATATTTCATCATTTGCTAAAGAAAACAATCGAATCATAATTTATAGCAGCATCTTTGCAAAGTCTGTATTAAAGGTATATAGCACCATCTATTGGTGGATATTTGTAGTTCAGTCACATGTTAAACCACTAATACACTGTGTCTGTCATTCTAATTACTGTGTGCCTGTGTATGTGTGCATCAGACCAGATGCAGGGCACTGTCACTCTGAGAAACATCAGCACCAGCACCTCAGGACTCTACCAGTGTACCTCCAGCAACGCTATTGGCAAGAGCACCTGTCTGCTCAACCTGCAGGTTGTAGCACGTGAGTACCCCCCCCCCCCACCCCACAAACACACACACACACACACACACACACACACACTCTCACACATCAGTGTGACACTGTATGTAGACACATTCGTTGTTTGTTTAGGTGCCATTCAAAGATGCAACAATGGGAATAAAGACAGACGTTTGAGCAGTACAGTACAGATAAACTACTAAAACAAACAAACAAACAAAAACCAAGGACAAGAGCAGGACATCTTGCAGATAGCAACAGTCCCAACATCTGACACCAATCAAAGAAAGAGACAGAGCGTCAGTTCAGGTCACGCAGGGTCAGACAGTTTGGATAGCTTGTCAGGAGAGACGTGGCTTTTAGTCTTTATCTTTCATTTGACAGCTGGTGACGGGAAAGTGCTCAGTGTCAGAAAAATACAGCTGACTGCTGAGTCGATCTGATGCACCACTGTCAAAAAACAGGAAACATCAACATGCACACGCAAATGCTCAGAAAGGAAGGTGAACTTTAAACTCCACTTTTTCCAGCTCGAGCTTCTTGTAGGTTTACAGCATTGTTGATGTGATGATAAATCAACAGATTGTGTCTGTGTGTGCGCATTGCTGCGGATCCAGAGGATCCTGCTGTGCGTGATAGAGAGAGCAGACTCGGCAGAGGAGAATTGTAAACACACGATCACAGAAATGGCTTCTACAGCATCAACGGCGCTTCATCTGCAGGCGGCCGCAGCAGGGGAAGTGGCTCGAAGTCCGCTATGGAGTCAGACAGTTTTCAGCAGCATTCAAGCCCCAGTTATGCTGTGCGTCAGATTAGATGCAGATTATATCAAAATGTATTTTCCACTAGCTGTTGTTAAAATGCTACAGATAATGGTGTGTTTATGGTTTAGTCTCTCCGTTTGCTGTTTTAATTATAAATACAAACAGATATCCTTCAATAGAAATGCACGACGGACATTTTGATTATTGGTCTGGCGTTTCATGTCATGGTTAATAAGATAAGATAAATGACACATTTGTTTAGGTAATTTAATAAAAACGACTATGTATAGACCCATTCTATAGGAAAGACAAACTGAAATGACTTCTGTTGTGATCTAGCGCTCTTCTTTCAATCAGTGAAAAATATGATTAACACTCACTTATGCATAAAGGAAAAATACAGTTGAATAGCGTGAAATCATCATAATAAAAAAAAATACCATGATATAGTAATTGGGTCATAACACCTAGCTATAACTATGAGGCTGTTTATATGCAAACCTCAGCTGAATGTCTAAAATCTATAGACACACAATTTATCTGTTACAGTGCTTTAAAACTTATCACTTATCACTATTCAGTCATTTTCTGCAGACCATCCAGCTCCTTCTTTTCTGAGCATGGCTTAGATTTGATTTTTCTTCTCCTGTCTCCTCACCCTGCAGCTCAGCCTCAGAGTGTAGGTCTGATAGCAGGAACCATTGCTACAGGAGTCCTGGCTGTCATCATCTGTTCACTGTTAGTAGTGGTTACACTCTTCTACTGGAAGAACAAAAACAAATACGATGAGGAGGAGATCCCCAATGAGATCAGGTTGGTAAAATGTTAAACAATTACATTAATAAATCAATACAAGAATAATACATTTTCACTTGTACGTCAATTTGAAAAAGCATCTTCCAAACAAATCAAATTTACTTTGATAGTTCGTTTGGCTTCAAATACTTGAGGAAATTATAACTTTCTTAATTCAAACTTTATTTTCAATCCTGAGACAACTAGGAGAATATATTGAAGAATAACCACTTAGCATGGAAGGATGAAGCAAATGTCCAGTTGAATCATGGGAGGCCGGTAGCAACCCCATGAAAGCGTAAAAGAGTGCTGGTTTTACCATCACACACAGACAGACGCACGTGTTTCCTGCAGGGATCAGCGGTGAGGCACTGTGCAACAAAGCTTATATCTCAATAGGTAGAGCTTTTTAAGCGTGGGTTACCTTGTAAGCAGATCCTTACAACTGAATATCCAGTTTAGAAAAATCCTTTAGATTTGAGCAATAATGTTCCATTTTGATAGAAGAAATATATCTCAGTTGCTTGTTACAGACTTGTTGGTGAGACATCCCAGACCTCTGCATAAGCACCCGTGATTCACTGTGCCTATCGAGCTCAACACTGCCCCCTATCACTGCAGCATGTTACCTCCTGAACATTTTTACTGCACATTTATGACTAAATATCTGTAATGGGCCAAATACCGGTGTCAGTCTGTGTGGCACAGAGGTGCAGCACAGCATCATTGTCCCTCTTCGCCCTTCTCTTATGTATTTGAACAGGAAATGTGTAAATTCTGCAACTTCTACCATAAAAATGTTGAAATCATACAGAAAACAAATGTATAGAACAGCCAAATATATACTGTAGATTTTCTCTTAGTATTGTTAGTATTTTACTGCACATTACTGGTTTCCTGGCCATCTTCCCTTTTTCTTCTGAAAACAGATACTGATTTCTTATTTCCCTCATGAACAGCTTCCACATGCTGAAACCTCAGCATCCACCAACATTATTAGCACCGTATTTATCCAGAAGTGTTACCAATACTCATAGCTCTGCGGTCAGTCTTACGTTCCCACCACGCTATTACATCCCGCCCTTCACCTTTTCCAATAGAGCCAACAGATGAACAGAACCAAAATGTAAAATATATTTATTATAATCCTACTGTTGACTTATTTGTTCCTGTTTACAAATTTTAGACTGGACTACGTTAAGATGATGATTATTACTAAAGGAAAATAAAGATCAACATTGCGAAGACTTTAAATTTTATGCACCATACACAATTGGTGCTTAACGTTTAAAGATGAACGAACAGGCGATTTTATGGCTATTTTTAATATCACCGACAACTTCTCTAGATCAAATTCTCAAATTATATCAGTGTACACTGATCTTACTCCAGTCTATGGTCTGTTGTTGGGCATGTAGTGTAGAGTGGGTTTTTTACTTGCAGAAAGAAATGATGTGATGAGTTGTTTTAATGTTATGAAATGGCCTAAAAACAAAAACAATGAGCTGAAAGACAATGGAAAATCAGGTGAAAGTTCTCTGCGGGTTCATCAATATGAGTGACGTCTTTCACAATATAGTGTACATGATCATCGAGTCCATTGTTAACAGACGATTGTTTAAAGACAGTTTTCATGCTGGCATGATAATAAAGTCTATTTAATAAACATATATAGTAGTATCTATTTATATAGTATATAAATAGTATCAAAAGCATAGTTGTTTTTTAACCAAACAGACCTTTCTTTGGTATCATCTTCTACAGGGAAGATGACCTTCCTCCAAAGAGGTCGTCATCAGTGAAGGCTTTCCATGCAGATGCCTCCTCCTCAGAGAATGACACACTTACCTCTACGAACACCTACAACAGCCGCTACTGGCACAACCCAAAACCTAATTATGAGACCAACTCTTACACGCGCTACAATGGAGACACGCGCCAGACCTTCTCCACTGCTGCCCATGCTGCACACGGACACGGACACGGACAGGCCCAGAACGCAGGGCTCGTGACAGCTCCAGGCTCAGCACCACTGTCCCGCAACGCTCAGCCCACAACAGCAATGACAACGTCATTTGCAAATGGCAGCCACACACTCCCGCCACCAAAGACTCTCGTGGTCACCACAAACTCTGCCCCGTCTCCCTCTACCATGGTGCGCAGCAATGGCTCTGTGAGCCTCAAGCCAGTGGTGACATCCACACACGGGCAGCACACGCACTCATACGCTGTGAGCCAAGCCACGCTAGAGCGGATGGGAGCGGTGCCTGTCATGGTGCCTGCCCAGAGCAGGGCAGGCTCGCTGGTCTGAAATCTGATATGTGTAAATGGGCTGAAGCAGCCCGCTGCCCTTTACAGCTGTCTTTCAGTATGTCTCGACCTTTTTATCTGAAAACAAACTGGGATTTAACAGTGCAGAGTTCATTAAATGCCAATTCCTTGATGGACAGAACCCTTCGTTTTGTAGACAAGCACTAGCTGGAATTTGATCATCCCCGTGCCAGATGGGTTTTCTTGTCAGCTAGTGTGGGAACAGTTTTAACCACCTGGATGATTTCTAAAAGCATAAGTGAAATTTCCTGTGGTATCTGGATTCCTATATTTTATTCGGGGCTGGATCCTTGTGGTGATTGTTTGTTTGTTTGTTTGCACTCAAAGCAACAGAAGGCATTTTTTTCTCAGTGTGTCCATTCTGCATGGTCAGACAGAAGTGAGCTTGGCTTCCTACTTAATGTAAATGCATGTGTCTCTTGTTTTAGGATAACAAATTAAGTCCATGTTATTTCTACTGTTTTTCTTTTTTTCACAGTCATAATTTTGATTGACATTTATGATAATGATGAAGATTTTGCGTTTCATTATTGGATAAAGTGACCGAATGTCTGTTGGGTGAAACCTAAGTCCTTTAGGTAATAGTATGTGAATAAAATGACGGCGGGTAAAATGGCCTTAAAGTATATAAAGAGGTGTTTAATTGGGTGTATAATATAGCTTAATACACTGAATGCAAACATTTTAATTATTTTATTGCACATTTCATGCAATTTTATATAACATATTGCTATTTTTCAAACTCTAACTGAGTCTTACTGAAATGCTTTACTCATAGCATTTCATTTCCTCGTAGTCAACATGAATTGAAACATCAGATTCAGATCTGAAACATTTTGGCAAATACAATATGGAAGTATGACAAAATAATCTAGACTGACAAAAGTAATGGCTTTAACTCTTCAACGCTTCTGGGAAAAGGAGGTCCGCGGTTTAAATGTTTGGAAAGTGGGAAAGTTTGACCATTCTTCCAGAACAGCAATACCTTATAGGTACTATAGTGTAAGGTCTAAGGTATGCTGGGGATTTCCATAAAAAAAAATTATATTACATTATTCACCACAGAATGCAAGTGTTACCCTGATTTCGACTTGAACCTGCAGATGGATTTTGTTGTAGTTTTCTCTGTGTTCACTGTTGCTGTCATCCTAATTTAGTTCATGTCACATCAGTGCTGCTTTGAGAAGAAGTGGGTAAGAGGATGTCTTATTTCGTAAATGCTTTATAAAGAGACAAATATATATTTAAAGGTGATTTTCTTTTCCTACTGTTTTCTGTACATACTGTAACTACAGCAGTAGGCTAGATTGTGACTCAAAGAAAATACATTACATCAATACATATTGATACATATTTTACAACTTGTGTCTTAATTTTGAAAGTTCATTTTTTCTAACAGTAGACAACAAGCTGATTTTGACAGACAGTTTTATTGGTTTGAATGAAGGGATATTTTTTTATATTTTTATTCTCTAATGAACGTTGCCATTACATTATAAGATCTAAGAAAAATATGCTATGGTTTAATACTAATGACCATATGTTTTCCTAAAAATATGTATGCTGTATTTGGTAGAAATTATAGAAATCTCCGCCATCTTGTCTGCTGCAGAACAGCTACAGGTTTTCCAAATTGTGTGCATTATGTGAATGCACATCACTAATAATTCGTTCTAGTTATGAATAAGAATATTTGAAACAGCAATTGTTTGTCTGATTTGCATACAGCAGTGGAAAGTGTTTTCCCTTTAATGTCTCACAATGTCTTGTCGGCTGTTTTGGCATGTTTAACAAAATTATAAAAAAATGCTCCAGTATTAACAAATATATTATCATTTAGGGGAAACCATTTTTGTATTGTTATTATTTTAACTTTTTAATTATGTTAGATACACTTTTTTGTGTGCAGGGACATTTCTGGCATACACTCGGAAACGGTATTATGATATTCCATTCAAGTAGGAAAGTTGAATACTTATTGGATAACTCAGAGTAGTATTAACTACTAGTAAAAGTACTAAGATTATAGGAGTAGAAATACCAGCCAAATACTAGAAGTGATACTTCTGTACTGTCTGAGTCAACAGTTAATTCACAGATGAATGGATGTATGAATGGAGAGACGGATCAAACAGCAATCCTGAATTTCCCCTGAGTTTCACTAGAATTAATGATGGAAATAAAGTTTTTTTAATTTATTTGGTGTAGCAACTACATTAAGTACCGTTCCAGACCAATCAATAACAGGTGTGGCTATTGTTATGCAAACCATTTGCATCATCAACACATTTATCATTTATTTCCATGATTTAAAGTTTTTCTTTGTTTCATTTAAAGTGGAATCACTGTCAGCATTTTGGTTCCCTGTCTGCTATTCACGCACGCACACACACATTTCTAAATAAAGAGATGTTGAACGAGGTCAAATGATCAACATCACTTTTCATCTTCTGTCTTTTTGTCTGACAGTGTTTTCAGAACAAAGTCCTCTGTCTGTGTAGTTTTCACTCTATGCTCTTAACACTGGATGACAACATTAAAGAAGATCTTTTCTTTTAAGATCTCTGGCTTTATTCTATTCAGAGAAGAATGGCAACCTGCAATGGGCAATAAGACTGGAATTATTTGAGCAGAGTTAGAGTAGAAAACTACTGAAGTTTTAGCCCAGATTTAATAAACATCACACATTCTACCCTTGCCATAGACTGGCATGTGATAAACAAGGTGATATGGGTTGTGTACATAGATAAAGACATGATATATTGCCAATAGTAAAAGCAATTTGTAAATATGTATAAAAACATCTTGTTCTTACTGTTGGGTTGAAATGAAATATGAAAATAACACTGGAACTTGTAGTAAATAAATAAATGTTAATACATTCTAGTCAGCATCCTGCTCCTTTGTCTGTGTATATGTGAGTGTGTATGTTCATGTGACATGACACAAAGGGCTTCCTGTTTTTAATGTGAATCTAAAAGAGAAACAACAATAGATTTACATCATTAAGAGGATGATGACCTCTCTAAAATGCCTCGTGTAGGTTTTTTGTTGAGGAGAAACTGCTCTGCTCCACTGCAGCAAAATGCTGGGAAATATGAATAATACAATTGAAACCTTTCTGAACATGCTTTCTGTGAAAGGGCTGCTGTAGGCTGTTAAGACGACTATAATGAAGGGAAACTGTGCAGAATATCAATATGAAAGTGTGCTTCTTTTCTACTATTCATGCATGTGTGGTCTCTGTTCTCACGGCAAATTATATAATAGTATAAAAATAAAACGCCTTCAAAGAACAGGGTATCTGGTGCAGAACATAAAACATGAGCAAATGTATTCAGCAATTTAGTTTAGCAGGGAACAGATAATTAGATTCAGTTGTATTTATGTGAGGATGGTATTGCTATGTTTGACTGAAATTATTATAATTTTACCCGGTCAGCACTTACAGTGCTGTTTAAAAAATAAACCAAACAAAAACATGTTTTTTTGGGTTTGGAATTGGGAACTGAAGGTCTGAAATGAACCACTGGAGGGCAGTGTTTATACAGTTTTTGCTGCCTAGAACGGCAGAAACACACCATCAAAAGAGTTTAAGATGGTAGATTCTGAACCACTCTTCATAAAAGTAAAGAACGGAGCATCAAAGGAGTTGTAAATGTGGCTGCATGGAGGAGAAATAACTTCCTGCTGACAGAACACTTGTCTTAATGCAATATTAATTGGTGAATTTTAATGACACTAATCCTCCTGGATTCATGTTTAATCTCAAATTCCATCAGTATTCCCCGTATTGTTACTTTAACCTATTTCAACTTTAAGAATTAACAGGACTGACCTTTGGAAGAAGCAAAAAGGCCAGTGGACCAGAGCTCTAGAGGGCTGTGCTCATTAGTTGCATGAGACCACCAGCTGGTGTCTGCGTGTCTAAGTGTCTGTGCTGAATCATGAATGTGCTTGCACTCCTATGTAGAGCATAGGGGTTAATTATCTTCTTTCTGAGATGTGAATTATGATGAATCAAAGGACACATCTTTCCAGTATTCCAGTTCGTCTGCTTCCTCCACCACCCATTCATCATTTAATTTTTCAACACCCCTTAATATATAGGTTGTTCTAGTTACATAGCTGCCTGAAGTGAGCATGAACAGAGCGTCCTGTGAGAAGTACATACTGTACTAGAGAAAAGAATCACAAAACAATAACTTAAGAACACACTGCAGATGATTTTAAGTATAGTTATAAAACATTTTACATTACTATTGTGCAATTGTCGAAGAAAATTTTGCACGTTTGTCCACAGTTTTGACATTGAAATCACTTTAACATTACCCTCATGTTTTAACTATGGATTGAGTGATTTCAGTGAATTGCAGTTGTTTCTTTACATAAGAATTACAGCATTTTTATTTTATTATTATTATTACTAGTTTTTGGTCCAGTTTTCTTAAGTAAAGGCCTTTATGGATGACCGTAGCGTGTAGAAATATATTTGTCCTCGTGCCAAGGCTGACTTCAGCAGAAAGCTCTTACATGTATTGATCTGTAGGAAAGCTACAAGTGCTCAATAGCAGCAACAACATTTAGGTGAATCAGTGGCACACACAAAACCTCAGTTCCTTTCTGTTCCTCTTTATTTAATCGAAATGCTTTAATTTGTAAATTGCACCCTTCACTTATCACAACAAGTGGACTTAGTTGCACATTGTTGAGTCCATTTAACAAAGACTTGTATGGTGCATGCTCTTGTATGAGTGGTTATGATTTAAAATGCCGTTACCACATAGCTTTCATCTTTATTAAACACCCTCTGAAATGGAAACTGAACAACAAACTACATGTTTCTGGTTTTCCTATTTAATCCTGTATCGTCACTCAACACAGTGTTTCAAATACAGACCTGGAAGGTAGCAACAGACCCTTCATGTGCATTGATGTAGACGTTATGCTTTTAATTAAGAAGAAGACAATATAAAAGTACAACCAGCAAGTACAAGTGCATTTATTCTTTGCGACGGTCCATTTGTTCATTAAACTGTGATTCAGTCGGTGAAGCTAAAATGAACACACTGAGCAATGAGATGGGGAACAAATGAAAGAGAAAGAGAAAAAGAAAATGGCAGAAACCCATTTCCCAGCAGGGCAGACAGGTGGCCAACTATGGAGCTGAATATGGCCAATCAAGCCTCTCTGCTTTCCAAGCTGAATCATCAGCGCTGTTTCTGAGAAATCACTTTGGACATCCATTACATTGCCCTTTCCAAAATGTTCTCTGCACTGTGGTGTTGTCTATGGAGCAGCCATCCCATAATAGCCCTGAGATGTGGAGCTGGCTGACTTTCTCTAACTACCCATGTATGTCTTTTAAGTACATAGTTATTATGTATCCCTGTACTTATGTACAGAATTCACAATACTAGGACCTGTAGTGCCCTCAAATGTGCTGATGCTACTAGGAATGTATTGTGGATGCTACTGCTTTTACTTGACAGAGCAATGGCTACCTACAGCAGATATTTCACTGAATACCAAGATTTATCACTGCTTGACCTGTCAAGATTCACTTAAATGCATCCAGTCTCTGTTTCCTGATTGCTAAACCCAGTCTTTGTCCCAGTATCTCTTTATTCTCGACATATTCTACTTTCTGCAGCTGTAGCTGGCTTCTCCTCGCTTCTTTTAAAAATGAACACAACTCGTTAACTCGTGGACAGTTTTGTTTGAGCTTTAAAACGTATTCGAAACATAATAAATACAATTAAGCACATACTGAACAATGACACCGATGACAAAGAATGGTGAAGTGAATCCACAATTGATGGTTGTGTTGCTCGCCACTTTGATAGAGTTGCTTGAGTTCTATAGATGTTGTTAACCTCCTGAGTTAGAGGTCAGTGCAGTCAATCTGAGAGAGAATCAATGGAGAATGGGAAAGAGAAAGAAGAGAGAAATGAGGTGATGAAAACACATTCAGCACAGTGATGGACAGGTTCATGGCTTTAGAGGAGTGCATCTAAAAAAAGAAAAACTATTTAAACTTTAAACCAGAATAAGATGATTTTAGCAAAGTTTGTTTAAGGAGAATGAATAAAAGTCTCACCAAACCCATTTTCTCAAGTTTCAAAAGTAAATTTTGTCAAAATGGCTACACGTATATATGTGTGTGCATGTGATGACTAATTCTTGAATGTCTTGGTCTGTTTAAATTAGAACATCCAGAAGTTTCTGATTCTCTGGTTTATGCCATCAATGGTTACTTCCTGTTTCCTCCTACTATGTACGTTCCATTAACAGGTTCATTATCAGTGTATGTAACACAGTTGTTCACCTCTGGACCCTGCTCACCTCCATCAGGTCCGGTTTCCTATTTCCCTGGATGGTTCCTAAAATCCCCTTCGGCTTCCTGCACTTCTGGCTTCCTGTTCTCCCAAACACTAATTCTCTGTTTACTCTCTACACATTTGTAGTGTAGCAGGTGTAATACTGTGAGGTAACCAAAACATCCTGCTATTGCCCTAACCCCTGTTATAACCTCTCTGTGTGTCCAGGTCTCATCGTACCCACCTGCATCTTCCAGTCCATCACACCTACCTGTTTCCGGTTCTGGCATTCTTCCCCAGTTTCCAGTTCCTTGTTTAATCTTACTGGTGCCTTTCTGAGTCCTTTATTAAAACTGTTACAGAAGGATTAGAAAATAAATTCTTCAAAAACATGTGAGAAATGTATTTGATTAAATAAAAGTAACATGAAATGGTGTGTTTAACACAATTGTTGTATCATAGGAATAGAAATATAGGATGGGCTCACACAGAAGTTAAAATCTAATCAATACATTTACCTCTATACGAAAAAACTATTTACTCTACTGTTAGATTCATCTTTAGCCAATATTTTAGAAAAATTTTGTCTGTCCTAAGACAGAAACTGTCCACCCCAAAGACAAAACACCCAGACACAAATAGAGCAGTGTAGTATATGCAGTCTAATGCAGTGAAGAATGTACAGATCTGTACATAGTAGAAACCAAACAACAGCTTCACAAACGCATGGCTCAACACAGAAGGGCCACCAGATCAGGACAGGACTCAGCAGTTCATCTACACCTCAAAGACAAAGGCCACTCGCTTAAGGACAAGGAAGTAGCAGTTTACTGCAAGATTGAACGACCCTCGTTAAACAGAGGTGGTGGCCTCAGGCACAATCTATCACCCACGTACAATGCCGTGATCTCAACGATACCCAGGAGGTTTCACAGTAGTTCACACTCTGGCTCAGGTGGTCACATTAACATACGTGGAGGACAACCCACAGGTGAGCACCAATCACCAACCTGAGGACTCCACAGGGTTTATAAACCTGCTCCTCACACCAGTCAGTCAGAGTTAAGAAAACCCTTTGGAATGAGTGAAACGTCGTCAAGAAACCTAACAAGTCCAGTTGCTATTGGATAAAACCTTTTTGAGATAACCGTGACCTGGATGACTAAGAACCTTCACAGACTTTTAATGAATAGCTTTTTTTTGGGAAAATTAAAGTAAAGTGGTGGATCATTACTGCCTTGCCTTTATCTGTAAGTGCTGAAGTAGTGGGTCCTCAATCTCCTCTCTCACTGCATGTTACCTCCCTGCAAAGGCCTCCCGTTTAAGAGGTAAGAAAGAGGAGAAAAGGATGATTGCATTGGGGGAAAGAGAAGATATTGCAATGGCATGATGGAATGAAATCTAAGTGCTGTGTTAAGGCTATGTCACCTATCACATAATAAGTTTCCACCTGCTGGCAAAGACTGTTCAGCCTCCCCCAGTGTGTCAATTCTGAATCTATTTCTACCTTTGTTTTGTCTACTTGTTTTGTTGCCTTATCATTTTTACTGGCAGCTGTATTATATTTGCCCAGAGAGAGACGTAAAGAAAGAAAGAAAGACATGTGGTGGTCATACCTCACTTTATGCAAGTGTCAGTAAGACAAGACAGCTGTTAGGTTAGTGAGTTGTATTCATATTCTAGCTTCATATTTTTATTTCTTCTTCAGGCATTGTTGACAGAAGAGTGCCAAGAACAAACGACGAGTGTCTATTCAGTAAAAAAAAAAGATCAGCCAAGCCAGTAAGCTGCAGCTATTTAAACCATTAGTAGCTTCTCTCCTGCTTTTTATCACAGAGCTCTCTCCTGTGGCTTCGCGTCATAATGTGATGTTGCACATTTCTCATATTTTCTTTATTAATCTATATCTCAGTTTTGTTTTTTTTTGTTTTATTTAGCGCCTTTGTCTTACACTGCCATTGAAAAGTTCGAAAATCACAAGTCAAAAAAATCTCCTCTGTAACACCAGTCAGTTTATTCCTGAAGCTGTTGATCAGCTTGTCCTTTTTCCTGATTGCCATTTTCATCTTCATCTACTTCTGACATATTTCTTGCATTTTGTTCAGCTCAGTAGCACGTCTATACTCTCTAAAGCTCTATCAGCTGTCCCAGTCTGCCTTGATTTCCCTCCAGCTGTTCTCATCTGGCAGAAAAGCAGTTTTAAGTCATTTATTCAGCTCCTTCCAGGTAGCTCCAAGTTTGTTGTTTCAGTGCTTCAGGAAAGCCTGTGACCCCATCTGAATACAGAGGCTCTGTGGAAGGGAGCTGCCTTCTCTTGCTGTTGTTTATAAATTTACCTTTTGGTCAATTTCAATCAGTTTCCCCAAAATGACCTCAAAACTCAGCTAATAACGTCTGATAATTTCACGTTACATAAATATACTCTTAGTATATTAAATAGTAACTGGCCTGCTGCTAAAATCATTTTTATCCTGGAGGCATCATTATAACTGTCACTGTCAGTCCCAATCATATCTTCAGTGTGATTCCTGTATCACAGAACCACATAAGCAAGAACTAGGCAGGGAACAGCCGACTTGACAACATGGACAACTCTGGCACTCTCTAAGTGCCGCGCAAACCTCTTCATGTTCCGAGAGCATTAATAAACAAATCCTGAACAGCTGTGATGGCAGGTGGCAGGTGACACAGTCAATCAGCTGCCACGCACACGCAAGGAGCTCTCTCTGGATCCTGTGAGTAAATAAGCATACAGACAATAAAAAAACAGGAAGCCAAAGGCAAAAGTGAAGCAAGAAGGCAGACGGCGAAGGCATCGCTGTGACGTTAATGCAGCGGTTCTATATCCCAGAAGGACGTTTGTGTAAATAGTGGCTTGCTGAGGGAGTAGGGTCTGCAGCAGCTGTTTTTTTTTCTTTTGATGCTGTATAGTTATTTATTGAAGAGCATAGTTGAAAGCCAATCACCTGCTCAGCAGACTGGAAAGGACATTATTGGCTGAAGTCCTTGGGAGAGCAAGGAAGTGCAAGTGAAAGTAAAAAATAATAATGGTTTTTAACCTGTGGAATCTGGCTAGAATTTGGTATGATATGACTTTACCACTGTCATCGTATTACTCGTATTTTTTTAACCACATTAAACATATCTGCATCTAGTCACAATGTAGTTCAAGATATCTGGAATTGACTAAATGATGTATATATCTTTAAGTAGTTTTTTTTATTCAAGTCAATGAGACATTTTGACTAGTCAAAATGACATAGTAGATATATTTTTAATTCGTCTTTTAAATCTGTTTGCACATATGTATTGTATAAAGGTTAGGAGTTAATTAACATTGGCGACTCTAGCCAGTGTGTGCCAGGCAGCTGTGGTAGAGATAAGGGTGAGAACAGAGTTTGCGGGACTTGAACTGAAGTGTAATTCACTAACGTTGAGGAAATGCCAGAATATTCTGGACTCATTTACCCCTTCACAAAATCAGTTTAATCTCTGCTTCTTCACTGCTGCACAACAGCAGCGCTCATCCACTGCAGTGGTTCAGCTCCGTTTGGTGTCTCTGTATTTGAATGTTCTCTTTGGCACTGACTTCTCACACATTCTTCATGGAGTAAACATCTCACATCTCATGGGCTTCACGTCAGTGCAAAACATTAAGTAATGGGATTTAATTTTATTTGATCGACAGAATTAAGGTAATTTCGCCTACACTAACTAATTATGTGATTGTTTTAATGCCAGTATCAATGCTGATTGAACCAATAAATTCCCAGTTTACATCTTTGTTTTGTTTGTTTGTCTTTTGCCTGAAGGTTTGGATGGATTGAAAATCCAGTTTGGGTGCAACTGTACTAGAGTTTGTTAACTTGTTGTCTGTGGTCTTAGGCCTGCACTTATAACTGTAACATGAACACACAGACAAGACAGAGAAAGTATGAGCAGTGTTATGAATACTGTATGGAAACATGCCGTTTGTGTGCTAAAGGAGTCCTTGAGATTTCACCAGTCTGGTCTGTGACCGTTACTGTTCTGACTTAAACATGAAACAATACTTAAAGTGTCACTGAAGGTAGATCAGTCTATTCTTTTCAGGCATTTCTTCCTCTTTCCTTGTTGAAATATGGACCTCCACTCTCTATTTTTTCCTTCCCATTAGGCCCTTTTCCAGCAACATTCTCGCATGAGCAAAATCAGGAGAAACAGTTTTTGTTTTAAATGACGGCCAGTCTGACAGTCACCGTGCTGTTCACGAAATGAAACAAATGGTGAGACTGGTTATACAATTACTGCAGTAAAAGTAATCTTTACTAGGGAAAACACATGTATAAACATTGACTCATGCAGGCTCCTTCTACACGGTAGAACAGCTGCTTGGTGACTTCTAACCACTGTGCTGTTACTGTACATGTGCTTTCGCTCAGCAAAGTGACACAGCCTTTGTCAGTTCTGAATAATTCATGACTCGCCTACTGTTCTCCAACATTTACAAACTGATGGAAGGTAAATGTTCCGCTGTACACTGTGTTCTTTGAGAAGTGCTGTACCACTTATGTCATCCGAATTACACTTGGGAAATGTATTTCACCACTGTGTTCTGTCATCTCTCAACAATGTGCTTTCCTTTAAGGCGCCCAACGAGTCTCGAGAAAACAAATCCGCACAAATAAAACAAGTGTTGTTCGCGCAAACTACTGTATGTGATAGTGAGGAAGTCGGAGGTCTCCAACAATCAATCAGTCCATCCTCAGGTTCTAACCCTTATTACTTTACTCATTAAATGTAATAACAGCTGCAGTATGTTTTATGAAAAATCTTGCATCACATTCAAACAGAGAATGAACGTAACTCAACCTAGTCCATGAGGTCATAACGCCTTCTCAGCAGTGAAAGAAGTGAGGAGAAGTCATACAATATTTAACGAATTCTCTGAATGAAACTATTGTCTTTTCATCCTAGGTCGGGAGAGATGAGAGATCCTGCTAGAGGTTGACAGTTGAAAAGCATCCTGATGTCCAGCTTATTCGGTCTAACCAGTCTCTAACACCAGGATCTCTGCAGACTTCTAATGAGAAAAAATGTTTAAGCACCTGCTTCTCCACATAGAATGGAACCGACACCAGCGGACCAATGTTTGCTTAGTGTCGTTCAGTGTGTCCAAAAGCAAGACTCCGAACCAGCAGCCTATAAAAATGCTGAGCTGTGCCACTCATAGCGCACCAATTATTTGCTCAAGGGCTCCTCAGTTAGGTGCCTTTTAATTTGATCGTGTTGCTTTTTTTGGGATGGATTATTTGATTGATAGCACTTTGAACAAATGATTCCCAACTCCTGTATGACTGCACCTAGTATTTTCAGCCATCAGTATTCATGATGGGGAATTTATTATGGCATAAAAAACATATCGAGAATGAATTTCCAGCTTTTGATCTATAGCCAATCATTTGATCCCAGTCAAGTAGGCCCATTGTCATGAATGCAGGGGATCAAATGGACCATGCAATGCCCTGCAGACCGAGCGAGATGAAATATTTCCTGCATGGATGCTGCTGACAGTGATAGAGGTCCTATTGGCAATTTCCAGGTTGCTGTAGACTGTAACCATGATACCATCTATTCTGTAATACAATGAGCCCAAGAGATCAACAGCAAGAACCGAGGAAGCTCCTAAACGCTTTCAGACAATGGTAAACAGTGCTTAACAGGGCCACACTTGAAATATTTATGGGTTACAAATAGATTGGTGCTCATAAATTAATATTGCATGATGTCGACTCTTTCTAAATGTTGGACTTGACTGTGCAAAATATTAGCAGGACGATGCCATTAAAGGCCTCCAATGTCTTATAGTTCTCCAACATGTTTGAATAATAAATACAATATGAATGATTAATGCTCTGACATAGCTGGTATTATGCTAATTCGACAGTTAGCACTTAGGATAGATCAAGAAGATAATAGCGACTTTGCAGGGACACCAGTGTTACAAATGTTATATAACAGACCAGTGTTAGTCAGGACAGGCGCTGGGAAATATATCTAACCTCAATTAACCCTGATTTATTCCACACACGTCTCCTAAAACCCCCGCTGAGTGATGGGACGTGTGCGGCGGCTCACTGAGCCCAGCAGCTCGAGCTGTGCCTCCTGTTCCTCGCAGACACTAGATGGCAGGACAGGACAGGCCTGGCGCTGTCTGTCTGTCTGTCTGTCTGCAGCGCGCAGCTCGGTGCTGGGAGACGGGGTCCAGTGTTTGGTTCTCCAGCACTTGTGCGGTTCGCATCGTCTGCTGCTGCTGCTGCTGCTGCTGCTGAGCTGAGGCATTATTTCCAGAGGAGACCTCCGAGGTCCAGCTATTACCCCGTGGACAGCGACCCTCGCCAGGAGACCAAGTTTCGTCTGCAGGAGCAGCTGTTGGACCCGATTGAAGGAGATGATGCACTACTTCTGGATTTACAGCGTTTGGATCCCAGGCGTCGCTTTCCTCTTCGGATTTCAAGGCAAGGGGGCTACAGCTAGATTCATCTGAGCTTTAAATATAAGATCCATTCTGATATATGTGTATGGGAAGTCTTTGGGGACTGTTTGGGACAGTGCTGCTTTGCTTTGTGGTTCCTGTGTGTGTGTGTTTCATGCGCGAGTGAAACCCAAATACAAACTTAACGCGTGCACATCTCCAGAGAGACTGGACGAGTGTGTTTTGTAGGGGGAGTCAGAACATTTCCAGTGCAAACTAATACTTTGCATCACAAAGTGATTCAGAGATGAAGCAATCTGCAATCAGCAGGTTGTCATCCTGTGGAAAGGAGAGCACCATGGGAGCTGATGGGTGTTCTGGCAGCTGACTTCTATAGTGGCACCAGC
This sequence comes from Microctenopoma stevenorrisi, assembly GCA_032270685.1. NCBI lineage: Eukaryota > Metazoa > Chordata > Actinopteri > Anabantiformes > Anabantidae > Microctenopoma > Microctenopoma stevenorrisi. The sequence continues at coordinate 8,610,470 of JAUMTR010000005.1, read as the reverse complement.
ACAAAAGGTGGTGTGGATACCGAACTTATTAGGTGGTGATAACTCTGCACCTGCTTCCACTGATGATGATGTTTTGTGTTGGTGCTTTCACTAATAATGGTCGGTGACTGGCTACTTGTCTGGCCTACCAGCATCAGACTATCCCTGCTCAACAAGTGCTCCCGAGCTCATAGACGGACTAGCACTGGGTCCTGTACACTATGGGGAATTCAGATAACAGTAGAATCCAGTGTAAATCCTCCTTTTTTCTTGATTCATTCTAGTTCGGATGTGTAAGAGATCAGACGATCAAGTAGTCTCTAGGTTTTCCTTCAGTCAGTCCCACTTATTAAGAGTAGACTAACTGGTGTCTGCTTGTCTTTAGGTAATCATAAGCTCACACATCTCTTTTCCCTCCACCCAGTGACTATTCTAATGGAGCTGATTTGGCCCATATCAGGGAGCAGGGTATTGAATCAATTAGCTTCTTCGGTCTCCCTCGGGAACACACTACCTAGAACAGCAACACACCCTGACCAAGCATATTGGATTCACTTTAACACTATTCTGATGCTGGCAACTCGCCTGGTTGGTGTGAAGTAGCAGATGGGGAGGGGGGGTGGTGAGTAGATGGTGCGAGGGTGAAAGTGATGGAAAGGTGGAGAAGGGAGAAACAGTGACGAGCGGGAGAGGAGACGTGATAATGGGGTCCATGCTGTCATACATATTTTCATTCTATATTGTTCTTTTATCCTCCTTATTAGACATGTGCCTTCAGTTTCATTGCTAGTTTCTCCAAAAAATGAATAAAGGCCATAAAGGAATTTTTCAACGCAAAATTAATTATGGTAACACTGTTGTTTGATACAGCGCAGATGGTGAGAAATGGTCTAACCCACCAGAGTCTCCCCTCACTGTTAGTGCTGTAACTTTCTCCATTCCTTTCTCTCATCTCCCCTCGCCCACGCGTCTTCTTTATATTCAGCTCGCGTTGAGCTCGCTGTCTGTCCTGAATTTTAAGATGCTGCTGGAATACTTCTTGTCAAAGCGCAGAGTTAGGAGAAAGTAGCTTTTCAACGCGCTGATATTGTGAGTTCTTTCACACGGTAGTAATTGCTGCTCACTTTAAATGAATACGATGATGATGTATGTGCCGGGATAAATCGGACTCTGCTCTCTGATCGCCGTAACTTCTAGAAACAGATAACTATCTAACTTCAGATCACCCAGTTACTCTAAGTACATATATAATCAACAAAGACAGTGACCTGTGCTGCCAGGTGATGTGTCTCGGTGCTAGGGGGTACGTTCAAAATGATGGGAGGATGATAGCCATCTATTTAGCCTCTTACTCTGAGCCTCATTAGATCTAAGATTCAACAGCTGCTTCTACTTCCTCCTCCTAGCTTTGTTCCAGTCTTATCTTCCACAGGAAAGCTGCTCATCTGCACATCTGTCCAAATGTTTGTGTCAATTAATTAGAGTGTGAGTTAGTTGTCTGACTGCTGCATATTTTCAATCACTGTGGGCTTGTGGTTAGGTTTTATATTGTTTATTCAGATTACATGGCACCAGATCAGGCAGTCAAACTAGTGAATCTGAATCTATATATGCGTCATTAGCGAAGCACAGAAATATCTGGAAAGAAAGTCACACTATAGAAGAAAAAAGAAAGCACAGGGGAAAAGACAAGGGGAGTGAAAATGGAAATCATAAAAGCGAAGTACAATTCATCTTCATTTGAAGAACCACCTGCAGAGAAACCCAAACAGGAAAACTGATAAGAAGGTGACTCAATGGTAGGAAAACGATGCTTCAGGCATTTGACAGGTGACTGTCAGATGCACACATTTAGCAAGGAATGCTTTCCTACAGCTGGTGCTCATGATTATGTTATATCCAGTCACCTCACATGGTGGCCTGGTGGCTCAGTGGTTAAGGCAGAGGGCTGGGATGCAGAAATAGTGGGATCGAGTCCCAGCTGTGGCACCCAGCCCATCCCCCCATACCAGGTGTGTCCCTGAGAGAGACACTCAGCGCCAACTCCCCGAGCGCCGCCTGTGGCTGCTCACTGCTCCCCCCAAGGGGGGATGGGTCAAATGCAGAGAATACATTTTATTGTAACATGAAGAACTGTATCAATGCTAAAATAAAGTGCATTCTTCTTCTCAAGTGTAAATGGTAAATACAGACGGTGCCCCATCTATAAAACAGTTTGTAAGTTACAGCACAAAAGCCGGCTCATACATCTTTATCTTACTGCTGGGCCATAACAAAAATGTTCAGGTGGAACTCAAATAATAAATATGTATGAGAGGACTGAATAGAGGAATTACTGTGGGTTTAGTCTGTATACATTTGGATCTCACTGAGCTCTCTGGCTGAAGGCAAAGAGAAAGACAGCTGTGTGGAGGTGTATCTTATAATATTTATCAAGGTTTTCCCGTCTTATCTTTTCTAAATGTAGCCTGTTCTGTGTGAACATATAATTTTAACTTTCTGTTCAATGTAATCTGTATTTCGAAGTCCTGCTTCATTTGAGGCAGTTTTTTCTAATGAAATGTCCACGTTTTATCCTCAGTACATTGAATAATTCAATATTGGTGCTTTTCTTTCACTGTCAGGGACTACACATGACCTGCATGTTCAGTGTTTTTGAGACAATAGTTCCATATAACTTCTTACTTGCATATTCTCTTTCATAATCTAATGATGAAACCATAAAAAATAAATTCAAAAAGACACTGTACACTTAGAATTGATAGCTAGAGCAATACCACACAGCTGCTAGAACAGAATTTCTTATTTATCATAATAATATTATTTTTTATTAATTACAGTACTTTACTGCTGCAAACTTTCAGAGAAACAACAGAACAAAAACCATATCTAAGAAAAACTGTTTTCGTGTACTTTTTATTCAGATATCTAGTGGGAGTCCTTTTTGGCCCCACAGCATCACAACACGAAACAGTCAGACGGAGGAACCAGAAAAAAAAAGGAAAAAGAAAAGATAACTACTTCAACATCAAAAAAATAGGTGTGTTGTTGTCAGCACTGATAATCAGTTCAAGTTATACACACACAGACCTCTTTGTAGGTTCCTCTAAGCCTTTTTGTAATTCTAGAGTTTCTAATAGTTTTCACAAGATCCAGGAGTTCGCCTGCTCAACACTCACTGACTGCTGCTGTCTCTTCTTGCGTCTGTGCTGACACTGGACCCCAGGTTGCTCCTCGGTTCTGCTCTTGAACTTCACACATGGAGATTTCTCCACAGTGAAATCATTTTTAACTTTACTTTGCAGACTGGGTGTCTAGCTCTGACACTGGGGGAGCAGGGGATGGACTAGGAGTCAGACGTGGTTCGAACACACGACCTCCTGCATCCCAGTCTGACACTTAACCCACTGAGCTACTAGGCCCTGTAGCCTTGTATAGATACCTCGAATTGGTGGTTCATGACTTAATTTTGGCTTCTCCAGTGATGTCAAACTTTGATCATTTACTAGTTGGTAGCTTTTGTGTTTGATTACAAAGTAATTTATTGTTTAGGAAGAGACCACACGTAAGATGTTTTGTGTAGTGACATCAGGGAAGTAGTTCTGAACAACCACACTTTGATCTGAAATTAATGAATCTGTTAGTCATCAGATCAATGTTATAAAGCTTTATGGCGTTTTGGGACTAACACAGCATCCCACGTTTTGCAGCGAGCACCCACACATACATTTCAAACATTATTATGAACATTATCTGCAGCTAACAATTTCACATGTGGCACTTGCTTATTTTATTGTCAAAAACCTCATGCAATAAATTACCTCACATATTTGTCTTGGAAAAATAAAGGATTTAAATATTGTAATAGACCCTGGTTGTTAATTTTAGGGTCAGGGTAGGAACTGAGCCTTAATTTGTTTTCATAAAAAAACTTTGTTGTAATATAAGTAAGATTTTTCATGTTGTGAATGAAGCATGTGTGACAGAAAAAGACATTAGACTGGAATAATACTGGAAGTATGAACATATGCACACAGCTAAATATAAGAAAAGGAGTAAAGCAGACAAAGGGGAGAAGAAAGAAGGAAGTAACGACGTCAAGACCTCAGATGAACTTGATTGTTCTTAGATCAGCTCAGCAAAAACAATGACCCACAAAAAGTGAGAAAAAATGGTTTTCCCTGATTTACCTCACTGGTGTTAAAACAATGAGACACTTTAAAGGAAGTAAAGAAGCCTCTGCACTGTGGTGCCCACAGTAATTATATAAACGCCTTTAGTTGTAAGAGAAAATATCTAAAGTTAAAGAATTAAGTTGGTCTAGATAAGCAAATGTTATGCTGTTTGTTGAACTTCTACTCTCATCAAACGAGAAAAATCCTACCTTGTTCTCTTTTTCTGTGTCTCCTCTCCATGTGAACTAAACACTGATACTAAGAAAGGGCGAAGGAACATATGACAGCGTTGGCTCTAACTTTACACCAACGATAAATGCTTCTCAGTCCAGGCTCTGTGTTTAAGTGAGTGATCTGTGTTCAATCTGCATCTCTAGTCATCACAATAGTTGTCAGAATGAATAGAAGCGTATGATCAAAAAAAGACATCACTGTGCAATATCTAAATTTGAGTTCAAAATTCTGGTTGAAATAAAATATTTAGAAGGACACACCAAAGCGTACCCCTAACCCTGAAAAACATTTTTATCCTAAGAGCACACTGAGCTGAGAACAAGCTCTGTGAGAGCTGGAAAATCCCCCTAAAACTACTATGCAGGGTGCTGCTTGCCTGTTACACTCTGGATTACATTTCAGGGAAATCAGGCAGGTGTTCAAGCACCAGACTGCTGAGTGCTGTGTAGCAAAGCTGAAAAGAGAAGGAGGATCAAAATTGAAGTCAGGTGTGTGTCATACTGGAAGACTTTTTAATATGTCTATGTGTTTAAAGATACAGTTATTTCACCATTTCTATGAAGATAACCTACACTAAAGGCTGATTAATATTCTGTAAACGCAAACTAAATAAGCAGTATAGCTGTGCCATCATTATTCTCTTGTTTTCCTGTGTAAAGCTGCAAATAGAGAAATATGAAATGGCTAAAAACAATCCTAATAACACATATCAGAGAGATATACTGTAGTCCACTTGAAACATTAGTTGCTTGCTTTTTTCGTTATAATTGGCTTGAATTTGACCCAAGAACTTGTTGTCTTGTGGCTTTTTAAATAACTAAATTTTGGAGTCAAGTTGTATTTGCTAATAACAGGTTTCTTTAGAGAAACTCTAAATCAGTTTTTTTCCGTTGCTCATCTGATAAGAAATACAGTTAGTCAGTGATTTTACAATGTCCTAACATGCGAAGAGTGACATCACATTGGTAATTGAACTCTTGTACTCGTCTTTATCATTTACTTCTGTATGCTAATTCCTGAAGGTCACAGTTTATGTTTACTAATAATTCCTCTCTGCTAACTTATCACTATAGGATAGTGATAAGTTTTTTTACATTTTTTGTTGTGATATTTAGGTATTTTGTCATTTTATATTCATTAAAGAGTGGATTCTTTGCATTAGCATTTTTATAGGGCTACTGGATTTATTTAGCTATTTAGTTTGTATATTTCCACATAGGCCTTGTTCTGTGGACTGAACAGTAACATGATTATAGATTATTAGACATAATAAAGTGCTTCACATATATGTTCTGTACTCCTCTACTGAACTTATGACTTATGAAAAAAGCTGACTTTTTTATCCAAACTCAATTTCATAGATTAAAATGCTATTCAAGACATTTCAAAAAATATTTCTAGAGCAAAAAATGATTATGAGGAATATGAAAACTCTCGCCATAAATCACCTTGAGTCTGCGCTGTAGGGAGATGTGTCAGAGCTAGCTGTGAGCTCCCAGCTGCTCATCACAATGATCCACTCGACTGTGCTGTAGAGAGCTGCAAAAACTCTAAAGGCTACGCACTAACACTAACATGTATCTCCATCTATGTATAGTTATTTTTGTGTTTTACCAATAACTGGAATTATATTTATTCAAAAAGTATGAGAAAAACATGCTTAAAATGAAAATGTGTAGCCCTGTGGTGAGGATTAATATTCATTTACCTCTGAGTGTCAAATCTAGACAAGTGTTAGTGTTCCTGTTCAAATGGCTGTATCTTAGGACTAACATTGGCGTCTCTTATCCATCCATCCATCCATCCATTATCTTCCGCTTGGTCCGGGGTCGGGTCGCGGGGGCAGTAGCCTAAGTAGGGAAA
>JAUMTR010000005.1:8581388-8597579 GCA_032270685.1 Microctenopoma stevenorrisi | reverse complement strand
AATACGTTTTGGGATTTCGCACCTGTAAATAAATGCACTTTTCTTTGGAAATCTGTGGGAGTTCTCCGAGTCTGCCTCTTATCCATCGCAGCTCAGGCTAACCTACCTCACACTTCACAATAGCAAAACGCTGCTAAGAAAACAACTTTAGCTTGCTATAAAAATTTAATAAAATTCTTAACTTACCAGCAGGTAAATAAATAAATAAATCATGTGATCTTTCTTGCTGTACTATTCTCATTTAGCAGCTAAGTAATTTTACTCTGAGTCATCCTCATACTCTTACAGTGTCTTGGCCTTGCACTTCAGGTTTTTGTGTAGAAAAATTTGCATATCCACATGTGTTGGATGAAGCCTTGTACGCTAAAGTTACTTTTGAGTCTGGATTTCTTTATCACCGGCTCAGCTTCATTGTTAGCAGAGACTGCATACAAGCATTCTGACTAAGTACAAGCATTCACACAGAAAGAGTGTAGATACAATTTTAATTTGTGGTCAGTGTGTGTGTATATATATATATATATATATATATATATACACACACACACTCGCCCTTCTTTTTTGGGCAGTCTTTGTACATCAAGCCTGGGTCCTGGGACTTTGAGGTTCCTGCGCAGTATCTTAGCTGTTACTAGGATTGCGCACTTCTGGACAGAGATCTGGTCAGATGTCATCCCCGGGATCTGTTGAAGCCACTCTACTAGTTTGGGCGTCACTGCCCCGAGTGTTCCAATCACCATCTATATAGATATATATCTATACACATACACACACACACACACACACACCAAAATACAGCCTTTACAGGCTCAACCTTAGCTTAACCTCTGCATGAACATTAGTGAAATTGAGCCACACCTGAAAGATTGGGTTTTTGGGAACAAAGCTTATTAGCCAGACTTATTAGACAGACCTCTGTGTTTCATTACCAGCCAATAAGCAAAAACACTTTCACCTTAAGCTTTGGGCCACTGACCATCTCTAACATGGACACCCAACTTCAAAAAAGGATATATTCTATGTAACATTAGAACATGAACAGTGTAATATGACACCTTAAAAAAAGAAAAGATAGTACTGAAATAGAAATAAGAAAGGATAAATACATTTTAAACCCCTGATTATTTTACATCTTTAATGATACACATTGATGATATAATTATTATCATCATAATATCATAATATCATCAAATTATATTGATGATATATGAAATTGTCTCAGCATCACAAATTTTGACTTGTCTTTCAATTAAGCAGTTACAACACACATATCGTTCAAACTTGATAGTTTTCTTGGTTCCTGTTTACTTGATTTTTATACAAACATATCATGCAAGCACCACACAGTCCTCAGTTAAAATGAAGCCCACATCCACACATAAACACTGACACTGTGGAGTTAGTGAAGACTTCAATATCCACTCCATATGTCCTGTCCTCTCTTATATCTCCATGTTTAGCTTACCCAAAGTTAGACGGCTGCCCTCACTCACAGTGTGTCTTTTGTCTGAGTCAGGGGTCTGGAGCAGTTTTGACAGTGATTGCAGTTCTCTTTGTGTATTCTTCTCCCAGCATCACAAACACACAAGCCAGCCTTCATCTTTTTTCCTGGAACAAAACTTTCATCTTCTTCAGTCACTGTCACTTTCACTTTGTGTGCTTTGACTGACATTAGTCATTGTCAGATTCAACATGCTCTTGGCATATTTCTATTATACACGCATCTATATTTGTTTAAATGTATATTTTATAAATATAAAGAAACAGTAATTTTGTGTGTGTGTGTGTGTGGTATATAAACAATATATGCATGTACTGTAAACAACAAACAATTACAATGTACACAAAATAAGGTTTGATGTCTTACTATTAAATGTAAGTATTTTATTTGCGAAGGTTGTACTACAGTCTACTAAAACCTGTGGCTTTGTACTATTTTCTTGTTCACCGAAATACAGTGTGTGAGTTGTACTTTGGATAAAAGCTTCTGCCAAGTAGAGTAAAGTTGTGTTAGCATTTTTGTATTGTTAATTGCTGTGACAAACATTTTCCTTCCTTTTTTAGCTAGCTTAGCTACATAATGCCTCTGTGGGCGGTTTTTGTGCAGTGAAATTTTAACCAGTTTTAAACGCATGTATTCACATGTTAGCTAATTTAGCCACCTTAAGACTTTGTGGGCTGGTCGTGCGCAATGAAAAGTATTTTTAAGTAGTTTGACAGGACGTATTTTACCTCTTATATATTGTCGTTGGCCTTTTTATAAAAGCAGTGTGCATAATATTTGAGAATCACATTTGAACATCACAAAACCTGTTTATATGTTGATCATAAACATATACACTGGAAGAAGTAGCTGAATAATACTTTGTAAACCCCGTCTGGGATTGGTTAAACTAAGTGACCCAAACTGTGCAGTATTGAGGATAATAGATTTTGTTCATGAGTAAAGGTGGGAATCACCAAAGAGCCCACGATCTAGTGGTTGTGTCTTGAAAATAGACTTATGAGCACTTCCAACATTAATGGATATGTTGAAGGGTGGGCGGTCAGCCTGTCATAGCTCAGACGATTGGACACCAGCACCTGAACTAAGCCGGAAACTACTCACATTGTTGCATGCTGAGTAGCTGTTTACATCATTGGAATGTGTCAATCAATATTCTTGTTTGACTGTTCAGTTAACCAGAGTGAATTAGCTGAAGAGAATAGCAATGGGATCAATGATGTACGTGTACTTAAGCGGATTGTGCTATTATTGCTAGTGTGCTTATCCGAAGGTTTTTGCCCAGACAATTGGCCAGACAAGTCACATGCAGCTAAACGGAGGGTGCGCTTCAGCTATGAGCACTTAAGTGGAGTCAACTGTATATATATATATATATATATATATATATTTGTTAGTGCCTTTCCCAAGAAAGTGCTTCTCTCTCCCACCTTTTCTGTGTTGTATGGCTCTGATATGTCTCACTGTGACAGTCTACAGTACGGATCTGAAGCTTCAGATACCAGCAGAAACCTTCTTTATTAAACTGTCAGGCACCATGGCTCATGCGGCTCACAGACATCCACAATTTTACATGCAGTCTGAAAAAGAGAGAGAGCCCAGTTCTCTCTTTCACTGCTGTAGTTGTTCCTTATGTGTATTTTAAAAAAGGGCATGATCACAGTCTCATAATTTTTCTGAGCAGCAGTGTATGTTTATTCAGAATGGTTTTTTATGTGCTGTCCTACTAAAATTGGTTTTAATTTTGTTGTCTTTGAGACTTTGTTTGTGGATGTGTGAAAGTTAAGGATAATTACATTTGTATACTAGTAGTATACTAGTATAATAGGATTTAGGATTTACTTGATTACTGACTTCATCTCTTGATTCCATCCATGGTTGTCCCTCTCTCATGAGTTCAGCTGAGTGTACTAAACACCATAAAGTTTAATAATACTCCAGAGTAAAACTAATTAAAAGGTCATGTGTCATCAGAGAGCAACTCAAGCTATCCCTGCCTTCTTCCCTCCATTGTGTGCTTTTACCCAATTTTTTGTGTGTTTTTATATTGTATGCAGAAGAGGCTGTGAGTAGGTGAAGCCAGACATTCATTCAGCGACAAAATAATTGGCAACAATTGCCATTGTAGTTTCTTGTTAGCTTCAGCTACAACAGTTTGCCCAGCTGGATGTCAGAAATCTAGCTGTAAATCTACGCTGTTCCTCTGGTCTTGTTATCTCAGTGCAGAACTCACAACCCTTTTAAAATAAGATAAAAGAAAATGATTATACAGTATGTTACTCAAAACTAGAAACAAAGTCCCTCCTATAGGACTGAGAAGCTAATGACAACGACATCATCAGTCCCCATCAGTTTTAGGTACATGACCCCATTTACTCCTCTTGAAAAGAGTCTTCCCAGGCCAGAATGTGGATATAGTTTACTGTATTCAGTAAATTGATATATCATACTGTAGATCCACTCTTTAAAGTGTACTGAGATTGAGCTAAAGGCACAATGCTAGAGGTACAGTAAATCTATAACATGCCTTAGCCATGATGTGAAGATGAGGTTATGAACCTATTACTGTTGGTAAAATGTCACAACGGCTGTCTTGTCCTAATATTAAGACTAATATCATTAAGAAAAAAATAGTATACAATGTACACCTTCACAAAGATCTGTGTATAACTGTCACGCTGTATATACAATATGTAAACAAGGAGAAAGCACTGTTCACTTAGGTTTGAACAGCTGTTCAATAAAATAGAGTAAAACAAATCTCAGCTGTCAGCAGTGACTCCACAGAAAGCAAAGAACATTTAAACCTTCAAACAAACCACCATGCCCAGTCTAATGTAAGAACAAACTGTTATTATTTTAGTCTCTCTGTGGTATTTCCAAATGAAACACTACAGACCCATTATTGACTTCAGCCCGTTTGTACTACCAGGCTCATGCTGTGGCTTTAAATGAATGGAAGCAGCTTAGAGACGCTAGATGGTCCTAGGATTATCTCAAAAAGCATTCAGTCAAATTTATTCATTGACCCAGCAGAGATGAATACAGCCAAAATTCATGTACCTATAAAACTTGGTAGCTTTGAGTTTTAATGTCGATACCTCTCTTGTCTATATTTAAAGATATCTATATCTTGCGTAGTAATATTAGTGATCATATTTGTGCATATTTTCCACAGCCCTCTAAACATAACACATAGTGTATGCTTGTGCGTAGAACTTCAGCTACTGCTGAATATAGTGCATTATCTTATTTAATTTGTATTTCTTCACTTTATATTCCTGATATAGTTTTTGTATTCTTCTGCTATCTGCCCCGGAGCTGTAGTAACGCACAAATTTTCCCGCTGTGGGATCAATAAAGTCTTATCTTATCTTATCTCTTATCTTACTCATGTGCAACACAGAGTGCTGGTGTCTGTGCAATGATAGGTTAGAGTTTCAGTTTCATTAGAAGTTGATTCAGTACAGATTTTTTTATACAGGGAGATCAAAAGGTAACTATAAATAGTGTTCTCACTCTAAATATGCAATGCTTATATTTGTTTTTGTGCAGTGTCCACAGCAGTAATCAGGTCTGCTACTAAGCTGCCTCAGTTAATGGTTCTGACTGGGCGATACTGTAGTGGCTGTGTGTTCGTTTTTAATAGATTTAACATTGACATACAAAGACAGACGATATATATAGCACACCTTAACACGTGATAATAGTGTATAATTGAACAGTGGCTAAATTCCGTCTTGAAGCTTAAAATCGAAGCTGCTCCGTGTAGATTCAGTTCTGTGAAATGTATTTGCATAGTGACATTCATGATTTAAATGGGGTTGACTTGATTTAGATCAAGGTAAACTTGATTTCTGCACAATCTGATTGCTATAAATGATAAATGAAGTATTCAATATGAAACATTTCTCTAAAATGAATAAATAAGTCAGTCTGTGGTGGTGCATATCTGACTGGGATAGATAGTACTAAACTGGCTGTTCTCTAAAGAAAGAAAATCTATTGATGGATGATTTTTTTTCTACTTCAAGCTTCCATCTGCCCAGAATTGATTTAGTCAGTACAAACAGTTGTCTGTGGGATGTACTGCATATTTGTACTGTTTGTTCCACTGAGGCATGATTCTTAGTCTATTATAATAATATGAATATTTTTTTTTTTTTGTGCCTTAATAAGTTTATATGCAGTATGTTTCCATGATATATATGATGGGTATGCAAAGCAGTATTGTGTTCATACTGTCTGGGGTGTGACGTTACATGACATATATGTGTAATGAAATTAAACTTTGATTTATTTTCCAGAGATAGTTTTAGTCCTCACATTAGAAAGTGGCTGGGAACCCCATGGCTCAGGAGCAGTGCTTCTTTTATTGTGCAAAAGCAAAACCAGGACAGCACCAACAGCCTCAGCAGAAAAGAAGTGGAACCTGAAGGAGTCAATTGCACAAGCTCAGATAACTTTACCAGATGGTCTTTGTAGGTAAGGTAGAACATGAGCATGTTGCGCTTGGTCTAAGCTTATCACAATCAAACTTGTAGTAAAGCAATCACAGCTGATAGGAGGAAAGTTTTGTAGAGGAGATCCAGACGCCAGAAGAGGCTAGAAGAGGTGTGTATGTGTTAAGACAGTCTCTCAGGTACAGCAAGACCAGTAGAAGAGAAGGGAAAGTGTAGAAAGGAATAAACTTGGCTGGAGGTAGATGTACGGCAGAGAAGCACAAAGGGTTAGTAGGGCTGTACTCATGCTAAGAGCAAGTTGTGCTTTAGTCCCTGCTGGAATGTGAGTAGATGGTAAGTGGTGCAGACCCAACACATCCTTTGTTTTTGTGTGTGGCTTCACTCTGGCATTTTATCAGGGTGCAAAACATGCATGTCTCAATGGCAACACCTGGAGACTAAATCAAATGTTAAAATATTGAGCTGAGGCCAAGATAGGATTTTGTTTGTTTTTGAGGTTGAGAAAATCGGAAAGAAAGCAGAAATGATGCAGGGCAGCTTAAGGCTAAAATAGGCAAATCAGAGTAAATGTAGGAAAAGTGTTGTTAACTAGTTTGAATTTAGGACCAGATCTTTTATTGTAGTCAGAAGCGCAGTCTTCTTTGTAGCTGAATTACATTTTAGATAGACTTTTTATTAATTAATAATCCCAGTACTGGTAACATTCACAGTCTATTCAAGAAGGGCTATATTCTGTGCTTTAGTCTGTGAAAACAAGATGACCTCTAAAATTTGAGTAGTTCTACCAGGAGGTCCATTCATATGTCTTGTGCAAGCCATTTCAGCAGAAAACATGACGATGATGAGATTTCACAGGGAGTGTGAAACAACATTAAAAACACACTACCAGTCAGAAGACTCACAGAAATTAAATAGCACATTCATATCAAATGTGATTTTTTTATATTTTATTGTAAGGACATACACACATTTTCATAACCAATGTTTTTGCTCTTGATGATGAACAACCCTGATTTTATTGAACTTTTTTTCTGTGAATCAAATTCGAGTTTTTTTATACAAAGTACAAGCAGATTAGAGAAGCGGTAATGCTAGAGGTGTATTTGACAGTTTCAAATTGAAACTTGTGCTCAACATGAATAAATTTGCACAACAAATGCCCACATTAACAACCCTAAGTATACATTTAGTTTAATTAACACGCTCTCATTTTTCTGTCTCTAAAGTGCACCAGAGCAGAGAGTGTTCATTTTCTGGTGTTACTGGTTTTCAGGCAGCTTCTACTGGGACTAGCAGAGCTAGAGAAGAACCAATAATTGTTTTACCATTGAGCTGGCTGGCCAGTCACAGTAGCTTAGCCAAAGCAGGTATTATGCTGATATGATGCTGGCTCAAGTCAAAAAGCATTTCCTTCATTTGTGTAGCAAAAACATGTTAGACCAGGTCAAATATAGGGTTACGACCCCGAAGTGTCATATAATACGCACTTTAATTTTACGTTACTGAATAAGGTCAATTTATGTTCAATCATGAAATTCTATGAAATCACAGCATTTGTCAAATTTTTCTATGAGACATGAGGGGTATAGTAAGCACGTAAAGCCACACTTATAGGCATTAAACAATAAACAAAACAATAAATAACCCTGCCATAACTCTACTGTGTAAACAGTAGTATTTGCTGTATTTGTATCTGCATGTACACACATTATTCATCCTGGTATGAGCTCTGCCATGAAAATGAATACGTTGTTTATTTTTAAAAAAGTAGCAGAGAAGCTGTAATTTGTTATTGCTTTTCTATTAATATTTGATTTACTAGAAAATATTTGTGATTTGATCTGTTACATCTGCAGGGGAAATAAACCTGCACAGAGCATGTAAATGTGGCATTTTTTTGCCACGTTTGTATAACATGCCTTGTGTTGGAGTTAACTGTGGGAGTGAAAAGTGTTTTTTTGTGAAGTAGTGTATTAGTCACTGTGATGAAGTGGGCTTGGCTGTTTGGTGGCAGATGTGTTTCGGTGTGTTTCTTTAATGCATCGATCAGTAGTTGCTTCTGGAAAGTATGGTGCATTAATGTCTTGTGTGTGTCTAAACAGAGACAAGATGTATGATCCTCTCATATGGATCTGTAAGTTTCCTTACAAAGGAAAAATCAGTGGGGTTTAACTAACTCGCTAAATGTTAATTGCCTTTTTTTTTCTCTTTTTCTTTGCAATTTACTATTTAGACTCTGTTGTACCTTCAGGCAAGGCACTGAACCTAGTCCATTTAGCCAATTCAATGAGGCATGAAAGAGAAAGGAAAAGAAAACAAACAAGAAACCTTCTTGCATAATTTAAAGTAATTTTATCTTTCTAGTTCTACATCTATGCTGTATAAAAACTTCAGTGTTAAGTCTTTCTCCTGCTGTTAATCCAGACATGTCTGAGCTCCTAATAAACGGACTAGCCTTTTGTCAGACTTTGGCGTTTAGCAAAATGCAAACACTTGCAAATGTAACTCGTATGCTGTACTGATCTATTTCATAAAGCTTCGATTTCATACCGCACCCAAACACTTGCGTATAGAAAAGACATTTAAAGCGAGACTGAAAACTTCAAATATGTTGAATGAACACTTGAGCACATACTAGATGACAGTGGTGTGACTAGTTGAGCGGCTCAGCAGAGCGAGCCTGAGAGAGTGACTTTTAACTATAAGGTGGGTCAAAAAGGAAAGTTTTAAGTTTAGTCCTAAAAGTAGACATTTTGTCTGCCTTCTGAACCTGAACTGGGAGGTGATGCCGGGAGGAGAGCAGCTTGATATCTGAAGGCTCTGCCTGATGTTCAACATGTATAAACTCGAGTAGACCACCACTCTGTGAAAGTGTTCTACTAGGGTGGTATAGTACTATGAGGGCTTTAAAATAAAGTCTTAAAAGTCAAAAGGTCTCGGGGAAATAATGGAGAGAAGCTAAAGAAGAGAAATTTTACCTCTCCTGCTTGCATGACATATTACAGGGAACTCATTGGGACATCCCATTAGCAGGAAATTACAGTTAAATAATGAATCAACAATCAGTAAAAAAATGTGTCACAGTCACAGATACAGTGCTTATAATTTTTACAATAGGTTGCTAAAAAAATGTACCTAACTGCTTGGAATAAACATTTCTGTCGTTGTATTGGTTATTCTATATCCGTGCTTTAATGACTTAAGAATAATGTCTGTAGCATTTTCTCTCATTGTCTTTTTCCTGCATTCTCTTAGTGTTTTCATGTCCTATTTGCTGATGCTGTCGGGTCATGTGTTTATAGAATTATGTTCCTGCGACACAGGGACTTGTCAAAGATTTGCTTTGGAATAAATACGAAACTAAAATGTAGGGACTATTAAAGGGTTAATGCACCCTTTTATGGTCATAAGTAAAGTACGGCAAATATACTGTGGATAAGTGGATAAAAACAAACAAGCCCTGCTTCTTACAGGAAGCTGCTTAACAACTGTCTGTACTGCTCTGTCACAATGATTCACTCCACTGGGTTTTAGTAAACCTACATGACCTTATCCATTTTCTGTCCACTCCTTTACGCTCTGAGTGATGACGGTGAGCCCTACAGTACAGCCACTGAGTGTACGATGTGGGAATGCAGCAGTGTGCTTGTGGAAAAGAAAAGGTGGGACTCGTGGTGGCTTATTGATCATTTGTGTGGTATTTATTTGGGATTTATGTGCTATACATTCATTTTATAGCAGTGCACATAAATTTGTATGCTTAGTGTGATGTGATCATTTATTTGCAATCATCTGTGATGTATATTAAAAGAAATAAGCAGGATATATATTTAATATATCAGACAGGGGATATAAACCTCAATGCTGTGAATTAGATGTTAATAAACCGGCTAGATAAACACTTTACTATAAAATGGTCAACTAAGCGTTCATTTCATGGTAAAGTGGTAATGAGGCACTTCTGTAAATAAAACGTTTAGATTAAAGAATAATCTAATGGCTGTGAAAGTGTCTATGCTGCTTTTGAATACTAAATACTACAGCTTTGGCAAAATCTCCCTCTAGAGTTATACATACCACCTGCAAGGATCAGTGCTGGAACATCTACATAAACATTTTCAAAATAGCATATGTCATCCACTGAACATTCTTGGTCCACATAGTAAACTCAGTAGTGCCCTTTATAGAAATGTGTTTTCTGTAGTGGGCAGGCATAGTTTAAACATAGAATAGTTACAAGAATAAAACCTTTCTTGGAACATTTTTTATCATTTAAGATCTGAGCACTTAAACACAGTCATTCAAAACGATGACCTGACATTTTATTCTGGAACGTTCTTAGAATCTTCTTGTGTTTGAGACTGAACAGAATCTTCACACAGACAAAAAAAACTAAATAAATAGTGAGCAGTCCATAAGGAGAGTAAATCTTTTCAACCATAGTGAAGCTTTGATTTAGTTGCAAACACAGGGAGCTGGTGGCAGCAGTGCTGTTGAGCCAGGTGTTTTCAACACATATTTCCTGAGGTAATGGTTCAAAATCTGCTAGCTTACATTTTTGTAACTTGGCAACAACTACTGCAAAATAAGACAATTAACCAACACACCACCTGCCTGACTGTTTTCACGAACTGCTTGTTAGAAAAAACTTCTTTATGCTGATCCTGCTATATTGGAAAATAGTTGGACTGACAGAGCTTCTGGATTTCATGTTATTTTAATATCTCTGTTGTGTAATAGGAGCTGATAAAAGATATTGTAATTTGGTTAAAAGTTATAATTTGAAATTCGTTACAGTCAGTTATTGAGTTACAACACATACAATTATTTTGCATGGCTGTAAAAGTAAAAGTATTAAAATGCAGAATAAATTCCTAAACTGCTGATTTGGATTTGTCTTGGAGCTGTTTGTACCAGCTAATTTATCCAGACCCCAGACCAACCAAAACAACTTCAGGGACGCTATCTCTGGACATTATCTATCTACATTTTTGGACAGACAGAATGAGGGTCATTCTTTTTTGAATGTACACTGATCCTTGTTCTAAAAAAGGGACGAGGATGAGCTGATGTGATATACAGTAAACAATGTCAATGATATGAGCTGGGAAAGAAAATCTACACAGTGGACTAGTCCGTGTTGGAGCATGCATACATAGATGAACCTTGAAGTTATGTAATATTACTGTAAACAGGGGTTTGGACCAAGACCTCTGATCAGATGTTTCCCCCTGAGTGAGCTAATAGCATCACGTTCAGTCTGAGTTTAAGACACTGAGCACAGAAAAACAACAAAGAAATGAGGGGAAAAATACCAGACCAGTGGGAGCTTTCAAAATTTTGAAGAAGCTTCTTTGAGTAGCACAAACAAGCCGTCTCCTGTCAAAGAGGATGTAACTGGTGCTCAACTGTTTATGCACTTAAACGCTAGACTGCATTGCATTCCTGAAAATAGGTTTTAATTACAACACAGGGCATGCGCATACACACCTACAGCACATCAGGGGCTGGTTGCTGTGGCACAGATGTGGACAAGGGTTTCTTAGGTTTATACACACTCTTTTTGTTCAGGTTACAGGAAAAAAATCTAAACCACCTGTTGATAAATACATATCGCTCTGTTTTTTCCAGTTGTTTAACGGAAGGCATACACATGTTTTGTACCAGTGGACCAATGTGGATACTTTTGTTTTACTTCTCTGTTTCTGACTTGACTAAGACAAAAGATAATTTATATCATAGTCCTGGCTGGATACCGAAATTGGTTTATTCACAAAAAGCACGTTATATTGTGAAATCAACTAGAAACATGTATTTGTGTATTTTCTTTCTTTGTCTGAATGATCATAGTCATTGTTATTTTTGTGCAGTGACAAAAGGGTTTTCAGTGGTGTGTAGGAGTAGTATACTGAGGGAGATGTGTTTTTCTCCATATTTATCTGCATTTTAATCACATATTAATTAGAGACAGACAGGTAGGAAACCTATTTCAAACTTGTCTCCGAGGCCAGTAAATGTATAATGTAATATTCAGACTAGTGTTGCTGTTGTCAAGTAATATTATGACAAAATATAGCACCTTTATTACCTGACGGAGACGAGATGCGATGTAATTCCTGTAACAAAATATATTAAGTAATATGTTAAGTTTTCTCATATCGCATTTGGAATTTATATTGATATAAAAATATCGATATATCACCCAACCCCTAAATATGATGAAGCACCACTTCCTACGTTAGAGTCAACATTGTAGAACATCAGTAGATCTAAGATTGTAACTTTCATGTTTGATAGTTAGGAGGCAGAAAAGATAAGGACTAGTACCCAGAATAGTTTTATAAATAAACACTTACTAATTAAACATTAAACATTTCAACATTAAAACTATAACTTGTATTGTACAATAACAGGCAGCATTATTTTCTAAATTGTTTACAGAAATGTCTTAATGTTGGAACAGCACAGCACTGCCATTTAGTTTAAGAAATAAAATACCTAATATAGTAATAGAAAAATGTTGTCTCGTCACAAAAAAGGGAAGCAAAAGGACCTAACTACTTCTTTTTTATCAGACTCTTACCTACTTTAATTCATGTGCTCTCAGGCCCTGCAAACAAACCTGAAGTATTAGCTACCAGCCGTTAAAAGGAAGCTTTATGGGAGACGGAGGTACTCCAGGTTAACTGTAGAAAGATGAGTGATGGGAGGAGATCTAACAGCCTAAATACAAATAAGCACCGACAGAAAAACAAAGCATTCTCTGGTTTGCGATTCAGTTACAGCTCCCAGTAGCATGATACCTTCAATATATTATTGTTTCAGCAACAAGCTGTGAAAGACAAAAGGTTGTGATTTTTTTTATGTCACTTTACTGGAAACTGAAGATCCATAAACCTCTGTTATTTGTGCTCTATCCGAATACTTTAGGGACCAGTGCTTTAGGTTTTTTCTCAGGTTAGATTTAGAAGTAGTCTCACCTGTCTAACTCAATATTGTCTTTAAATCTTGTTGCTGTCTAAAATTAAAGATAAAAGGTGTGTGTGTGTGGTGAACTAGACGCGTTGTCTCTTTCCTGTTAAGTGAAGTGATAAGTTCACAGGTTGTGTTTGTGCAAACACAGTTTTAGACTATGTGACATCTGAGCTTCTTAACATGTTGGCAATGTCAAGAAAGCCCACAGGAGTGCTGAGGCTCACAAAGACACTAAGGGCAAAACATTATAAGACGGCCAGGAAAGGAAATCCACTGCAAAGGTTACACACCTACAGTGTAAAAAGATTATAATCATTAAAGCAATTGACTGGCATTAGCAGCCTTTAGACACGGCAAAGGAGCAGGCTGTCACTGCAGGAAATGTCAGAGTGGGGACAGTAGTGTAGCAGGAATCCACAATTTGTCTTAAATGTTAGTACAAGACTGGCAGGCAGTGATGGATGTTTAAAATGGCAACCTGTGGATGGGATTTGAACCCTGTGTTGTGGATGAGACTGAGGGCAGATAACGGAGCACTAAGTAGATGCTGGAACAGATTATATACAGTAGGTAATATGTTTTATTCAGCTTTACAGATAACCTCGCTGCACTTCCTCAGTGGCCTTAACAGATAACTGTGGCCATCCACTTTAAAAACCGAAAGCTAACACAATGGATTCAGGCTCGTTTTGTATGTCTTATCATCGGGTATTTGTAAAAAAATGTGAGCAATGTAATGCCAGTGTTAGGTGTGGTTCACCCACTAAGAAAGGATTGACCAGAAACTCCAGCCCAGTGAGGCGAGTCAACCCGACTCGCCAGGAAAGGGAATAAGAGATGTGAGGGATTACGGGTTTATTCTGGCAGATGATCTGATTTTGTGGAGTAATTCATGCCACATTTCTATTTGAATACAAACATTAAAAATAATTAAATATAAAGTAAGAATAGCTGTTGTGTGTTTAGTGGTGGGTGGTATAAAGTGGCTGTAGGAGGAAAGCAGTGATCCACTTTGAACAGCCAGACATGTCCACTCACTGATTGAAAATCTGCATGAGGTTTCAGGATAATGTGATAAATATAACTGCAGATTAAATGATGAAACCATTGCAAGTAAGCACAGCACATTTTTAGTCATATGTTAAATTATGCCCTTATGTTAGGTTGATGCTCTCACTTTCATATGGTTAAATAAAGAAAGCTTTGCTTAGGTGAGTTTTAAAGATACAAATGGTGTGGACTAAGACCATGATATTTGTATCTTTACTATTGTACACTTAAGTAAAGTGGGTACATTGTTAATCTCACTCAGCTATTTTTAGGTATTCTAACTATGGTTTTCTAATTTAATTGAAATGCTAGTTTATGTGTGAATAAATATTCTGACTCTTTTCTTCACAGTGCCCATTTAACAAAAATAAACAGCAGAAACTGTGTAGACTGTACAGGTTAGGTTGTCATGAAGCAAAACGTTATTGAAGCATGAAGCAAGGTTTTGGCTCATAAACCTTTCGAGCTTGGAGACATGCAACAGGACTACTGAAATATACTCCTAATAATCTCGAACTTAAATCGTGTCTGTCAGATTCACACAGAGACTCACAAAAGTGACCACAGGGAGAGAAATAAGAGGTTATTGTGCTAAAGTGAGTGTTTCTTCTCTCTGCAAGAGAAGATATACAGAACATGAAGATGAAATGAGTAGGTGGGAGCAACTGGAGGAAGGGAGCTATTAGAGAGGTGTGTAGTCTGCTGTCTCTGCCCGATGATTAGTCCACTTTGTAGTTGTGATAGGTCTGACTGTCTCCCACAGGAACATGCAGCTGAGGAAATACAGCTTTTTCACTGGGATAATAGGTTCACACTCGTATGATACCCGTCTTTCGTGACGTGATCACTTTTCTTCCTCTGGCACCTGACTCGTAGGACTTGTAGACTGTAGGCGTAACTGTCTTATTTACCTAGAGTGAAAACATGGCTGCTGTGGTAAATCATCAAGCTGTTATACGCGATCTTAAAATCCTTGTCAAATCAAACAGTGTCCCTTTCGACAGTTATACTTGCTGATGACTGTGGGGTGTTAGAAAGAAAAGTCTACATAAACCATTTATTCCTAAAGAAATAGGAGCCTTTTGATGACATGACTCATTCAAGCAGAGGGGGACCATTGTGAAATAATTAAATATAATGTATTTTCATCATCTCTCTCAGTCCTTCATGCCTCCTACTGTTACTCTTGCTGTGAGCAGTTTTGTCTTGGAACCAGTGCGTACTTAAACATAAAAATGCAATTTTACACAATGTAAAGCAGAAAGTCTGGTTACAGTAAATGTTTGTTTGGTTTTTTCAAAGAAAGAGGAAATACTCAGCACTGGGAAACTGAACATAAAAAAATGTGTTACCCATTAGTTCTCTGCTTTGTCATCTTTCGTTTGGCTTCTCTAAACATGTTCAGCAAATAGGAGCTATTAAATATTTTATTATTTTTACTAATAGCTCTTACTCCTTATTGCAATGAATAAGCAGTAAATAAAAACAGGTATTTTCCTCTTATCTAGTAGTTGTCTGTCTTATTATAAAATAGTCTAAGTATAAGTTAGATAGTTTGTCTGTTTTGTTTAATCAATGTAGTAAAATAGTTTTTTTCTTTATAGTGTTTATTATAACTTAATTGCTCAACCATTTTTCTCATCTGGTTTCTTAGCTTAGCTAGCTCATGTTGATATCCTAATGTCCTGGATGGAAAATCATCCTTGCCGTGTGCAGTTTTAGATGTACAAATGCAACAACTGTAGTCATAATCTCTTTTAATATGGGCTGCACACTATCATTCTCAAAGTTTTAATAAACTAGTGAGCTTTTTGATATTTGTAATGATTTCTGCTGATTAGTTGGTAGATCATTTCTTCAACATCCTTTTTTTTTAGTGTTTGCGTCTATGTTGTGTCTGGCTGCCTATGCAATAATCTGCATACAGAGAAAGGTGACTCAAATCATTTTTGAAGAAACTGTTTGGTGACAGTGTTGTGTGCCGGTGTCTTTCACAACATAAACACAACAAGATGAGGGTCATCATCCTGCATGCTCTGCCTGTACACTTCGGACTTCAGGTACAACTCAGAGTTTTGCCACCTTCAGAAGTTCTCTGATGACTCTGCTGTTGTGAGATGTTTTCAGGGTGGAGACACCACAGAGTACACAGGAGTGGTCAACAACTTTGTGGACTGGTGTGAGCAAAACCATCTCCAG
>JAUMTR010000005.1:8557966-8581288 GCA_032270685.1 Microctenopoma stevenorrisi | reverse complement strand
CGTTGGTGCTACTTATGGTGGTGGGATTTCTAATCTTTTGTATGGAGAGCGGCTGTATTCATGGCAAAACAATTTCCTTCTGGGATTAATAAAGTGTTTTGAATCTTGAATCTATGATTAATATGGACTGTTGAAGTGAGATGAGGACACAGTAAAAAGCCAATATATAGTTTTAAATTGTATACTTGACAAAGCTGAAATTGTGTATGAAAAGCTCATAATACCTGCTTTAATGATACAGTATGGTGCATGTCACCTAAACATAACATTTTTCTTTTGATTTCTTTCAGGTAAGTGCTGCCAGTGACCTCCTTCAGAAGAATAGGGGAAATAGATTTTGCCAAGGTTTGTTCTTTTTCTTTAAAGAGATGATGAAGGGCTGCTTGGTATCTCAGTATCTTCAGAACACAGAACTTCTTATTTGTACATCTGTTCTGTTTTTTCATAAACATCCAACAAGAGACCAGTAAGTAAAACACTGCATTCCTGCACGTGTCAATCAACACGTTTAGGTGAGATTCATGTCAAGCATTTGCAAAGGTAAAAACTCTTTGGTCTTCATTAATCTCTGTTTATTTTTCAATCCTATTGAAAAGTATGATAATACCTTGCATTGTAGATATTAACGGTTGAAATCTTGTGGTATCATACTGATAGATTAAAGAGCCTACTTTTTGGAGAGATCAGTCACAGAATAAAGGGAATAGGGGGAATTTAAGCTGAACTCAGACAGGTTTCGTGTTTGTACTGCAACAACAAAAAATAAATAAAGTGCAATATAGGTGTTTTCCAGAGCACAGTAAGAAAAGTGAGAAGAGTAATGAGGCCTCATGCGCCGTCAACTCTTAATTGGTCCAGCAGCCGTACCCACAGGTGCAACACATTTTCTCTAATGAGCCACCTGACTCACTGCACTTACTAACTGCAGACAACTGAAAAAAAGAAACAAGCTGCCCTTCACACGTTCAGAATGGCAAATTATTGTTTACGGTGCGATTGTATCCTTAAAGTCTAACAAACACACAATCCATTTTCTCATTTAGAAAACATTTACAGATTTTTTTGTTTTGAAACCTGTGCTGTTGACATTAAACTAAGTGTTGTCTTCTCCTTCTCATTGCCTAATGGCGACGTTGTTGTGGGACTTAGTAGTCGTGTGAATTACCAGCAGTCCTTTTTCATAGCAGACATTTTGACAAGCAACAGGATTAAACGGGGGTGTAATTAATAACATGAATGATGGCTGCCTTAAGTAGGTGTTCCAGTTGCAATTCTTGTGCAAACTGCCTCTCTATCATGGCTTACTGGGACACTTAGAATACACTTAAATAGGACAGTACTCACTTCAGAGTTAACTTTTTAGTGACACCTGTGCTTCATTTGCTGTGTGAAATTACATTACTTTATTATTCAATGAACAACTGAGGCTACAGTTTTATATTCCCGTGGTGAATGTTTGTCCTTCTCAGCTGTTTCTGACCTGATCTGCTCAGATATTCTGAATTCTGTAGCAGTAATGCATCTGTTTTTATTTTCTCAGCAGTGACTACAATAGTAAAGTCAACGAGTATTTGAGAAACACAGCGCTGTCCTTTGATAGTGGGCCTCACTCATATTGTAACACAATGAGTACCTGATATGGCTTTGATATTTTTCTGCCAGTTTGATTATTTCATCTTCAACTGTTTTCATGCTTCATCTCACTAAATCATTGAGCTTCAGCTTTGAAATGAAACCTATTCTTGCTGATATGACAAGGGGCTCCAGTGCAAACCAAGATGACGAAACATAGTACAGCCTTCAAAGTTTGCCTTTATCATTTGTATACATATAATGTATAGAAATCCAGATAAAGGCAGCAGATCTGTGAAATGTTTCCCTGTGAAGGTGTAATCCTTCTTCAGCAGGAAATCTTAATTTTAAAGAACGTACAGAAATGTGGCCTTAATTTTCAGGCTTACATGTTTCCAAACTTAAATCATGCAGGGATCATGGGACCAAAGGAAAACAAAATGACATGTGATCACTTGTAGGCTCACATACAACATAGCTTAAGCGTGCATTTGCGCAGGGTATATAAAGTACTGGTACATACTGTGACATTACTAAGTTCAGTGTCTTCCAGTTAAATATCTGATTATAATAGAAAATGTACAATACCATATGTAGACCTCTTGTGGTGTTACTTTTTAGCATTCTTCCCAGTTGTTGACTTTTTACCTCAATTAAAAACTGTAAACTGGTCAATGTTAAGAACAATAAAAATGTGAAGAAGCCCTTTTATCTGCTGCCTGAGAAGGAGTTAAACTAGATGAACATTTGCTGGACAAACTAAAACTGACACGTACACAAACACACCTGCACAACCAAATTCGCATTTGGTTTGGTACCTTGACTTCTGTGACTCCATCAACAACACCGGTCTCCTGCACAGCTGAACACTGAGAACACTTTCTGCTCCACTGAGAAAACGGATTGATAGAGTTTGAGGGAGTGAGGGTGCTTTCATTGTTTTTCCCCTCTGGGCAGTTGTGTTTGTGTGTCACAGAATTCTGTAGGACCTTTCACGCATCATCCTTCCAGAACCTGATGTCACAGACTGCAGTCGGTTAAACCACAACCACTGACAAGTTCAGAAAGGGAAGTCCTGGAAGAAACTGGTGACCTGGACAGGGAGATTTTATAATTTAAGAAGAAACAATGATTTTAGGATTGATGAGGAACCGTGTTCTGTTTAACACACTGAACAGAAGCACCTATTTTGCAACACAGGAGTTGTCAACAGAAAACTTGAAATCACTGGCACATTCATAATAAGCCAAACATTTACTTTACTTTACTTGGCAGATGCTTTTGTCTAAAGTGACTTGCAAGGAGAAGACACAAGCAATTACCATTTGGGTTCTGTAAAGTTTCTGAGTTACTACAAACTAAGAGAACTGTCAAGATAAAAAACATGCTAGGAATTGTTACACATTTTTGTGTGTGTGTGTGCATGCGTGTGTGTGTGTGTGTGTGTGCAAAACCCGTTTACAACACCTGTGAAAGTCTTAATTTTATGGCATGTGTTTTTTTTTCAGATATACTTTTTAAAATGAAACAAAGTGTGATCACATTTAGTATTGTTCAAATACAGATTTGAATCAAATAATCATGTTAAGATAATCTGATCATGTTCGTTTCGATATGTTTCTTATATCTCTATCTAGCTTCTCAAAGACTACATCCTAATTTTTTGTTGTTTGTTGTGTAAAATTATTAGAGATTTTTATGTCATGTTCTGACTCACCTAGATAATGATCGGACTCCTCCTACCTTTTGGTTATTACAAATGTTTAATGACCCATAAGGAAACTAAAATCTAGCAAATTCGTTAGAGAAAATTGACCTCTCAGAAGTACTGTATATGTGTGCCATACATCCTTATTCCATCACTCTGTGAATATGTATTATATTATCATTCAGGTTGTATTAAACAACACCACATGAAGCTGACAGTTGTTTGTACTTGGTATCCAACTAGCTCTTTATATCTCTCTGGACACTAAACTGGACATACAGTAGGAGACAAATCTAAATATTTTATCTAAACAAAATTGTCTGTATGAATACTCAGTTTTCTTTTGTATAAAACCTCCTTCGGGCTTTCTAGCCAGTATTCTGGCCCAGTTACAGTCTTTAGAGTAATTTTACAGAAGCACTCTGCTGTACTTCTTAAAACACTTACGTACATACAACATTAGAAACAAGTGAAACATTGGTGCTACTGGTTATTACTTTTTAAAACATTATAGCTGCCCAATCTGTTTACAAAAAATAAGCATGCATAGGAAAGGTAAAAGACTAGGAATAAATTATTAGGTCATGATTATGTTTCTCTTAGGAAATCTTTATCCCATTGCTCTGTAGCTTAGATGCAGTTGTAGTATCCCTCACTGTTTTTCCCAGATGATTGTTTCAGTTCTCTTAAGTAATCACTCAGGAGGCATTAGACTTAAACTCTATTCATCACTTTCGGGAAGATAGAGCATTTGTTTAGCAATACAATTTACAGATTGTTTACTGCATTGCACTCTTGTACTCTCTGTGGTCTGCACTCTCTTGCATCTTCTCATCATCCAGACACATCAGGATAGGCTTACTGTTTGTCTGTGCTTTTAGATTTCTGCATGGTTTCTGCATGCAACGTGTGCAGTGAACAGTGTCATAAATCAAAAGCTCTCAACAGTCACATAATAAGCTGGAGGTCCAGTGAGCTGAACCAACTGCTGAATTACTAGAAACAGAGAGGAGTTTCTTGTTCATGACAAAGACCAATATCACTATCATTTCAAGGTCTACAGGAATTAATATTATACTGGTCACAAAGTGGAGAGTATGTTTTTTTATTAAAATAACAAACATGGGGCGGTTTGTGTATCCACAATAACAGAGGTGGCTTGTGACACATTTTTCATATATATATATATATAAATTACTAAGCTAAAAAGTATATATATATATATATATATATATATTACTAAGCTAAAAAGTATATATATATATATATATATAAATTACTAAGCTAAAAAGTATATATATATATATATATATATATATATGATCATGGCTCTGCTCTGTGTGAAGGCCAGCCTGTGACTGTTTTAAAATGACATACTGTATTGTGTAAAAATTGGAAATAAAAAAATCATTTACTTTCTTTGCCAGGTACCAAGTAGAGGTTTTGCTTGGGCTTTTACAACTCTCTGCGAGTTCCCTTCTCTCCGCTGTTATTCCGGTACAAAACGAGTGTTTGCTAGGAAAGTTTTCTGGATGGGAGGGGGAGTAAGTAGTGTGCTCTGAGAGGGCATAGAAGCGAAACTCAAAGTGAAGAACATTTCCTCTATTTAACATTAGAGTATATACTCGACAGTCACGATATAGCCATCTACTATATCGCACGTGGAACAGGTTGAGATACATCAAGTATATTCAATATACCCCCCACCCCTATGTTACAGTAGAAAGTAACAAATTATCCAAATATTAAAAAAAATACAGGAACTAAAATAGAAACGAGAAACAAAACTGAATACACCTGTGATCAATAAAATTAAATCCAGCTGGTGTACGTATCAATGCATGTAATGAATGTTTTCATTATGCAACATCTGCGGCTCACCTGTCCACACACAGATACAACCCTTTTTTAGTTTCTGTCTGAAGATCCAAAGAAACCAGTAGCTTGTTTATAAGGTGTTCAATTTACCTGTTTATATCAAGATACCCTGTAGGATACACTCATCTCATGGAACATGGAACACGGAACACTCATCTCATGGAACACACACACATGGAACACTCATCTCATGGGACATGGAACACGGAACACTCATCACATGGAACACACACACACAGGGAACACTCATCATTGTAACACAGAACACTCATCACATGGAACACTCATCTCATGGAACACAGAACACTCATCTCATGAAACATGGAACACGGAACACTCATCACATGGAACACGGAACACTCATACTGCAATGTTTTGTTTGGAGAGTAATAACTTCCTTTTGTGGTCTCCTAATTGATTTGATTATGGTAGACTCATGAACATTGATGTTCATCAACACTGATAAACTCTTTAAGTCTTTAGTTTTACTGTAGGCTTCTACTTCCCCTCATTGAGAATTCTGCATTTTGCCTTCAGAGTGAAATTTGCTGGGCACCCACAGTATCATCTCAATTTAAAGACAAGTCTAACTGTGTATTGAGAAAAATCTAAACTCTGCAATTTTCCTGTAACCCACTCTATTTGCAAATCAGTGACTCTTGATTGTAGCTATTCTCAGATTTTTTTCAGAAACATCTCAGATCCCATACTGCTTGTAGCACACTGAATCCAAGAAATTGCAAACAATCCTTTACTTTTTCTAGCATCAATATAGAATTACTGATGCATGATTCCTGTTAATGTGTTCAATTACTCTAAAGTTCCTGTCATATTACCCCACAGTCAACTTGTTAACAACAGGTGGCTGCAATGAAATCACAGCCTCACTCTATGAACTGTGTTGTACATATTTAATAGCTGACACATTTCACTGTTGGGGAATCTGTCCAAGTAATGACGATAAAACTATGAAGATTTTTTATCTCACAACCTAATTTCTTTTGGGATTCATTGCATGCCTTCATTTTCCTCTTCTGATTGCGATTTAGAATGCTTTTCACAGCCCATAAAAGAAAGGAGGTGTAGTGATTAGCACTGTCGCCTTATTGCAAGAAGGCCCCACTTCTGTGACCCTTGAGAGGATAAGCTATCAGCATAATGGTTGGATAATAAAAGAAATGACAAAATTTTGCATATTTATAACAGACCCACATACATGTGTTTTTAGCTAAGATGTTTGTATGTATCCTTGGATATTATGTTTTAATCATGTAACCATGTATTTATATTTTAAACTGGCTTCTATTACCAAGTCTGGATGCTGAATCCTCATCGCTGATGTTCATCAGATAAGTTGATGAAGGCTGCTTGAAATGAAAATCATCAACACTACACTTTAAAGTAACATTGTTTGGGCCTTGTGAATCCACTGTTAATCAAGCTCTTTAATTAAAGAAAGTTTAGCTAAGTTAAAGTATCTTTTTTTCCTTTTCTACCAGACTTTTGTCTCCCTAATATTAACTGCATCTCAAGTAGTAATATTTAGTAATGTATTTTTGTTTTAAAACTTATATATTGTATTATTTGATTACTATATGATTATATATATTATTACTTTTTATATTAAGTTAGTAAAACAGCTTTAGAAAGAATGTGCTCTAATTTAACTCACTAACACAGTCATAAAGCACAAATGAATTAATTTTACTGCTGCGTTGTAGTGCTGTAGTTCTCGATACCGGTCTTGGTCTCGGCTCTATTTGGTCTTGGTCGTGTCTTTGTCACGGACATAGTCATCTAGATGGGATGAGGGGAAAAAAGAAAACAGCGAATCCTGATAGAACAGTATCATTATTTCTTACGCGCCTCAATTTAAATGCAACCAGTCAGATGCCTCTTATTTAAAAAACATTACAATTTAAAACTTTTCTTAACGGACACTGCGTGACGGATCACACGCTTCATACACATCGCATCAAAGTGAAGTCGGCAAAGAAATGTCCGAAAATGTCTGCAAAGTCAGCAGGAATAAACTTAGGCTTTAAAAAGCACAAGGACCATATTTGCAAAACGTCCCTAAATAAAAAACATTATGCTGTGTGCCGATTTTGTCGAACCACCTTAACTGAGACTGCTAGGACAACGTCTTCATTCACCCGGCATCTGGAGAGAAAGCACCATGAAAACCAGGTTAGATAACTAACTACAAGGTCATAAACTAAGAGGAAAAACTCCTAAATGTGTATTTGACAAAGATTATGTATTTAAGAGTGTCAGTGAACATTTGAGAGCTGGTGCTATCTGACAGGCGCTGGCTAGCACACTGAAACCAATAGCGTTTGCTCAGCTATAACAGGGTGTCCGCAAGGTTTTAAAAGTAAAAGGTAGTAAATCACATAAGCAAAAAGTAAGGCCATTAAGAAGTATTAAAAGTATTAACCGCCATTTCATGAGGTATTACATTTTCGCGTAACTTTATTTAACATGGGTTTAGACTCGTTTATTTTATTTAGGCAATGTCTGTGATGCTAACGTCGCACGTTGTCTCAAACAGTTGTCAATAGAACAACTGGACTATTTTAATGAGGTATTTGACGCAGCTTAATAGTCTTGGTCTCGACCAGCTTTCGTCTTTTTCTGGCCTTAATGGTGTTGGTCTTGGTACCTTAAAGTCTCGGCAGTGTCTTGGTCTTGATACCCTCTGGTCTTGGCAATATCTTGGTCTCGGTTTGGGCGGTCTTGACTACAACACTACTGTGTTAGAGGAAGGTTTTATGTACCCTTCAGCCAGTCTCAACAATGAGAATATCAGGATGTGCATTTGGCCTTTGATGAATAGAATTGTATAAATGTGTTTGCTCCAAATACCTCCAAGTCTGTGTACAGTGGCTGATGTGATGTATTATGTTTATGGGTGCTTTCTATGAAACTGTGCATATATTTAGCCAACTTAATGAATACAAAAAAAAGGGGTTGCACATAAAATAATATGACCCCATTGTGTCTCATTATTACACATATTATACTGTGGCCACACACATTTCATTTTAAGTGAGTACAATTTTTGCTAGGGCAGTATTAAATCTTAAATAACTAAATATGTTAAATTGTTATATATAGGAACAGCACAATACATGTCTATGTAACATATGGTAACTGATGTCTTCTGTATTGATTATACTGATTTTCCTTAAACATCCTCTGCTCACACTGAAAACGTCTTAGATACACCTAAAGATAAATGCTAAAATACTTCTCATTAACTATTTGGTCCACTTATTATTACAAGGTAGTTAAAATCAGACCCACCTTTAGATTAGATTAGATTAGATTCAACTCTATTGTCATTACACATTTACAAGTACAGGGCAATGAAATGCAGTTTACTGACCAGTGTTTTTATTCCACATGTTTTTAACACATTTTACTGTCTTCACCTGCATTTGAAGGACTCACATTTTCGTTGTTAACCTATTTTTGTCTACTTTTTTTTTTTTACCAAAAATGGTTCTTTATGGCGTAAAGACTGTCAGACCATGTCTTTTATGTCTCTAAAATCATATTTGTACAGACTAATCGCAAAGGAAACAATACAAATAAATGGCATACATATATAAATACAGTGATTTTTTACAACATGTTATTGAGTGAAATTAGTATTTGAACCCTCTAACAAAAAAATCTCAATTTCTAGACCATAAGCCACTACCTTTTCACTTGCTCTGGACCGTGCAGCTTATTCTGGGGGTGGCTCAGTTTTAAGGCTAGCCTTGTGACAACTTAACCTGGATAAATTAAAATCTTCACAGACATGTTTTACAGCTAACGGTCAGCAGGGGCGCAGGAAAGCGCAAGAGTGAGAGACAATTTGCACCAGGTAACGAGAGGAAAAAAGGACCCAAATGCGCCACGAGAAGCAGAACGAGAACGAGACAGACAATAAGAGAGTGAGACAGTTTGCGCCAAGGAATCACTATGAAAACCAAACGGCGAAATGCATATGATGTTGCTTTTAAGTTTAAAGCAATCGATCTGACTGTCAAAGAAGGAAATAGATCTGCTGCACTTACACTTGGCATCAATGAATCAATGGTGAGACGTTGGAGACAGCAGCGTGAAGAACTGAGTCACTGCAAAAAGACACAAAAAGCCTTCAGACGTATGAAAAGCAGATGGCAAGAACTTGAAAACCTTCTTGAAGACTAGGTCAACACACAGAGAGCACAGTACAGATCTCGTATGCGAAGAGCAACTTATGCTCAAGTCTGCCAGTGGATCCTGACAGCATGTAATGGTGTGATAACATCTTCGATCATCAATGGTTTCGAAAGCTGGACTGCTGTGTGCTGATGATGAGGAGTTTACTTTTACTTTACTTGGCAGACACTTTTATCCAAAACAACTTACAAGGAGCTAGCGCTGGGTGTCTGGCTCAAGTAACTGTGCCAATATTTGAGACAATGCCAAAACTTTGGAGATTTTGTCAAGATCCTAGCAGCAGCGTTTTGCACAAGTTGTAGCCGTTCTGAGGATGTTTTATTGAGAGAAGTGAAAAGTGAAAGATTTTCTGTTAAATGAGATGTATAATTGGATATCATCTGCATAGCAGTGATAAGGTATGTCATTAAAATTTCCTAATACATATTGGAGGTGTAGCAGGTAAAACATAAAAAGTAATGGCCCCAATACAGATCCCTGAGCGACACCATGCAGAAGTTGACTTGAAGAAGACTTATATTTTAAAATAAATAACATGTGACTCAAACAACCATTTTTTTACACAATTATATAAATTAGCTGATCCTCAGCATTTGCTTGATTATATATTTATTTTTTGTGATTACCAGCTGAGTTTGTTGTGAGTCTATCACATTTTATCAATACTATGTCTACTGTGTTGTAATGATTGGGCCTCCATTGGTTGGTTTGTTTTTGTAACCTGAGGCTACTTTGTTTGTTGATAATATCTCCACGTTGAAGACATCTACAGCTGAGTTTATTTCATTATCAGTCAGTGTAAAGACAGAAACACTGCTTAGTGTTTGATCTTGGTATTTTATCTTCCTCTTCCTTGCTTGTTTGCATATCAAACCCCTGGCTAGAGTCTTGCCAGCACTCCAACACCTCCAATACTGTCATCGATGTGTATTTAAGAGTAGATTAGAGAGTTCAGGTATGTCTTCAAGTATGAATTGAATTTTCTCATGAACATGTTTAAATTGCATTGTTATGTCGTTATACATTTATATTCATTTATATTCATATAGAAAGAGAAGTCAGTTGTCCTTAAGCTAAACCAATGCAAAACTGGATTCGGCAGGCTACATACAATAATAAATAAAATAAATAAGAAAAAAAGATGAGCACTGGTAGACACATCAATGGACTTCTCTACAGCTCAGCCTGTGGAGACTTCAGGCTGATACATGTCTTCATGCAGCCGATCTGACGTTTGTTAATGCAGATACAGGGATTTATTTCCTTTTCTACTTTTTGTTTTC
This sequence comes from Microctenopoma stevenorrisi, assembly GCA_032270685.1. Classification (NCBI taxonomy): domain Eukaryota; kingdom Metazoa; phylum Chordata; class Actinopteri; order Anabantiformes; family Anabantidae; genus Microctenopoma; species Microctenopoma stevenorrisi. The sequence goes on along the minus strand of JAUMTR010000005.1, from coordinate 8,570,629 downwards.
TCTCGTGAAGTGTATGGGCTCGTGCATTTACACACTTTTAAATCCATCACTGGATGCTGTGTGGGAGCTTTCGTTAGCTTGTTGTTGGCCAGTAAAAGCATGTGTTAAAATCCTTGACTGATCGTAATTCACTTTAAGATCACCTATTCTCTGCAGCCAAGCCACCTAATTTAGTGGGTAAAATTTTTCTGATGTATTTCTCTGCTTAGTTATATTGTGGTGTTTTAGATTCCCACTTTTAACCATAAAGAGCAGATCTCAGAGCAGATGAGACAGCAGTTTAATTTTGAAGGATGAAGATAAACACCTCAGTCTATTCAGGATTAAAAGTCTGGATTTGGACCCTTCACCGTTTGGGTCTGGACAGGACAGAATCCGGGTTTGGCTTTAGATCAATCCTGATACATACAGTGCATGCACCACACAATTTGCACTCTCACTAGATTCGGAAATTTCTATTTCAGTTTGAGTAGGTAAATAACCAACACAGGAACATGTTTCCATCTGATTATACCTACTGTAACTTTATTTTGTTTCTGCCCTACTGTAGTGAAGTAAAGTTAAACAACATAATGAGAAGCCTAGTGGGGACAAAATCAGATCAATTCATGTTTCAAAGGCAAAAATATGATATCCCCAGGCTAATTATAAAAAAGTACTGACCTTATGAATTTGACAGAGCTTCTGTGTTTCACATGTTGTGATTTGAGAAAACAACAAGAACAGCGCCACTGAAATTTATGCTGTCAAACGTGATAGATGAGCTGACCTTTCACACTCCTAATAAAATGGTCACAGTTTGTTGTATATGAAAGGGTCACAACAGTTGGTCTCTCTGTAAAAGATGCAATGTGTACAAAACTTTTTTTGCTCTCCTTTTTTCTTTTTACTGTCTATTCAAGGGTTATTTGTGGGTTTCTCTCTATATAACTCTTACACAACGGTTTTGACTTTATTATATGAAGTACCTTTATATGATTCTGTGATTTAGTTCTATAGAAATGCATAGAACACTAATCCCACTCAATCTGTGAGTGTAAATGGTCAAGTGTCTCTCTATGTCAGTCCTGCAATAGACAAATGTCTCTTTGTCAGTGACAGCTGGAATAGACTTCTGCAACTCTGCAACAAGTGGTTAATCTCACAAAATATTAATGTAATTATTGAATGGAGCTAATGTGAGTTTTGTGTCGAACTCAAATATACATGTATATCATTTTGATTGTTAAATTTATCAAGTGTGCAAAAGAAAAAAATGTCCTCAGCGTCAATTAATTAACAGGGGGCCATTTTGATCAACTGTGCAGTTCATGTGATTAGCTATTGTGATCTGAGCAATGTGTTGTGCTGGGCATAAACTTATTGAGTCTTGTGGAAAAATGGTCTACCAACTGCTCTACGGCCACCCCTGTGTTGTTATCTGTATCTAATTAACTGTTGTGAAATAGCAAACCCGAACCATTACTTGGAACCAATCAATACAAATCATAACCCCATCCCCTGCATCATTTTTAAATTGTCCATATTCCTATCCTACAAGTGAAACCTTTGAAGACTCCTTCTGAACTGTATATATAAGTTTGATAATTAAATGATCGATCACCTGTGCCACAATGTCTATGCAGACTTATTTTGTATTACCTGTCATGTGGAATTGTGTTTCATAAATTCTTCTATTTCTTTTAATAATTCACAGTAATATAAGAAATCCTGTCCAGTAGCAACTATGTTTTTTGAATTATAAGAAACATTTTAAATTACTAGCACCATAATAAATTCTCGACTTGACTGCACAGTAAACTACTCAAATCAGAATGTTGCACAAACACAAAGAACATCTTACTGTTAGCTTTATTGTGCCATCTATGCCCTGCAACGCCATCAGGATCAGCTAACAGAGGACGATGACATTTTAAAGTCCATTGAACAATCCTTTAATGTGGATGACTGCTTGCAAGCTTCCCTTCCCTGATGGTGCCAAAAGCTATGTGCACAACCTGAGGAGTTACCTTGCCACTGAAGGCTTTGAGAATCGGCAGTGGGCCAGATAAGGAGTACCCATAGCATGATGGTCCAAGGATGGGACCAGATAAAAGGTTATTCAGGCTCTGGTCTTGGTACTGGAATGAGCAATTGAAAACCAGCCTGTACTTTCCACTGTGTTGTCTGCAACACTTATTGTTGTATAAGAGATGTCGTAAACAATGGAAGTTGTCTCATTAGCAAGATACATTGTGGCCTTCTTGGTCATCACAAAATGTCCACACTTAAGATAATAGGATACAATAAAAAAAACAGTTGTAGAGATGGTAAAAGTAGAATACAGAAGAATGATGATGAAATGCAATATGCATATTTAAAATACAAATTCAGTGCAGACACATTTAGAGGGACAAACTCAGTAATTGTATCATCCCAGCTATAAAGGTCAAAGTTTCTTATTTTCCAACTGTACAATTTTTTAAATCTCTGCTTTTTTAATACAATTTCTTCTGTGTTACATCATCTATTGTGCTTTGTCTTTTCTGCCCAGCCATCTCAACACTTGACAGTCCTAATATACAACACTGTGACTACCTCAGTAGATAGACTTTAATTCCATTCCCCCTGTGAGTTTTCAGTATTTGCAAATATTTTGGAATGTATGCCTTAGTGTTGCTTTCGTCAACAAAAATTATGATGAAATATCGTCAACAACGAACCTTTATTACGTGACGAAGATGAGATGAGGTCTTATGATGCTGGTCATGTGGCAATAACTGTAATGGATTATATTAGGTAATATCAGTGAGGAATAAAAATGAGACTAACTGTAATTGATTCAATTTAAAACTATTCTAAAATTTATCTTATTTTCGTTGACGAAAACGAGACGAGACGTTGTTACCTTTCATTTAAATCGCGTGTCAGAATACTTTTTCACACACAGCTGTGGTGAGTTAGCAGATAGCTGCTCAGCCGGGGATCATCTTTGGGAGAAAAAGAGGAAGCAACGTTTAGAAAACATCACATAGAAGTGGAAAAGAAAACGAAATGTGTTGTGTAAATTGATGGGTAGAAAACACAGCAAAGTAAACGTATGTAATGTTGTATACGTAAAGCTCATGCCAATTCTCAAGGCTGTGGTTAACATTTTGTTGTTGGAAACAGACGTCTGCCTGCTTTGGACGTTTTAAAGAAAACTATATTACATAAAAATGGACACATGACAATCTGTATAAAACATCCTGCCTGATAAGATGGTCTTTAAGGTAACCCTGTTTGTTCTCTAGTACTAGTTACTTATACTACTACTACTATATTACAACTACACCTACTACTTATACTATATATAACCCATATTGACTGGGTTAAAAAGACTTGCTTTACTAATAAAGAGATTAAAAAGCAAATTTATTGACTAAAACTAGACCGGCTCCCCCATGAATGTTGGTATTCTTAAGGTTTGTTTTGAAAGAGCAGGGAAGGAAGGAGTACAATGATGGATGTATGATTTGGAAATTTAAGATTTATATTTTGGGGATAAAAATATAAGTGGCCAACTATGCCAGCGGTGTTTAACACATTGAATGAATGGCCATAAACCACAAGTTTAAATCAGGGGTGGAGCAAACTGTCAATAAAAGGAGAAATAACCCTAAATAAATAAATAACACTATGACTGAACAATGTCCAGACAATGAAACTACCAAGTATATTAAAAGTCATGGATATAGCACTAATGTCCTCCCTTCTATTCCAAGGTCCAACTTCTAGACTGGCTACCCCTCTAATGTGGCCACCACCTCGTCCTCAGTACAACAGAAACCGTGTTCAATATTATGGGATACGGTTATAAACTATAAGTGCCACCACGCACCAGAGAACTTTAATCAATCAGTATACTCGTGCATTTGTTGGCAGAGAAAGAATTCCCCTGCCCTGTTGACTTGATCTGGTGTTATATTAACCCCTGATGTCAGTCACCACCCTAAGTCTCCCTCAAACAGCCATAAGCCATACTCTTCTCTTCTCTTCTCTCTCTCTCTCTCTCTCTCTCTCCAATCAAATCATGCACTATTCATTAAAATGCACACATAATAAATTAAGAACAATGCTGTTAGTAAAAACAAGATATAATGAAGCACTAAACAGTGACCCCGTGATAATAGTTTTGCAATACTTTTATTTCTTAAAAATCCCTAAAATCCTAGCTTGTGGATATTTCTGTGCATCTCTAATGAGATGAAATGATTATGGTAACACACTGTTTTTGACAGTTGCAGCCTGTCTTTGCCTCACCAGTGGTCAGGCAAAGACAGTGAGAGTAATAGTAGTCAAACTTGTGGCTTCTTTTGTACAACTTACTCCAGTTGTTGCTAAGGTAGTTGACAGCCATAACCCATTTAGTCAGAACCCCTCCATCAGATTAGTCATTTCTTTGTACTTTGTTCTCTTAGATAAAACAATAAAGAGACTCTATCTCTGGATAAATTGCTTTAGTCTTGTACTGTACAATCAGCTTTTGGCGATACTGACAGTATCTTTGCAGGATAGCTTGAGCTAGTGTGTAAGGGTGCAATCATGAGAAGCTTGTTTAGAATTGGTACTTTTTTTTACAAAATGTATTAACCACCTTGGGATAGGAATACTTTCTTAACTCCTGTTTTTTTTTGTTGACAGGTTCAAATACATTCCCACTATTCATGGATTGGCATAGGTTGTTTTTCTTCTAGCTTAGAAGAAATTCTCACTTTTCGCAGCGAGCTGTGGGGATTTTGAGAGTTGCACTTTTATTTTCTGATGTTGTCGCTGTTTGCTCAGTAATCATTTTCTTACAAGTTGTCAGTGTTTTCAAAAACCGTTTCTTTTAGAAGGGACTCTTACCTTTGGATTTTAGGTCTTTTATAAGAATCAGAAAGAGAAGCGCCTTCTGTGTCACTAACAGCTTCACACCTACACCTTCACAATACATGTTGTTTTATTATAGGTGAAGAAAAATGTGCGAAGAAAACCTAATAAAGACAGGCCCTCTCTCAGCTTCCTGTGTCCCACTTTACACAGAAGTCAAAATAATTGTCACGTTGTGTTTTGGTTAATAATTAAGTCAAAACAGCAGAAAACAGTTGTTGAGAATTAACCTCTAAATTCATAAACTTATGTATGTAAACTCTTGCCCCAAGACTGTCTTACTTGTCACTAATACAAAGCTAAATGTTTGTGGTTAACATAATTAAAAAAACATGCAAATGACTTGTGTGGCAGTAAGGGCAGCCATCACAAGTAGATACTTATAACAACCAGGATAGCTACAAAGTCTACAGCTGCAACTTGCAGACCTACATTACAGTTAAATCTATTTAGATTCCTGCTGTATGATTTTGGTTTCTCTGAAGCCAAGGGAATTGAAACATTAAGCTGTTCAGACTCTCATAATAGGCACATTTTACCTCATCTTTGGCCTGACCCTAGGCCAGCCTTTCTCACGCTGCGTTGCCAGACGAACCTGGCACACACTCTCAAAGATGCAGATGAGCTGTAGGCAGCTAGACTGGCTGAGATGAAGCAAAACCTATTAGATAATAATAAGTTTCCTTTATGAGAGGTATTGATATTGAAAGATCATCTGCTTTCTAAAGTTGCCCATTTGATCAGGTAGCCTGGTGGCTTAATGGGTTAAGCTGGGATGCAATAGGTCACAGGTTCCACTACTAATCACCAGGTGTGTCCCTGAGCCAAACACCCAGCGCTAGCTTGCTGTAAGTTACTTTGGATAAAAGCGTCTGGCAAGCAAAGTAAAGTCTGTGAGTTTGTTCCAACTCTCTTAACATTACAATAGTCCATATGAGTAGAGTTAAATGAATTGTCTGCTAATGAGGATAACTCAGAGCATATTTTAATACTCTTGCACCTCTGACAATTAAAATGAGATGCAATAACAGACCTTGAAATAACTGTTAGACCTTTTTTTGGAAAAGAAAATGTAGGAAGTCAGATTGTTCAAGGATATACTTAAATATGACACTACCATCATATCTGGTAGAAGAAGCTGTCAAATATAGGTAGTTTGTGTTTTTCTCTTCCAAATCTAAATATAAGCATAAGCAGATTTCCAAAACTGTTGTCAACCACTGTCATTGATCTTTATTTGGTTCCAGACACAGAATGTATTTCTGCATAGGTGGAAAACTTTGTGTTTTGATTCTTATATATAGTGTATATATATTCTTCTTAAATATAGTCTTGTGCTCTCCTGTCCCCTGGTCTGCTTCATCATGAATCTTCTTCTGTGGATCCTGATATGTAGGTAAGACCTTACTTGTTTTTATGCTAATGAGGTGTGAAGGTTTACATACATGTGCTTGTATGGTATGCTGTGTGCTCAAATTAGTAATGAGTTGGAATGAGTTGAAAGTAGCACTGGTCTTTCAATTAAATATATTTTGAGTGGCGCAAGAGGAGGCTTTGATTGTACCTGCTAAAGATGCTGGAAGAGAAAACACTGTGTATTATTAATTGTGTTGTTGGTTGTGAGTGGGTGTTCGTATACACTCCATGCATGTAACTATACGCTGGCGTTATTATAGTGGGGGGCTTTAAAAATAAACATATGAACGAATACACCGTGAAACGGTTGAAATCATCAAATAATCTGTGTTCTTCTCTATTTTTGACCCAGTCAGTACACACACACACACGCCTCTACACGTCCAGCTGTTTATCACCTCCGCTCTTAAATAAACCAAAGACTACTGTCATGGAAATGCTGATGTGGACAGTGTACTAGTGACAGTGTCATGTTAACATGCACAGATTAAACACAGTCTCCCAGCGCTGTTGATTTTACAGGCTGTGACAGACAAATACAGTGTAGCAGTGTTAACAGGGTCCTGTACGATCACTATAGTGTCATTCTCCTCAAAAAAGGTTTGTGCAAGCAGATTTGTGACCAATACACACTTATTTTATTTCCCATCTAGTGTTTACTTGAGGTACCATTTGTTTCAGCTAATGACATAGTGATCATAATATTTATGTAGCAGCAAGGTGACATTTATATAGACAAAGTCAGTATAGGGAGAACTTGACTTCAATCTCTTCTCTCTATCTCTGATTTGATTTGTTGCTTTTCAGTGAAGTAACACATTAAAACAACTTCACTTCGAGAAAAAAACAAGCATTCAGCAAACTGGTGGTTTTCAACAGCAGCATTTCTACAAATAAACAAGGAATTTTAAACCTGCTGGCAAGTGAAGCAATTGTTTAACTTATTTTACTTTCTTCTCCTTGACACCAGGCTAAAGAATCTTAGCAGTTTTTCCATGCTCTGTCCAAAGGAAATACTGTTGTCGCATTATTGACTTCAGCCTCGTCAAGCTCTTTGCTATCATTAAACCCTAAAGCACTTCAGGAAAGCCTTTTGTTCTGTTTGCATCCCAGTTACACTAAAAGCATTGTGTGGTGAACCTAAACTAATTAAGAGCCAGTAATTACACTGAGCACATTAGCATTTACTGTAGGAGAAACATAATCTATATGTGTATCCAGCCAGAGCCATTACCTTTAGTATTTAATTTGTCATTTTGCATAACATAATGGTCTAATCATGCTGTGGTTTTTAAAGGTTCTAATCTTAATATGCAGATGACCAAAGTTTCATCTAAAAAATACGCGTGCCAATTTGTCAGATTTTATTCACAGACAAAATAGTACATTTGACACAGAGTTAAGTCTGTGCTTGTTAATTAGCTGAAGGCGACAAACTGAAAGATCACACAGTCACATATCATTCCATATATCTGAGATTTCAAGGTACAAAAGTTTAACACATGCTAAAAAAGACACAGTAAAATATACAACACCTTCCACTTTTACACCAGAAATTCCAAACCTGATCATCTCACACCTTCCTCACAAATACAATTTGTATTTTCATGTCTTTGTAGCTAAATATAACAGCTTTATAAACTGACTTCCAAAGATAGAGTGATAACAACTATTAAATAATTGGAAGCTATGAGCAACGAATGGATGACATACAAAATTAATCTGAATGAGTATAATGAGGTTTTTTCTAAAGTGAGAAAACCCTGATAACAAAAGTTTAAAGTTCAGAAGGATTCTCAATAATTGGTGATATCCTAATTGGAATGGTGCAAAATCTCTTTAACCTAGTCTTAATAGAGTCTTTTATAAAAAAATAAATGAATAGGAGCCTTTGCCGGATGTGGTAAAACTGTCTGCCCTAAAAGATGATACATGTATAGTATCTATGCTCAATCTATACTTTAGTCTGGCCAGGTCAGAAGTTTAGGGCTACAACTATCGAGTATTTTTGGAATCGCGTATTCTGTCGATTTTTTCATCGCTTATTCGAGAACTCGTATAAAACGTATTTATACTTTATAAACAATATTGATAGTGCATTATGTCACATGAGAGACATGTTTATATAAGCAAGCAATTGGCTGTTGATGACCCTTGATAACCAATAATCACAAATACTGTGCGTTAAAACTAGCTATAGCTAGCTAGTGTTTAAATTAGTTAGCAATTCTAAATGAACATCCCCTAGGTTTGCCTAATTACGACAATGTTTAAAAATGAATGTTATGTACATTATTATGCTGTTTAACAGTAATAGTTGAATAGTATTTGCTATATTTATTGCTATATCTGCGGTTCTGACGGGGAGATCGTGTGCATTCATCATCATTCTGCAACTTACAATAATTAAAGTGGTGTTTCAGTTCTCTCATTGAGTTGTTAGTTAAACATGATGCAATGGCTCACTGGTTTTCTTTTCTGTTTTAGGTATTCTTTGTAGTCAAATTATTGCACGCGGTCTGTTTTAAATGAAGATCCATAAGGTTTATATTGTGATTTATCTGGAAAAAAAATGTATATATTTATGCATTTTGATACGATGTTGTAGTTTGCACAGTGTCCAGGTTGCATTATTAATGTCTTATAGATTATTGAAGTATTAAAACAGAGGTCTTGTTGACTTTGAAGATGGCCTTTCTGCTCTGCTCTCTTCTTTCTGCTGAGGTGTGTGGATCAGTAGTGATTTGTGCTGCTTCACATATTCCTGTGATAGCATGTGAGCAGAAGCTGTTAAAGTGTCCTTGGTTAACTGAATCGTTCCTCAGAGTTACGTTGCAATAGCTGGTTGCCTTCCTTGTGTCAAGACAGAGCGGCAACATGCTGCTGTTCACATTTGATTTTGTGTCAAAGATCTTAAAAACAAGTTTATTTCTGCTCTGCTGCTCTCGTTGTAAGCAGTGACATGGCTGTTGTGCTTGCTGTGAATCTAGATGAGGGTAAGTTTCATGTCGGTTTGACTTATGGAGCAACGCCGAGATCAACAGAAACTTGATACTCGACAGAGGATGGAGAAGGGAAGGAGGAGAAGATGGTCCTCCAGTGGAATAAAAAATGTCAAACACTGGTTTAAAAAAAGTGTGTGTGTGTGTGTGTGTGTGTGTAGGAGAGTGATAGAAAATAGATCTAGTTATCACAGCTTCTTCGTCCATATCAGTGTCCCATCTTCCCAGATGGAGGCTGTCAATCAGTTTAATGATGTCTGATTTTCCTTCATTGGTTCTGGCAGCACTCCTTATGTGAAACAGTAGTAGACTCAGAATCACCACATAAAAACACAATATCAATAATGTCTTATTTAAAACACATTATCAGCCAAAATATTAGAAATGATTGATTTCCAACTAGACATGTTGTCATGACCAGGACCTCCAAACTTTATTTACGGTATATGTCTTAGCTGGACTAAGACCATACCAAGACTCTGTCTTTTCTTGGATTCATGCAGTCACAGCACTTGGTTAAGATCAGAGAAAAACTGTGGGCAGACTCAATAGAGAACATTACCACTGTCACAGAATCTGGATTTGAACGTGGATCTGCAGTTTGTCAGTCCTGTAAATGATATGCCCTCCATCGACCCAACCACCTCCTCACACTTCACTTTCTGTAAATAAATGTAGCACTTTAAAATGTACAGAGGACTGCATCTGTGGCAAAATGGCAATTTATCTCTGCCCACATCAAGGGGATCTATTTGTTAAGCTATAATTGATGCAGATGTGTATATTAACATTTTAGTAAGTCCTGTTCTGCCATCATTCAAGATAGTCTTTTCTTATTTAATAAATATTTCAGTAGGACATATCATTATACATGTGCTAGAATTACATGACATGTCCATCATTCTGTCACAATTTTGCCATTGTCAGCCTAGCTCAAGCATTTAGTCCGTCTTTCTCAACTATTATTTTACTATATTACTACTAGAACTATATTTTACAGTCTGATACATTTGTTGGTTTTACAGGACTCTCATTCACCGCATCTGTGAATGGTGTTTTGGATTTTTGCAGTGTCTTTTGGACAGATCTAAGTGTATGTGTGATTTAGACCACCTGCTAATAATGTAAGTAAATAAAAGTGAACTTAGGCCCAAAGGCCCTAAAGATCAGAAAATCCTGTAATGTTTGCACTCATGAAAAATGGATTTTCCTTATGTATCTTTCCACAGCCCCTTAAATCCTTTGTTATTAATATTTGTGTCAGTGTGTCTGTGAGACACAATTCAGTCAGTTTCCAAACAATAACCATCTGTTAAAGTTGACATTTTCAAATTTATTCAAACTCTAATCATATGATTAGATGGAACCGATTTCTCTGCTTTTTTACCTAAAACACACAGTTGTCTGTAATAGCTTTGAACAACATAACTTCATAGTTTTGTGTGTCGATTACCCAACACCAGTTGTAATTGTAGTGGCACTGAACATCATAATTACATCAGCTTTTTTTATAGTATACGTATTGATTACTCTCCACCAATTGTAAAAATATTGACTAGTAGAATAGTGTGTGATGGTGTTTCTGTGTGACTATGATGAAGAAGGATGTTCCAGAGGCTGTTTATATTATATATTTTTTGTGTAATTCGAATGTTACTATCATTTATTAACTTTTAAAATAAATCTTCAGCTGCTTTGTTTTTTGAGACAGTGTAGTTGATGGAGCCCTTACCTAGAAATGAAAGCTACAAAAAGTAGTGGGAGACTAATTAGCCAACAGGGTGCAGCTAGGAAGGCAAGTGTCACGATGTGGCTCAAAAGCTGAGACAAAAAATAGGGAGATGCATGTTGAAGGCAAAAATAAACTAGTACTTTGTTGTGTCAAAAGAATGGAAATTCAGAGTAACCAAATAGACCGTGAGGCGTGATAGTCAGTCATAAAGCATGTGTGAACAGGTGAGAAATGAAATGTAGTGGATTGTGTTATATGATACAAAAGAACAAAGACGCACAGGGGAGAAGAGAGCACCTGCTGGGGATGTAAGCACCGGGCCCAGGTCTCTCCAAGTACAACCTGATTAGCTCCGCCTCCTTTTACCTTCTACCTAATAGAGTCAAGTCAAGCAAAGTCACAAAACAAGCTAAAGAAACCAGAGGAGCAGAGAATCATCACAGCAGGTGCTCTAGCAGGTCAGGGGGATGAGACTATTGAAAACAGATGTATAGAGCAGCAGCATGTCAGACAAAATTGATTATTCATCAGCAACAATAATGATTTGAAAGATGTAATAATCTGTTAAATCCCCAACTCAAGGAGCCAAGCATATCAAATATGTTGACTATTTAATAAAGCAAAAGAGAAATTGTCGCGGGATGTTTAACAAGATTCAGTTTTTTAGTGGTTTCTCTTCACATGCCCTCAATTTGTGGTATTTTAAAGTTTTTAGAGTATTTGTCTGAAATCATTATGGTTGCTTAGTATGGCTACATGTGAATAAAAGAAATAATTTCATATTCTTTTTCTCTGTATCTCACGTATTCAGCTGTCAGTCGTTTGTTTAATTACAACGAGCAAAATCTAACGGCAAATAGTTATGAACCAGTAATGCAATTTTTTTAAAGCAACAAAATATCATTTGGATAATATGAGAGAAGAGAACAGGAAGGCGAGAAATGTCAATAAGAGGACGACAAATCTCCCACATACGAGACACAGTTTTAGTTTCCATGGTGATGCTCTTTGAAACATCCCCCATCTGATCTGCGTTTGACAATGTCAAAATAAGTAGCTTAACTTATTTTCATTTTTTTTTTCTGTTTTGTTGGAGTTAAAATATAAATGGTTGGGTTTTAAACTCAGTGAAATCTTATCCATTTAAAATACTAATATAAACTAAAGTGAATCTAATGCACATTCATATCATACCCTGTCTTGGAACAACAAAAAAAACTGTGTGTGTGTGTGTGTATATATATATATATATGCATATAATCAAATGACATCTTTTCAAACACTCTTCAGAGGAGTTCTGAGTGGAGTTTCTGTTATTTCTGGCATTCCCAAGGACATAGAGAGCACATTTTATCACTTTAACTCGTACAGAGAAATAAGCAGAATGGTAATATTGGACTTTTTTGGAATTCTCCATTTTAGTGTGGCTATGTAAAGCCAGTATAGCATCGTGTTTGTCAGTGTAGGACTGTGTACAGTGTAGTACTGATGAGGAGTACAAACTCCTCATTAGTTTCTTGGATGATACTCTTTAAAGCTACCACCCTGTGTCAGGGACGCCCTTGTGGCGTGTAGGATCGACCCAGATGCAGAGGATTAGCAAGAGGGCGGAAACGCACACGC
>JAUMTR010000005.1:8484301-8557866 GCA_032270685.1 Microctenopoma stevenorrisi | reverse complement strand
AAAAAGAGGATATCAATAGTGTGGGAGCATTCCATGCTCCCCCACTAATAAAGAGAAAAAGAGGATATCAATAGTGTTGGACCATTCCATGCTCCCCCACTAATAAAGAAAAAAAGAGGAAATCAATAGTGTGGGAGCATTCCATGCTCCCTCACTATTGAATCCCCCATTTAACATACATTTATCATGAATTTAGGGTTTACTTAAAATAGACATGAAATAAAACGCACACACTGGTGTATGCTATCTGGTCTATGCCAAATGTTGGGTACTGAAACAAGAACAAGACTCTCATGGACTAGAGATGAGAATGTAGAACTGTAAGAATGCTATCATACAATCAACCCCACTGAAGAGATTAAATTAAGAAGACGTGGTACCAGTGGGGTTTTCAAAACCACATTTACACTAACATAAAAAAATAGTAACAGTCTAAAAACAGCAAGAAGCAGACGCTATGATAACTAGAGATTGATGAGGTACAACACACATACTACAGCAAGGGGGGGTCAGTACTACAGGTCAAGGGGTGTGTGTGAATATCACCACATATACATATAAGACAGAGTAGCAGTATTCTCCAGGGAAAGGAGGGTTAAAGGGGAAGATCAAGGCAGCATGAAGGGAAGTTAGCGAGCTATCAGAACTGCACCTTCCCAGCGAAGACAGTACAGATATAAAAACCAGAAGAAAAACTGTATGTCAGTGGCAGGGAAGCAGTAGCATTAGAAAGGGTCCACCAAGGCTGGAGACTGAGCGATACTGAAAGAACATATGGGAGAAGCAGGCATCACATAATGCTCAGTAGCTAGTGGCTCTGAGAGGAGTCTACAACAGCCTCCTTAAATAGGGTCTATTAACCATGACAAGAATAGAACGGCACCACCTGACATGAATGGATAAAGACGCTAATGGCACTCAATGAACACTCTGCAGCACAAATGAACCAGCTGCTAAAGGACGAGACCTGCCCAGAAAGGTTGACGAAAGCCTGGATAGTTCTGATCCTGTAGATCAAGATGAACTAAATGTTTGATAAACATTTCAGTCCTCCTTTGATTTTTTTTATTTCAGTTCAGCCAGACACCTACCTGTTTAAAATGATCAAGCTGGACAAAACCCTCTAATAAACCTTTAAATTGTGGATATGATGGTGAACCTCAGAATTAAGTAAACTTCATATCAGGAAACTCACAATTTTTTTTAGAAACCTGGCTTCATCTGCACAATTCACAAATTCAGTTTGCTTGACTTTATGATATCATTAGCTAGCTTCTCACCACTAATTACACATTCTAGCCAAATAAAGGGAGCTGTAGGGCATTTAACATTTACACTAACATAAAGAAAATAGTAGCACAGTGTTCCAACAACAAGAAACAACTGCTGTCATAACTAAAGATTGATGAGGTACAACGCAAATTCTATATGCTTTAAATTTAATCAGAATATCTCTCACAATTTCTTTCTGCTTTCTCTCTTACATCATTGGAATATTCTTGCAGAGGTTAATTTAATTCCACCAGCCACCATCACATCTACTTCCTAATGTATTTCAATGAGTTTTAGAATGTCATTAGAGGTTTGCTGATTGTTTTCTAATCACGCGTTGATGTAATATTAAGCCCCTGACCCTCTCTTGCTCTGGCTCTGTATAGCAGAAACCTGTTTGGGGAAGAGCTGATGTCTCTTCAGTATGACGGAACTCTCATCTTAGTTGATTTCCTGCTGTGTTTTATTTCGTTTGTGTCTACACTTTCTAGTTGAACCTCTTGTCCAATGCTGCTTCACAGTTGCTGGTCTCATTGTAGAGATAATGATTTTATGGAGGGGGTGGCTGCAAGGCACCTGTTTGTACTTTAATTTGGTTGGTGAGAGGCAACATTTGTTTTTTTATTTTATTTTTTTTTTTAAATATGACCGGTCTAAATTTCATTCTTGACTAACTCATTTTGACTCATTATTCACCTTTCACAGCCTCACAGTTTTGCAGATTTTTTGTACAGTACAGAATGCGTTGAGCTTGCCAAATTGATATAATTTACTTCTTCTGATCGTGTTTCTATAAATGTTTAAACTTTAGAGAAAAGTGTAAAATGTTAATGCCTTAAAACAGCTATTATAATTGTAAAAAATAAAGCTGACTACTTCGCAAATTTTGCCTCTTGCGGGTTATTTTTAGAAGGTAACTTCTGTGATTAACAATTGACCACTGTACAGCTCAAATCAATAAAAAGTAATCTCCAGGTACTTTACATTGTAAGGTTTAAAACCTTACAAAATATAAGTAAATAATTGAACCATCCAACTTCTCCTTCCTCGAACCCACAGCCATTCCTTTTTTTTATGTAACCCTGTTAATTTGCATTTGATCGAACTTTGTCAGTGCTTTACACCTAGTGTGGTGAGAGCTACACATTTCAAGCATAGGCAATAAACAAATGCAAACAAATGCTGGTAGAAAATAATAAGTGGAGGTGCATGTAAGAGCTCCAGTGATGTAAAGTTTGTCTTAGAGCCTTAGATGACGAACCTTAAATTCACTTGGCTAAAGTCATGTGGTTCTGTGGTCCTTTTATCTATTTGGATTACATTTTAATTAGAGGGCAAATGAAGTATGGAAGAGAGATTAGAAGAATCCTTTCCTCTTGGCATCACCACCCCCAATAAATGCATGCAATAATCTCACCAAATGCCAGTGTGTGTTCTTGAATATTAATTTGACTCCTTCTAAACACAGCACAGTGTTTTTTTTAATCATTGTAATTAACAAGATACACACAACAATAAATTATTTGAATAAACGTTATACAACTTATATTTTTCTGAGAACTCAGTTCAAATAAAAGCTGCATCTGTACTGAAATTTCTTCATATTTTTTTAGCCAAAATGTAACTTACTTTAACAAAGTAACAAAGAAGAACACAGAAGACATGACAGGACAAAGGGCTGAAGGCCTGGCTAACTCCACTTGACAGAGATTTATCTCTGCACTTTAGAAGGTCAAAGTCAATATTGATTTTCTCAAGTCAATTTCCACAAAGTAACATCTTTCTGGAAAAAAAAAGTTTAATTAAATTGGTTATAAGGACAAAAATTAACATTAATGACCTAAAATAAAAAAAAAGCCATTTGTGATGATGTGATGTGATGATCTTAGATGTTAATAATTTTCACGTGGGATTATGGTGCTTTTCCGTGTTAAACCTCTTTCTGACAGATGTTTTTCCCCTTCCTTTGGTGACATCTAAAATTAAATCCATCAATTTTAATAATTATCTCTGTATTTTCAAAACATGTGTCACACTTTCATCTTTACAGTCTTGCGACCAAATGCTAATATTGAACCTTTTTCACTCTTAAATGTCAGCCCTTCAAGCTAGAGAGAGTTATTAATATCAGCATGGAGCTACATTGCGTTCATTTCTCAGGTTTCTGTAGACAAGTGAAGTGTCATCAGATGTGACAAATGCATTGTGACTCCTGCTGCAGGAGGTTTGGCAGATATGAGCCAATAAAACACTCTGGCACTTGCTCTAAACCCGCAGAGGGTGAAGAAGGGGAGTCTAGTGAAATCACATACAGCCGTGAAGGGAGATGGACCGCCACTGTAGAACATCTTCATTTAGTAAAGGCCAGGGCAGGTGGTCTGGGTATATTGCAGACTCGGGTATAATGTGTGATAAAGAAATTAGGTATGTATTTTCCTACTTATCTTTTCTTCACATTGATCTAACTGTTCATTAAATCAAGTCTGATGCCCCACTCTCCTTTAGTTAATAAGAAATGAAAATAAGCGTGCTTGAGTGAGATTGCAGTGTGTCAGATAATTACAATATACAGTATCTGAATGTGTTTGGTGGAGCAACATATTGCCACAGTTCACTATACAACTCTGTCCTTGCTGTTACCTGTGAGCTATACTGTATGCACTCTACTGTACATACTTTATGTGTCTGTACTGTAGGAGAAAGTGCTTCAGTAGATTATACCGTGTGTTAGAGCAGCTCGGTGCAATGGGTCATATATAGCTGTCCATAGAAAAGATTTTCCATGGGTAATGTTTCTTCAGCATGTTGTAATTCTAGGTTATAACTGTGTCAGCAGTTTTGACAGTGTAGCCTTAGTTTTCTGCTGTTCAGCTTTACTGATGTAAAACGCTGTTAGGAACTAAAAACTCTATCCTGTGTACACTGCACATTGGCAGTATAAAGACTCTATTATACACCACAAACTGAAAGTAGACATTGGTAGATTTCTCCCTGGCATAATTTACACAAACAGAAGGTGTTTTTTTTTTTTTTGTTTTCTTTGCTTTGTGTTAAAGCAGTATCTTAGTAGCGTTATTCAGCTCAGTGCTTTTTTCTGATGGTTGCAATTGTGCTTCGGTGTTTGTTTCCCTGACAAAAAAATAAAAAAATATATGTATTCTTCGTTGTTGCATAAAAGTATGGGTTATGTATTATTCAAGGCTTACACAGTCACTTGTCACAAATGTTGTGTTTTTGATGTTATAATAAATGGATAATATTTCCCATTAAGTTATTAACCTGATCGAAAGTTTTTTTTTTATTGATACAATGATGATTTTGTCAATTCTGAATATAGTGATGAAAGAGTGATGTATTTAGTGCATAGACGTCTATTAAACGGTGGATTGTTACAATTTATTTGACCTGGTAAAAGGCAGACATTCGACTAACCAGAAATTTTAAACATTATTAATCCAAGTGGTGCATTTAAATCGGTCTTAAGTCTGCGCTTTTATTCGGCGATACATTCTCTGTTCAGTTCCCAGTGGCTCCCAAAACAGTTATCCAGCTGTGTGCTGCTCTCTGAAGTAGCCAAGAACATATTTGAATCAGTGTTTGCAAAATTGTCCCATCTTAAGTGAGAGTTGTATGAAACTGAATACTGCCAGCAGAGTTAATAGGCTGTAAGAAGCTCTTTGGTTTAGTAATAATTTGGTTGATGGAGAGATACATCTCAACTTTAATGTATGTATGACGATAAACACTAAGTTAGTCATTGGAACCAGTGAATGATCTGAATTATATTTTTACTCTGTGATCATCAACAGTTATGTGTTTATGATTTGTGATAATGACAGGGAGGTTTTCAACAATAATGTTTGGGGTCATGTCAAATAAAATTGAGAATCACATACTCAAGGTAGCACATGTTATGCACCAAGTAGGCTAGTACTGGTCAGACTAAGATAAGAAAGGTTCAAGTTTGTCAAGTTCTTTCTCTGTCTTTCTGGCTGTTGATCTCTTTCTTCTGGCTTCCTAAATCACAATAAGCAGCAACAGGTATTTGCATGTTGAATTTTCCAACAAACAAATCACACACACATATGATTTAGTAGATTTGAAAAGAAATTCGCTTTTTGGTCTTATATAAGTATCAGTGGGTGTGTATGTTTGTGTGTATGTGTTGATGAGCTGGCACTGAATTTATATTATACTATATATTGTTTGTAGGTATTGTGAGATAACTCAGAGTACACGTGTAATGAATATGATTTATAGATATAAGGCATCTCTTTTAAAGCTGTGATATACTATTACTATATTATAGGATTGTTTTGTATTCCTCATACACTGCCAAAATGTAGTGGCCAAGTGGCCCTTCATTTAGTATTGCTTATATTTTAGCCTAATTTAGCAATTATGAATCATTAGTGTGTTGGTAAGCAGTTTTTATTCAGTGTTAACATTCAGAAATTTTGCTAATTCTTTTTTTTTCAAGGCATTTGCATTTAAGTCTTTCCATGGCTCTGTGTACCTGGTATGAAGACTACACAGATTTCAGAGTGTTTGCCCTCCTTCCTTTTTACACATAATGGTATTATCCCAGTCTGTCTTTCTATGTAATTAGACTGTGTGCCCATCCAAATAAAGTTTGTCTCTGCCTACTTCGATTGTCAGCAGAGCTGAGCAGTGCAGCTGAAGATTCTTTGTAGAGAGAAGTTGGGCTCTCTACAACGCATTGGCTCTTAGAGCTAGCTTGTTCTCGAACGACCCCTCACTAGTACCTAATAAAGCGGCAATCGGGCATATTTGAAGAGTGATTGTGCCATCTAAACTCTGTACAAATTAGCAAACTATTACGATTTCTTGTATAATTTTGTAGAAAAAACATATTCCAAGGGTAGCTATTCATTCTTTCCAGCTTATTTATTTGTTTGTATGCACATATGTACATTGTAACAACAAAAATATGTAGCTTCACTAGAAAGGTCTAAAACCAACGAACGGTAAAATGTGTGTATGACTACTATACATTTCTGTCCCATGACCCATCCCCCCTTGGGGGGAGCAGTGAGCAGCCAAAGGCGGCACTCGGGGATCTAGCGCTGGGTGTCTCGCTCAGGGACACACCTGGTATGGGGGATGGGCTGGATGCTGCAGCTGGGAATCGATCCCGGGATTCCTGCATCCCAGCCCTCTGCCTTAACCACTCTGCTATAGGTGAAACTGTGGCTTAAGATGTGACAAAGACATAATTGTAGGAAAAGGTCTACTTTTATGGACTAATAAAAGTAGATGGGGGAGAAAAAAGATAACACAGAAACCAAAGAATAAATGAGAAGATAAAAAAACAAGAGTGGCATGTAGAGTGGAAGCTTCTTTAAATTACTATTTTATTATTAACCAAGGAGGACAAGTCCTTCACGCTGCATCAGCTGTCCAAATGTCACTGAATTACATTTTAATTTGTTTGGTTATTTAATGGATAACCACACCTGGTTGTCAAGTAATTAAAGTCCCAATATGCAAGATTCTGTACTTTTGCCATTTTGGCGAAGCCCTGCACTGTCTTTGCCAGTGTTTGAAGTCTATTCCCTCCACCATGTTGAGCTGTGTTAGCTTAGCTGTGGGAGACATGGTTCCGTAAAGCGTTGTGCAGTTCTTCTGAGAAGTCTTTGGAATGAGATCTCGAGGTTACTATGACTATGCAGACTATGTAGACACACTCCCTTCTATAATTGTAGCATGTTAGTGATAATATGAAAGGGACAGTTGGATAAAGCTCTCAGTTTTGAATAACAGAGACAGCTTAACTCCCCAACGTGTGCCCACAATTGTCTGACACTTCAGAGATATGTATTAGTATTGATGAAAACAAACTTTGTTTATTCCACTGGTGAATGTGAGAAAATGTGTAATTGTCATTCATGTTATTATTTGTTGTTTTAAGTGGAGAAGGGGTTGTCAGCAGACGGGCCCTCTCCTGCTTTGGCATGTGCCATTTGCTTTTCCATTAATTTAAAGCAAAACACGTCAGGTCTGAGACCTGACATTCTCATTCATGATTCTTTGTTAGACAGCAGAATGTTTTCATCCAAGTTTGACTGTAGGTAAAATTTTTGTGGAATTATTTGCTTTCTACAACTGTCACTGGGGGGTACTAGTTGGCATTATGTCCCATACTTGGTTCAGTCAATACATTTATATTTTTTAAACATTTCATGTTTGCTCAGGTTTAAAGATCTGAAATGGCTTAGTATGACATACATAGAGAGGTTACATCAGGACAGGGTTGAATATTTTCCACAACACAGTACAATAGCACAGCTGTTTCCAGATCCTATTCAGATGTTTCATGATATATAGGTTTTGGCTTTAACATCATATAGACAGATCGCATCCTTGTTTCCCTCATTTGTGTGTTAATTTTTCATGTTAATACCTTCCTAAGATCTAAAGATCCACAATCCAGTAGAGAAATATGAAAATAAATTAAATCAAAGCTTCTGCTTTAAATTTATCACTGTCCTTCACTATACATTTTTGGTGGTGTCGTTATGTGGCAGTGTCGTAGCCAATCACCAACAAGTTTTCAATGAAGAGGTGAACATGATCTTTCATTGCACATGAGACATGACCTTCCATAACCTTGTAAACCATTTAAACTATGAAAAATCAGTTCTCCACTGCAGTGTGTGAATAAAAGCCACATATGAAAGAGTGAGAGGGAGAGAGTTTGTTAAAAGCAAAGTCTGCCTGAGTAGAGAGTAATTTGTAATTTCTTAGGCTACTTTATCACACTTCATTTACACCTGATGGTGGAATGTGGGCTTTATCTGCATCTGCATTATGATAAAGACTCACATTGACATTTACAGCCATGAATTACATGCAATCCCATTCGCATTTATATTAGCAATTAGATCGTGATTTTGTTTAACAATTATTACAATTATGTGCATTGAATAACTGGTTCATTACTGGCATTTTTTCAGCTTCTAATGCTTTTTCTTCATGATGTTGCTGTAAGTTGATCTTGCTACACCTCCGAAAACACTGCCTCCTGTCCCTATTCTACAACTACAGTATCCCCTCCTCTGGATCTGGAAGTCCCACAGGATCATTGCCATGTTACTATGTCCAACCTTCTGTACTTGGAAACGTCTAGCCCTTACTCACATGTTCCTTATGTAGATGATGCTAGCCACTTGGTTGCTCACTGTAAGCTGTCACTGCTAATATGTGTAAGACTTTCTTAGGCACAGTCTGCACCTAGGATCTTGTATAGTGTAGTGTATAGTGATCTATTAATTATAGGCTTTTGGGCCTGTTTCCGTGCAGCTAGTACCTCAATCTGTTAGTCCAGCCACTCACTTGGCCCCATCCGCCACTCATTCAGCTGTTGTGCATTATCTTGGTGTTGGACAGGGTAGAAGCTTCTGTGTAAGTTGAGGTATTTCCAGTACTTCACATCAGCAGCCTCTGTATCCCTCTTTTGCCAGCACACCACATTCACTGTAAAACCATGTTAGGTGGATCAGAGTCAGTGTCCTATTCAGTCTTTTCATACAACTTGAGGTCATCCATGAAGAGGAGGTGGTTGATGTTTACTCCACTCTTGATCTTGTATTTGTACCCACTTCTTGTGATTATCTGATGGCGGGGGCTCACGTCGATGCAGAACAGCAGCAGGGATAGTGTATCACAGTGTTAAATGCTGCACTTAATGATCACTTGTGCTGTTTTTCCACAATCACCTTTCAATATTGTTCTCTGCATGTTGGTGACCATTGAGATTTTGATGTAATATGCATAATTTATGCGTTTCTTGAGGAACCACATGATGATTGACTGTTATGTGTATGGGCTGCAATTCAAAAACAATTATTTGGGAGGAAAAAAAATATGGATTTTTTGTGTTTTATATTTTTTCATAAATATGAATTTCAGTTATCTCCTATTAAATATGGTAAACTAAACATAGTGCCTGAAATTAAATTATTATTCATAATATCCTCACTTCTTAAATGTATGTGACTTGTTCTGGAAATGGCATTGATCAAGTAATGACCTGCAGAAACCAATAGTCAAAAGTTACAGTGAAGCATAAATGCCAAAGAGCTGAACGTCAGTGCTCTTTATGAGTTCAAACTGTGTAAGATGCTTCACGCCAGGACACACCATCATAAGTGATATTACAGCAATCATTTTACCAGTGAAGTGTAGTAGACATTTCCCAACCAAATGACTTTATGTGGTTTTAATGTTGAAGTGGAAAGAGCTCGGCATGGGGAAAATTGACCTCTGACCGTGATAGGCAGGTGTCAGGACCCACAGTGCATCACAGCTGTGCGTAGCTGCAGACCAGTCAGTGCCCATGCTGACCCCCGTATTAAAACCTCCAGGTATTAATGTTGATTGATGGATGGATTTTAAACCCTCAAGTTGTTAGTAAGCCATTCCTTAGGGTTTTACTATTATCCTCTTTTAGACTATTGCTAACATATCACCCTACCCTTGGGAAATACAGTATGTTAACATAATATTAGTTTAAGTGCAGTCTGACCATCTGGTATTGTGGAACATTCATTGTCAGTGAAATAGTACATCCTTTTAGTGAAATATATTTAGGAGGAAAATTAAAGTGAAATTATCCAAGACAAAATATTAAGTACACAGTAACAGTGGTTCCTCATTAATCGCGGGAGTTACATTCGAAAAACAACCCACAATGGGCAGAATCCGCAAATTAGTCAGCTTTATTTTTAAAATTAATAATAATAATAAAATTATTAGCAATGTTTTAAGGCTGTAAAACTCATCACAACACACTTCATTTGCTTTTCTCAGACAGGCATTAACATTTTTACACTTTTCTCTTTTGTTTAAACACTGAGTTCAGACCTTCATAGAAACACTGCTAGCTGTTGAAGATTTATGTAAATTTGGCAAGCTGAACGTATTCTGTGTACAAGAGATGGGGTACAGAGGAGATTGATTTACAATGGTCTACAGCCAATCAGGATGCAGAACCCAATGCGCTGTAAAAATAAGCATACCAAATTACACAAAATGATTAATCAGTTGTTATTTTATGCTGCACTGAATTTAGTACTGGTGTTTTAAAGCTGGGAGTCCAGTGATGTGACAGGGGGGAATTGGTATTCACCTTCTCTGAGCCACTGAGCAGATTATGCTTCAGCTGTGCTTGCTCTTACTAGGGACATGCATTACTGCAAAGGCAGAACTCAGCATGACACATGGTTTGCCAATTAACAAACTGAAGCAAGCGTCCTCACAGCCTGTTCCAGGCATTTCTTTTTATTTATGAGCCTAATAAAAATAGTATTGTCAAAGTCAAAATGAGTATTCAGTCATAATTCATTTAGACACTCACCAGCCACTTTATTAGGCACACCTTGCTAGTACCGGGTTGGACCCCCTTTTGCCTTCAGAACTGCTGTAATCCTTTGTGGCATGGATTCAACAAAGTACTGGAAACATTCCTCAAAGATATTGGTCCATATTGACGTGATAGTGTCACACAGTTGCTGGAGATTTGTCGGCTGCGCATCCATGATGCAAATCTCCCGTTCCACCACATACCAAAGATGCTCTATTGGATTGAGATCGAAAAGGCATTTTTCCCCCACAGAACTGCCGCTCACTGGATGTTTTGCCTTTTTTTGGCTATTCTGTGTTAACCCTAGAGATGGTTGTGCGTGACAATCCCAGAAGATCAGCAGTTTCTGAAATACTCAGACCAGCCCGTCTGGCACCAACAACCAGGCCATGTTCAACTCACTTAAATCACCTTTTTTTCCTATTCTGAAACTCAGTTTAAACTGCAGCGGTTCGTTAGAACCATGTCAACGTGCCTAAATGAATTGAGTTGCCGCCATGTTATTGGAGAGGTATGCCTAATAAAGTGGCCGGTGAGTGTATAGTTCTAGTCTCGTTGCTGTCTGACCACTTACTGTTGAATTCTCTTACTCGTGGCACCTTATGATGTGTAAAGTTAATAAAGTAAGAATGTGACTTGTTGTATCTGTCCATGAAATCACTTTAGATGAGCTTGTTAACTCCAGAGGTAAACAATTAAATACTGTATAATATGCCTTAACAAATTTCCTGCTGTAGATGCACTGTTCTTAGCTTTTTTCTCTTTAGCCAGTTTGACTAAGGTTAATTCTGTCCTGAACTTTGCTGTCCTCAGTGTTGCGTTCAGTAATTTCCTCAAAGCTTGAAATATTACTGTGACATAATCAGAGCAATTCACTAAATGCAAGCTTCTCCTGTGTCTCTTATAAATATATGTATATCTATATATTTATATATAGATATATATATATATAAACACAGGCACTGGCCATATGCAATGAGAATAATGTATAACAGCATGTATGGCAAAGCTCATTTATGTTTCATAGTGCCACCTCTCTGACACTGGCAGCAGACTTTATGTCTCATCTCATATTTGATGATTCTCTTGAATCTGTGTGTTGCTTCTGGCACATTTCTAGTAACACACTACCTCATCCTCTGAACGTAAAATACAAATGAGCAGAGACAAACAGCAAGGGAATACAAATTAGCATTAGGGTCTCGTGAGTAGGAACTCGGAAAGGTAAACAGATGTTTATAAACAGAAAATATAATGAGAAACAAATTAATAAAATACATCAACAACACAATTAGCTATTTGTTATTTAAATTATTCACTGTAATACTTTAAATTATAACAGCTGTATATCTACAGCTGTAAAAAGTGACGTCACACACTCTCCTAGGAGAAGTCCTGCTCCTCTTAGAAAGTAACAGTAGGAAGCTTCATCAATAACTTTCCAGTTCTACTCTGAGTGTTTTTAGTCCTAATTTAACATTCGTAGGTGTGATGGCTGAGATGCTTGATAAATATGGGACCTAAGCAATGTCTGTTCTGAACTTCAAAGATGTTTCGTCATTCTGCCTGAGACACTTGGGATATACAGTTTGACACTTTCTGCTTTAATATTGACAGGTTTGGTAAAAACAGCTCAGCTTCAATCCCCCTATGTCTAAACCTGTACTTAGCTCCTCTTACACATGGATTATTTATTACCTGTCACCTGTCATTTCGCAGTATTGCTTTTATGAATAGTCCTAAAAATGTTCTAAATGTGTATGGGTGTGTTTGAAGTTCATGTTAATAGTATATTTCATCAGTTCTATAGTTATTAGTGTACCGGAATGAGAACATTTGTATGGTTTTCATTTCTACACCTTTTATATTCTACAAACCTAAAACTACCAAATATCACAAAATAAAAACAAATTTGTATTATGAAATAGATGAAACGTGGTGTTCTATCAACAAGGCTGAGACCTGACGGTATCTGGAGATGTAGCACTCAGCAGCACTTAAAGCTGTTAACACTGCTTAGCAGATCACAACTGTTGTAATAAATATCAACTACATTTTATGTCCTTTTCTAAAATCAGGTTCCTCAAGCTGATAGAGCAGATCTGGCCTCTCTAAGAGTTGTTTTATTTTTTAAGTCATTTCAGCCTTAAAACATGGAGGACTGTCTACTTTCACTGTATGAGTCAGCCAGATGTGGATCACAACTAATTCACCATTTGATCTGATCATTTACTTAGTGGACACATTCTGGTCTCCCATGACACCAGAATAAAGAGTTATGGGAGTGTAGATATATAAGTCTGTAAAAAGCAGCTGAAACAAGCTTGAGACTCGATTTGCTGCACTGTATATCCCTAAACTAGTCATCAACTAGCTCATGGCCTGTTATATTGCTGCTCATCAATGTAACATAAATTCCCTCGTGTACACACTCATCCACTTAATTAGAACAAATGAAACTCCTTAATTACAAAGTGATTTATTTGCTCTTTGACTGTGTCACACAGTGAGAAAACACAGAGGCGGGAACACAGCAAGCAACTGACCAAGTCAGGAAGTTATGTTTATGTCGGCTCCCTCATCGTGGAATAAAAGGGCGCTGCTGATAATAAACAATGTAAACAGAGTGAGTTGTGGTGTGATAGAGTAGAGAGGAAGACACAAAAGTCACAAGTACCTTCTATCTTTACAATTAACAAAAGTTAAGCTGTAGTGATTTCAGTTTATCGGTAGAGTCTCATGGCACAAATGACTTGCGGCAGCACTCCTTCACACAGCGGCGTAAGGTGCTGCCCGACGGGTGTAACGGGTGGTAGATGTTGTCTATAACAGTGACTGTTCACTGTCCTCTTCGTTAACATGTCAGCCTCATTCTCATGTAAACACAAATCATGTTGAGTTATTGTTGATCAGTGCTGCACCATGAGACAAACAGCTGACGTGCGCGAGGTTTTATCTTGCAACATTATGTCGTAGAACCTTCTCTCTCTCGTTCTCTCCTCGTTCTCTCACACTGCAGCAGTTATTAATTGTATCTAAGGATTGCTGGAGTGTTAAGAATAATCAGTTGATAATCAGTCATCTAATCAAGAGGATTGAAAGGCAGGTCATTGTCATTTTCGTGCTGGGGCACTACTCTATTATCCTGAATTAATGTATAGGATGTCTATTGAATAACAAACAGGTGATGAATCCAGCTGAGAAACAGTGGAATGTATTCCAGAGCGGCATCACTAATGCATGAGTAGAATTAATTAATGAAAAGCATCTCACATAATTAACGTATATAGGCACAATGGAAACTTCAACAGACGTCTAACCTACATACATCTGAAGTTAAAAAATAAGTAATTGAATGAGTATGTGAACCCATAGCCTAGAAAACATTACAGTAATACCATTTTGACATGTCGCGGGTGTTCAGTAATAATTAATACATTTCTAATAACTGATTGAAATCTTATTAGCTTTACTAATTTTTCATCTTCACATTTCTATCCAAAAGTTGCTCAACTTTCATTTTGTGAAAACTTAATTAGGATTAGAATAAAAATAAAATTAAAAAAATGAAGATACCTTTTAGTTATGCCAAATACAAATGAAGCTCAGAAGAGACTAGATGGTGAGGATAAATTATTGACCAATCATCTTCTTCTTCAACTACGTTACTGGATCTTGTGCTTGG
Source organism: Microctenopoma stevenorrisi (assembly GCA_032270685.1). Lineage (NCBI taxonomy): Eukaryota > Metazoa > Chordata > Actinopteri > Anabantiformes > Anabantidae > Microctenopoma > Microctenopoma stevenorrisi. Next base: position 8,543,524 of record JAUMTR010000005.1, on the reverse strand, counting down.
AGCATGTAGAGGTGATAGAATGAGGTGTAATTGCTCTGATCCCTGCCAGCTACTTTTATAGCTAAATTCTTAACTATTAGTGAGTATAAGTCATTCTTGATGAAGTTTGGAGACATTTTAAGAAACTTTACTCTGCATCTGTCTTTGTCTCCAGATAGATAATCAACATTATGAATTATTCCTGATTATGTTAATGTCTCAATAATGCTGGTACATGGGATTCATTAATATATACCCCTTTAGAACATTCTTTATCTCTGCAAAGTAAAAACTTTAGAAAACCTGTTAAATAAGTAATACTTATTAAATAAGTATTCACCCCCCTCCAAAATCATCACCAGGTGGTTTGAGACACGACACAATTAGGTAAATGGAAATCTTTGGTTAATATGTTTCAAGGAATGTAGTAAAAATATCTGGAAGGTACAACTACTGTTGAATCTGTAATTTGGCCAAAAATGTCATCATGGAGACAAAAGAACAACTCAGGGCATGGATCTGAATATCCACCGGAGTACAGTTAAGGTAATCATTAAGAAGTTATGTGTAAATCTGCCCATCACAGGTCTTTCTCAAAAAGTGGAATAACACACATGAAGGAGACTAGTGAGGAAAGCCACCAAGACACCTGTTACTCCTCTGAAGGAGTTTGAAGCCTCCAAAGTTAAAATGGCACAGAATTAGCATAGCAGCTGCTGTCTGCACTCTTCACTGAGGTTGTACTTAATGAATATTAAGTACACTAAGCACATTTTAATTTCATTTTAATCAGCTTTAGGTTTTCCTTCAGACTATAAACTTAAGTATTTGGCACACAGAACAAAAAAAGGAACAGTTGAATGTTTGGCGTAGAGGATTTGAAATGTTAAGAATTGACCTTTGATCAGGCTTTAATATTGATGAAACAGGACAGAATACAGACTGGAATCTGACACCAAATAACTGTCCCTGTGTGATGCGTGAGAGAAAGGTCCATTAATACATGATAAGCTGGAGATTTGAGTTCACAGCACAAAATATTTGGCATTTAGCAGGACTTGTGTGTGGATCACACACTTTGGCATTTTCTTGGTCAGAAAATGAACAGCTTTACAGCATTGTCTGTAGTACTTTACAAAACAAGCTATAAATAATAACTAAGAAAGCAATAAGTTAAAAGTAAACTTATAATGTATGAACCAAAATGAAAAACGTTGATAATTAAGGACAGGTAGAAATCAGTGAGTGACTACAGACAGGATATTACTGTATAGTAGCTAGTACAAAGTCACCCTGCTGCTGAGGAAGTGGTTTGAACAGTGCAAACGTATCTGCTAAAGGTATGTAACCCTTCTATGTCATCATTAGGTAATGATAGGATAGTGATCTCATATTTTGTTCTTACTCTAATAAAGGAAACGAGACTCAAAGGACAAATATTGTAACTTCATTAAACTAAGATAATTAAATAGTTAGCATTATATACGAATAAGGATCTTTATTGATAGACTTATGTTACAAGATGTTTTACAAAAGCACATTAAAATGGAAAAAAATAATAATAGCAAAACGACAAGTTAAGGCAATAAGACAACAGGAACGCACAGTGAAACAAATAAACGAAATGCAGCAAAACATGGAATATTGTCTAAAAGAAAATGACCATGTTGCTACTAACTTGTAAGGATGTCTGGGAAGTAGGATTGGGCCATAATCTATGGCTGTATTTGTCCTTATAGAATGTTATTAGAACCTGAAATTAATATAATTTGCTCTTTCTAGATAAAAATTATTCTCAAAGTATATATGTAGATGAACAATAAGGTTACTTGTTATGTTTAAAAATCCCCCATTGCTTTTAAATCAGAATCTGTTTATCTGCTCATAGCTAAATAAACCTGTAATGGGTTTTTGACAAAGACATATAATCTGTCGGTTTTATCTGATTATTGAATTGGGAAATTGGGCAGAAGGTACATTTTAAGTAATGAACAATATATCACGCTTTAAATACTTTATCCTCATGTTTATTGATGTTTTTTAATTTGCATAATTGTGAAACCTAGCCGGTTTTCATTCTGCATAAGTATTGCAGCCCTCCATTTCACATTTCCAGGCAAATACAGCTGGTTTCATACTTTAGCCCTTTAAGATATTACTAATTGTTACATACTTCATAGCTCAGACTCACACACCCCAACACCCAAGGAAAGTATAGTGTCACCAGTATCTCAGAGACATTTGATAGATTAGTCATTCTGTATGATTTTATCGAGTGTCCTTATCTACCTTCCTCTGGCTGAAGCTTTATACATATAAGTTCCTGACACATTTTAGTTTTCAGGAAACTGTCAGATGAGCAGTGTCCTTTACATCTTCTTGGATTATATCCAAACTTTCTTATTTCCTTATGTTTTCATTCACCAGGAAAAATGTTGAGGATTGACTTTATTTATCATGATATAATGCTATACTAATAATGCCCCTTCAGTGTTTTTCTTTCTCTCATTTTAACAGTAATAGGAAGTCTATTTTTGCAAAACTGCAGTGACAGAACTTTTCTGGCTATGCCACTGCTGATTAGACATCTGCTGAGGTTGGAAATATGCAGCACTATGTTTGGAATTAGACGAGGTCACCAGACTCCAGTAAAAATGATGCATTTGTGTCAAAGAAACTATAGGAGAGTCCAAGTTCAGTTTATTGTCTGTGTGTGTTGGATTTGACCTTTAAATTAAAGACGATAAGCAAATCTCAACAAACCTCAAGTGACTGTCAATTAAGTGAGCAGTGGCTGTGAGCAGTAATCATGGTCTTCTATGTCTCGTCGGCTACACAAACACATCAAGCCGGTATAGCTTTTATTTTAGTTTTTTATGATTGCTTAGGCACTATCTTTGTAATTACACGGTACTTTATACATACGGCAAACACTTGAAAAAAAAAATACAAAAAATACAAAGTAATTAGGCTAAGTCTCACCTTTTATTTGAGTCTCTCCATAAGATTTTTTTCCAAAAACTGAATATGAGAGACAGTGATGAGGATGTACAGAATAGATAAAACCTGAAATCTGCAGACACAAACAGAACATCTTAATATAACTGTTGTTTGCCAGACTTTCTGGAAAATGAATATTAACACCTTGTAGCTGAAGCTCATTAATGAATAAGCCAAGTTCTTGAGGTAATCTGCTTCTTCCATTCTGCTTCTTGTGAAAGTCCTCAGGGCTGATTTGTTGAACACAGTGTGTGCTGTAGCTTCACTGATACAGAGCTGGCATTTAGAGGTAGAGATGAGAAGAAGCTTATTCTAAACTAATAAAAAAAACAATAATTATACATTCAAATTAAAACATTTGTGGAATGTTTCTTAGCACTGCTTTGATTAATTGATTGTTGGTGGTCATGATGCACATTTCTGAATTCAATTATATTGGAACAGATGTATTTCTTAACCAGCAATTAAATGTAATGCAAAAACATTTGTAATGGTTTCTGAATACTTGACAAAGAAAGAGAATAACCATGACAAAGACCTTTGACGTGAGACAAAGTAGAGTTAAAATGCAGTCAAAAGTCAAATATACCTTAACGTTCTAGACATTTTTATTTGTTATTTCAGGAAAACACAAATGACACAAAAATGTCCTTATATCAATAGAATACAGTGATTATGTCTGGTCACAGTAAAAATTCTAAATATTATATTATCATAATTATCAGATGCTTGGATATTTATGATTTGGAATATATTATCTGTATCTCCTTTAAGAGAAAACTTCTGAAGTGCTAAATCTTTTCTTCAAGTACAACAAGGACAAATTAAAATAACTACTGCATATTCATGAAGAAGATTGTGAAATGATCTGTTTGATGCTCCTGTTTGGCTGTGGACTTGCATCCTATTAACACGTTTCTAAAAACATCTACAGCTTTGCTAATGAACAGACTTTAGTATATTAAGACTACAATTTTAGTTGGGCTATTAGAGTTGTGCAACAGCTAAAAGAACCAGGCTGCACTAGTGTGTATCAAAGGAACATATGTCAGCTCATCAGCAGCACATCTGTAGGCACATCTGGAAGGAGAAAAAGGCCACAAGCCGCAAAGTTAGTTTGGATGATAAGTAATAGACCCTACTTTGTACATTTTGTAGCACTTTTACATTTTATTTTTTGCTTCTGTGTCAGCTGAATATATACACATAAAAAAATATATCAATAAATATGATTTAGCACATTTATTTACACTTTGAACATTTTTTTGCAACCCACCTTCACTCTTTCACACCTAGCGTGTACAGCACCATCAGAATGTAATTCACATTGGAATGTATAGTCGGGAGGTAACAAAGGCGGATGGTAGTATTTTTTATATTCATAATTAATACATCCATAAATGTGTGAATACATGCATGAATGAACTTTTTTTCTCCCTTCTTGCTGCAGTGGATGATGGGGATATGATGGTGAAATGTATAACATCGGTGGTGCATCACAGAAACAAATGACCTCATATAGGCACATGCATGTGTATCACGCTGCCGGCATTTGTCTATTTCACCATGATCCAGTTCATAAGCGTTACCATAATTTAGCACTGGTGTCAAAATGAAAAATAGAAATTCACACAAGCAAAGCTAACTTTAAATCTATTTGTTAGTAGAGAATATCTGTGTTGCTCTGAGCCCCTGTCTGTAGTACCTCCTTTAGATTCTGAATGCATCACATCCACTCCTTAAGCATCTCCTGCCTCTGTTGCCAAACCCACACCACAGCCAGCATGACCCTTAGCATCACAACAACAGAGCCTGTCCACAACTGTGCCACAGCACCCAGCACATGATGTGTTTGCGAGTGTGTGTGTGTGTGTAAAAGAGTGTGGGCGTTTCTTTGTTTATCTTCTCAGTATGAGTCTAATTAAAGTTTAATTCAGTGCAGAATACTTATAGTACTACATACTTTATTATTTATTTTTATTATTTATTATTTATTTATTACATACTATAGTACTTATAGTATGATTGAGGTGCTGAACACTGAGCATTATTCACAACCTCTTTGACAAGAGTGAGACAAGGAGAGGCAACAAAACAATAGAAACAGGAAGCTTCATCAAAACTGCAGGGAGAATTGATCAAACCGTGAAGCTTTCTAAAAGCTGTTTTTATAGAAAATGAATCAAAGCAATAAAAGAAAATCTGGGACCCCCTGGTTTAAGTTCTCTCACATCCCAGTGTACCATTCATTTACTTATGAGAAAATTAGTGTTGAGATTTGTTTAATTCTGTTATTAACATCAAGTAATTTCATCCACAGAAATCTTCTGTCTGAGAGGATGTAGAGAGAGGGGAAGCTCCAGTTTTCTAAAACATAGGAAGACTGATTCATTTCCTCTCTTCATGCCTGTTGAATTATACTGGCTGTTTAAATCATCCATCGGACACCTTTATTTAGCTGACAAATCAGTGCGATCGTAGATCTGTCTGTAGCAGTTAGTCTGAAGACTCCTACAGCATAGCAGCATAGCAGAGGAATTGAAAGTGAGTGTAGACTGACCAGGAGAAATAAGAACACCTGCAGAATTTAAGTCTTTGTTGAAGATGTTTTAACACACAATGAGGTCAGATGTTATTTTGGAGGGCAGTGACCCTCAAATAAGAGAGACTGAAGATACATACTCCCTAGAAAGACAGCTGAGAGGAGAGATCATGTTTTGGTCATATATTTCTATGAATGTATTAAAATGCAAAAAAAAAAAAACCCACAAAATTGTTTTGCAGTAGAATTATAACTGCATTAATGTTTTGCCAAATCTAAATGTAATATTATGCAACCAATCGTTAAACAGTATCTAATTTTGTCTCCATATTCAGTCCATTCATCCCAGGAAAATATTTTTAAAATATTTAAAATTTTATATGAAAAGATAAAATCCCAGTTCGATTTTGTACAAGCAACCTCATTAATTCATCATTAAGCACAGATCAGACCTGCTTACAGAATTATTTATTTCAGAATCTCTGATAATGATACTAATGACCTTGCAAAGACTACAGCTCCCAGTGAGAAATGCTATAAATTATTCATCATCATTATTTTATTATTTTGTTTGTTGTTTGAACTGGGTTTGATGAGCTGCTCATTTCCTTACAGTGGCTCTCACTGCTTTTCTGTTCAACAGGGTCTGCTGTCAACAACATGATGGTGATGGAAGGCACCCTTTGCATTCATGTTCAATGTCTTGAACAAAGAGCGGGGTGTTTATCTGTGATTGTTTGGTGCTGGGATGTGACTGGGATTATGCATATTTGTCACATTTAAATAATAATCAAACTATCATGGTCACAATAAGTACTTGCGGTTTTACTTAAAATCCTCCCATTTTTCTGTCTACTGGACCTCTGCTCTATGTCTAATTGCAGTTTGACACAACCTCTCATTGGATCCATACAGACCTTATACCTCACAAAAACAAGTTTTGAATGTTAAACAAAGATAACAAAATGCTGTTTTAAATTTTGTTTTTTTTTTTAACTTGGACTTTAATATTCCCTAACCAGGGCAAATTCACTTGCAACACAACAATACAAATAACAGAACAGTGACCTGTGATTAGAGATACTATAGAGAAATAATTAAACAAGATGGAAACATAAAAATAAATGAATTTTTAATTAAAAGAAAAGCTAAGATGTCAAAACTACAACATTTTTCTCAGTAGTACTCATGTGTTTTAGCTATAAGCATATGTCTTGTGTGCACATTTTGTAATCTGACATGTTTACCAACAAGATGAGGCACAAACCAAACTGAGCCTTTGGTGGATGCTTTTTAACTGCTAACTATTAACCTGCAAATTTTTAAATTCTCAAGGGTGTTTCTTGAATATTTATTTGTATTCTTAGTTTTATTTTTGCCGTTGTGACGTGTGTGTGTGTGTGTGTGCGTGTGTTGAAGGTATTAAACTTAAAATTTGCTTGTAGAGTATTTGCAAAAGTACAACACACAAAATCATGCTTTTGTCAGATAAAATGTTAAATCAAATGTATCTTTATAATTCTTAGTCAGAAATCATGATGCTCATCAAACTTTCTCCCAAATCAGATAATGGGAGTTATAAAGATTTGCAGTTCACTGCACTAAGACACACTTAGATCCAGAAGAGCCTCAGCAATTTTCAGTGAGGAATCAGATAAAACGCATTTGCCTTTTCAGATACTCATCATGTTTATCACAGTGTTAGTCACAGAAACTCTCCAACCTCCTGCAAGCAGCTGAATCGACCTTTCTTATCGCCCAAAGCAGAAAAAGAAAAAAGGTAGGAGGAATAAAAGACCCGAATGAATGGAGGAACAATAACAAGAAACCGTAAAATTGATTTTGGCTCTGTTTTTCTCAAACAAAAGGAGACAATGCTCGACATGCACACATATTGTGGTGAAAATGAGGTTTACAACTGATAAAAGAAAACAGACAGAATGTGGTGTGTGTGTGTGTGTTTGGGGTGGGGTGAGGTGGGATGTGACCCAATGAGATAAAAGTGACAGAAAAGAGCACTGAAACCAAAAAGGAAGGCAGAAGGGGAAATAAATAAAATGTCGATAACGAAATATTCTTATATGTTAAATCTTGCAGGTCATGACAGGGAACAGACATTTTCGTTTTTATTCTGTCATGATGATTCATCTGTCACCACCTGCAGAAAAACCAATTTTTTTTCACAAGAACTGTTCCAAAATGCAGGTGCCCTTAGTCATTTTCAAGTCATATAAATTCAAATGTTGTACATGCAGAATACAACCTGCTGCCAGTTTGCCCAGTTTGATGAATTTGTATTTGCATCAGTGTGGGGACACTTTTAGTGTAATTCCTGACTTTGTGGGCAGAGTTTATTACTTTTCACCTTAGCTTTATTACTTACCTAAGTTGTCCTTGCAGAAAGTGATCAGTTTTAGGCCAAAACCAAAATATTGTACACTTTTAACAAAATAATTCTCCAAATCCACTGACTAGTTTAGACCTCAGTTTTTGAGCTATAGTTCAGCTCATTGAGGCTTTCAAACTGATGAACCTGCACACTGTAATTTCGACTCGCCTTCTATATAGATGTAATGGTGCCTTTTAATGTAGAAACCGTGCACAATGGCATGTCACAGGTCCTCTTATGACAAAAAAGGATCAGGCAAATTTGTCGGCATTCCTACATAATGCTTAGTGCACAGGAGACTCCATTGGAAGAAACATTAGATGTCTGCAGCAGGGTTACAGCAGAGAGTTGGGTGGTAGTCATGATTTTGTGTTGCTGTACAGTCCTATCTCAGCTACACACCTGAAAACTATGTTTAGAACGTTTGTTTTATCTCTCTCACAGTTTGATTATGACTGTTTGGAGATGTTCAATGAGCATCTTTAGCATCACCTGCCAAAGTGCATGTTAAATCATCAGAGTTGAACGTTGCGAGAGGCGTTACTGAACTGAAAGGACAAGGCCTTTGGACTTCATCACACTTCCAAGATTTAGACACACTGACTCCCTGCATATTAATATATTGTAGTAATAGTACTGTACAAAGGAACAGGAACAAAAAAAGGAAGGTGACTCAGCTTTTTTAACCTGTGACTGTGTGTATGTGTAGTTCCTCTAACTAATACGAGAACCTGCAGGTGTGGTAGTAATTAGCCCGGAGTTGGTGCTAATTTGTAATAAATTGATTCTCTCCAGCTGTCTAATAAAAGCAAATAAATTCATGCCTCATTCATTTGTTCATGTGTGGAGTACTGTACATGTGAGGTATATGTTATGAGTTTCATAGCTACAGCCATTTGAGGAAATTTTGACCCAGCTAAAGACACAGCTAGTTTGGCCTTAACTTAAACATACAGTATGAGACAGTTACACAGTCTTATTGCAGTACAATACTTACAAGTACTGCAGGGACATACAGCAGTGTTAGTGTTACACAGCTGCTGACAGCACACTACATTGGTACAGTAGAAAACCACTGCATCTCTATCTCCCTGCTCTGTGGTACAGTGCTGCAGGCCACCTGGTGTGCTTCACTGAATGCCAGCTCATTCCCTGTTGTGGGATTCGTTGCTCAGATTCGTTAATAGTGTGTATGTAATTAGTGAGCAAAAAGAATTCAAAGCAGCGGTGCTTCTGGTGTCCCCCACAATCACTGGTGCTCTGGTAGGAGAAATAATTTGCCCTACAAGTTCCAGAGACTAGGTAATGTACTCTTAAAGATTGTGCACATTATTCACACATTATCTTTATATTCTGGAAGCAGTATTCAAGTGTTGTGTATGTTTTCATAAACTGGAAAATGTGCTGAAAAAAGATGAACAATGAGCAGAATTTTTGGTGACATTGTGGAAACAACGGTACACATTATTCTAGGGTAAAATTACTCTGTAAAAGCTAACTTTGGGTTAACCTGTAGCCTCCCTAGATTGTGACACTATTGGTCGCCAACCCCCAAAAAGGTATTTTAATTCTGATGAATATTAGCGGACTTGCAAATTAATTCGGTAGTGTCTATTGACAATTAGGTGAATGTGACTGCCCGGTTAGTGGGATGCATGGTCATGCTGGCGATGATGGTGCTTTGGTTTATAGTATTGATTTGTGTAGAGTGTATCTGAAAACAGACTTGCAAAATTGCGCCCCCCAAAAAAGAATTTTACCAGCCGCTACTGACGGTAACGATCACAGGATATGAACATCATCATTACCTCAACATAATCATTGCAGAATGCATTTTGGGATACTGAAGGCTGCCAAATTATTACAGACATGAAAAACATTTGTGTTTTGAGGAAGACCTGTAACGAGTGTGTTTCCGACAAATTCACACGAACAATAACCACTGAGAAAATGATGATGGATAAGCAATGAAAGTTCTGTAACATCCATCCATCCATCCATTGTCTTCCGCTTATCCGAAATCGGGTCGCGGTAACATACTTCATATTATTAGATCACAGAAATAGTGAAAAAGTTTGACCTGTGGTATTTTTAATTATGTCATTGTGTTTCATCCATTTCCTCTGCAGTTGTGTAAAAGTGGCACTCAACTGGAAAATTTGTGCCATCAGCTGTTTATCAGTTTGCTCAGTCATAGTGCATAGTCATGTATTCTTGCTTTTTCTTTTCCAAATGTTCTTCGTGTTGAATTAAATGTGGTCTACATTTGGGTGGCAGCTCACTAATAGTTTGGCTTAATGGGATACTGGAATGTGGCAGCGTTATCATCAGTGCTTCACCCATGATGAAAAATGTGTCCTTTTAAAAGGTTTGAGGTCTAAAGTAGAGAAGCTTTTTTCAGTTTAATTTACTATTTTGAAACGTAGTAGTTGTAAAAGTGAACAAAAATTGCAACCATTGTAAAATCAAAAGGTGACGTTGGATTATTCCTATTAATGTCTTTTCAGTTCTGTCTGCAGATTTGATGGTTATTTTACAGGATTAGACTTCTTTGACTTCTTTCTTCTTTGACTGGTGTCTACATGTAAATTGGGTTTCCAATATTGATGTATTGTATAACATATACAGAACACTTTGTTGCAGTTTCGCTTCTCACCACTCTCACAGCAGAGACAGCTCACTGCCCCGCCCATCCAGAAAACTTTCCTAGCAAATTAGAATACAGGAGGAAAGCAAACTCATGGAGAGAGCTGTGAATGCCCAAGCAAAACCTCTTGAGCAGAGGTCATTTGGTACTGGGCCGCAGAGAAAGAAATCTTCAGTATTTTCAAAATAAAAGACTTGCAAAGTCTGCTCTCCATTTGTAAACATGCCTGGTGTTGTCTCATATTCAATATTATTTTTAGGTCATACTGCCCAGTGCTACAAGGTTAACCAACTTTGCGCTTGATGACAGATGTCACTACACTGCTTGTGACAGTTAAGTCAAAAAAAATATTTCAGTTTTCTCTCACTAATATTTTCTCTGCAGCCCTCTGTTCATTGTTGTCTTTGCACTCATACACTCTGAGAAATCCCTGCAGTTCTTTCCGTCTGTGTGTCAGACAGTGCTGTGAAAGTGCCTTGTAACTTCACAGAGCTCAGCAGTACAGGATGTCATTATGCAGCAGGTTGGACACTCGGTTCACACTCAGTCCGGTAAATCTTCCCTGCAGGCGGCAACTAGAGCCAAATTAGCTCAGCATTACCATCCATTAAAAATGGACATCAGAGTAGCAGAGATGAGCAAAAGCTACTTCATTATTACTATTTAATGGTTAGTAGTGGATTATAGACACAACAAAAGGACTGTTCAAGTTGATTCAATAAATTGTGAAAGCTATTTGGTAAATTGGTTATTGTGATGACGGATGGTGCCGAAGATGATGATGGAAGTTAAAATGAGCCCAATAGGTGAGATAAAAATAGAGAAGGCCTGCAGCTGATCTACAATAGTCAGCAATGAAGCTTCCTATCCCACTATACACAGTGCATTCCACAGATCAGCGCCTGCACAAACACACCAAGGGAAGAGTTCATGTGTCTGTGATATTGCCACTGGCTCTGAACAAACACATGTAGCTCTCACCAGCCTGCTCCACTGTTTCAGCCTGAGGGTTTCTCTATAAACTATAGGGATGCAGTAGCTACTGTGGTCTGATAACACAAAACTTAGCAAAACACAGGATGAGGTGAATACTTTGATAGAGTGAAGCTAGAAAACAAACACAAAAAAAGAAAGCTATCACAAGATACTCCTAGTATATCTCGTGTCTAAAGTACACACAAGGTACATGATGAATAAACACAGTTCACAGCTCAAACACTTTTAATTTCTATTTTTTAATGTTTTAACTTTAAATTTCTCCGAAAAGTTTCTTCATTTTCCACTTTACTGAAACTTTGAACTTCACGTGTGATCATTGATCATTCTTCAGTTCAGAGAGATACGAGAGAGAGAGAGAGACAAGATTCCAAATCAATGAATCCAGTGCACAAAACCAGTTCCATAAGGGCATGGGTGACTGTGTTTGGCCTGCACATTGCCCTGACCTCAACCCAAAAGAACAACTTTGGGATGAATTACAGTCGAGACTGCGTGGCAGGCCTTCGTGTCCAACATCAGTATCTGACCTCACAAATGCTCTCCTGGAAAACTGGAAGGTAGGATCTGGAACTCACTGTTGTTTAATATTGCACATAAAGCTGTTTCAGGCTTTGAGCATTTAGCATCAAGAGAACAGCATAATATGGAGTCAACTGTGCCTAAAGCCTAGTGATACAGCGCAGTAGTGTTGGCAACACTAATTGGATATATCTCATTAGGGCATAGATGTTGAGTAACAACCAGTTACAAAAGCTCCTTTTTTCTTGTGTGTGTTTTCTCTGAGGTGATGGGCAGGATTGACATTATAGGATTCCTGTATTCTCCTGTGTTTGTGAACAGAGTTTGTCAGGATGCAGCACTGCAGAGGGAAATAGCTAGCCTGATATTAGCAAATAAAAAATATTAGTCAAACCTGAAATCCACGAGGAACTGAGGAGGTGCAGAACATGGGAGAAGTGCTGCAAAAACTCGGTGAGAGGATAATCTATAAAATGGATGGTTCATTACCGCTGACCAGAACAAGACAATATACTCAGTTCTGATTCACTGTAACTGGATGGTTTTCAGCTGGTCAGGATGAACAGCCCGTTATTGGTCTAACATGGATTTGCTGTGACACGTAAACATAACGTAGGTCATCTGCCGCTTTAACTTGTGTCAACACAACGTAGCTCTCTCACACACATTTACATCACACAAAAGGGTTTTATGGAATAGGGTTTATGTCTGATTCACAGCTACAGGAAGGATTAGTTTGAGGTTTTCACTGTCATAGGCAGTGCAACCTGTTTGTTTATTTAATAAACAAAAAGGATCATGATATGTACTCATGAGTTGGTGGATCAGATTGGATTTCATGACCAATTTATGCAGAACCCCAGAAAATTGCATACGGTATCATTACATTTTCTTGACAGCAGTCGTTTAGTTGTATTTCCATTTTAAACACCTAGTATGATTTATCCACTTTTAAAACTCATTGTGTCGTTCAAACTACAGTTGTAATATGACATTGAACGGGCAATGTCAAAAGGAAATACTGTATATATTTTAGCCTTTAGTCTTAAAGAAGACTTTAGTGAATAAGCCACTCAGCCTGTCAGCACAGTATAATTTGTATGCTAATGCTCAGTCATGATGGGCTGATTCAACCATGTAGAGCTTTACCCTGGACGTTGCAGGAGGTGCACCATTTCTCAATCACTACTCCTCCTTGTGTGAGAGGACTGTATCGCGTGGGTGGCTTTATTGCAACTTATGTTAGAGGAATGCTAAGTGGCATGCTCTGTAGGTGGACCAGGAAAGTGTGTCATTTAGACTCTTTACCTGCAAAGCACTAACATTTCTTGATGTTCAGTTGGAATAAACTTAAACTTCTTTATTTGTCACATACATCACTATACAATGTACAACACAGGGACACACCTGGTACGGGGGGATGGGCTGGGTGCCTCAGCTGGGAATCGAACCCGGGGCTGCTGCTTCCCAGCCCTCTGCCTTAACCACTCTACTCCCAGGCCGCCCAGCTTGTGTGAAGAAAGACTTTAGTCTTTTTGATAAATTTTTTCTGCTTGGATATTTCTTTCTAATCCCGTCCTCTGTTGATGTTACAGGATTAACCAGTCTCTGGTTTATGTTGGTATTATATTGACATGGCATGCTGCATCTTTGAACCCAGGACGTCCAATGCTAAGAATACACTCCTGGTCAAGCAAAGAGAGTGTGGTTTTACAATTGCTGGTGATTACAGTGATCAGGAATACAGGGGCCTGCTCAGATAGTGTGTATGATAGTGATGTTTATATCCTATTTTTTGACTAGATAGGAATATGAATTTCCAATTACCACAGATGTAGTTATGTATTTGGGGAATATTGCAGCCAAACTCATACTAAGCCCTTAGCACAGAAAATAAAATCAACACCCAAACATTGTGAACCAGTTTGTTCTCTGAAGCAGAAGTCAATCTATAAACTGCAAGGCAAAACACTCGCTGGCCACCAGAAGTCTTGCTGGTGCCATGCTCTTCAGGGCAAAGGCTTTTTTCACAATGAAAGAATGCCGCTATCTTAATCCCTTGCCATCTGCAGATGAGGAACAAAGCTGTGTGTTTGTTGTTGCACACTGTCCAGCAAGCAAACATACAGCTCTGTATTATTATCCATGAAGTGAAACTCAAAATTGAACTCTAATATGTGTTCTGATTTTGTCAATACAGCAGCAACTAGACACTAAACACAACTGTGAATGTAGGAAATTGTGACCATTGTTGTGAATTTCCGTGCACTTGGAGCAATTGTTTTTTTATCTCTAACCCTTCCTTGTATGTGCCCATGATGGAACCTGAGGGTAGTGGAGCCAAACAATCCTCATCAACTTTTATATAACTAGATCTAATGAAGATATATTAATAATTACTGTATTTACAGTGCATGCACACACACACACACACACACGCCAATCCCAATCGAATTTCTATTTGTTACTATAACATCTGTGACTTTACCAACAACACCAGCCTCCCACACGTTTTTACACTTGATGTTCCACTGAGACGCCAGATGGATACAGTTTTATTTGTCACAGTGGTGTTTAAATGAGATAATTTCATGGTTTAGATAACTGTGTATGTCTTTGTATGTATGAGGTGGTGGGTGTACGTAGGCATTTGTACTTTGTCTCCTCTTCATTATTGTGTCTATGTACAGTATATTCTCTGCTATTGTCTTGATCCAATATGCTGAATGTATACTACAACACTGATTTGAGCTCGTAAATATTAATGTACAAGGTCCCCAATGTGATTTGACTGTCATATTTATTCCTTTCATTACAGCAGTGTTCAAGTAATTGTTCTTGTAGAGGCTGAGCTGGGTTGTATCTCTCCATTCAATACTAGGTGAAGAGTCATTTTGATGATTATCTGCTTGCAGAAATGACTGTGAAGTATCTTTCCACCGGTCCATAATAAGTCCTCTCACATTCACTAAAACCTCCACATGGAACTTTTTTGAAGGACAAACTCAGGTGAAAAAGGGCTCTGTCCCTCAGTCTGGAGAGTTTTGAAGATCAGACAAACAACTCACTGCTGGCTGGGATTGCTGACACTCTTCCTCATCTGTAGCACAGTTCACACAGTTTGTTATAATGTGAACTGGTAAAAGCTTTAGGCTCAGGTAAATAAATCTGCACCCTCAAACACTTTCTTATGAAGAGTCAGTGACGGGCGACTGAGTAGAACCAAGCAGAGAGTTCAAACAGAGGACCGAGTCAGTCCTTGTGACGGTCGCCTTCACAATCCATGCGCTTCTTAACACAAGCATTAAGTGGGTGGAAAACATGTAGGATTGTGTGTGTGTGCATGTATAAGGTCTGTCTGTCGATGTACAAGTATGAGTTTTAATTGCGAACTGCATAGAATTTTCATTTTCAATGTAACCTATAGATTTTTCCTAATAAGGCTTTTGAATCTATAGTAGAATAGAGAATATATTGAAATGAAAAGGGAAGCCGAAGGTGAAAGGACTGAGAACAGAAAGACAGCACAGGGCGCCGCTCATTGGTATGGAAGGAGTGAATCTATGTGGGGGCAGATGAAAGGAGGCAGAGAAATATATGAAGCATAGAAGCTTGAAGTGGCACCAACATTCGAGTTTTTAGTTTACCGAACAAAGGATATAGCTCTCCTTCATCCCTTACTCATCTGGATATATGCGCATTGCAATCTTTAATATAGATGATTAAAATATGTTAGCATCTATTCTACAGCAAAAATACAAAATCAGTTTGAACACACATACATTTCTGTCTGGTGTTGAGAAAAGCAGTTTTAACCTGCACATATTCACACTTGTTGTTTTCTAACATTTCTTACGTGCTGATTAAACCTCCCTATCCCATATGGTGAAATAATAATCATGCAAAATGAAAATAGAAAATGTATTTTGACCTATTGTAGTTCAAACTTTAAAAATAGGAGGTGGCTCTTCACTAACATATCTTATGTAGGCCAATACCCCTCAGCTCTCTGTTTAAATTTAAATCTCAGCCTCGCCTGATGTGAACTTTGTGACAGTGTGAAGTCAGTGTTTGTTCTCTTGGTGAGCTACAGGGATCATGTGTGCCTAGTCCTTTGTCCTGTACTCTCATATCTTTCCATGTTCACCAATAGCTTATCCATACCTGGACAGCTGTCCTACCTCCCAGTTTGTCTTCTGTCAGAGCCAGAGGGCTGGAGCTGCTCTATACTGTCCTCTTTACTCCCCAGACAGAGCAACTACCCATAGACCAAGCTCCATCTTCTGTCCTTCAGTCAGAACAACATTGACTATGTCCTTCAGTTATATCATTGACGGTGTCCTTATGTCTATTTTCACATTTCCTTCATATAACAGCGATTCCAGATGTTTGGCGATATTTCCCTGAAAAATCAGAGCTGTAATGAAATATAAAGCTATATGGACTTTAGAAGTTAAAAAAAGTCGAACTGAACTGAATTATTACATCCCTTTAAAACATAGCTATTCATTCTCTTTGTGCTTGAGATATTAGGACAGGCTAGTTGCTTTGTTTTTGCACAGTCTGATAAGGAGCAATACTTTTATGTGGGTTTCCAAGCTTTTGTTGGTGTAACACAGTATGTGTCCATATTTATCTCACCTTCCTCTGTTTCCTCTTTATTATTTTTCTTCTACCATCTGCTCCTTTCTTTACTCTTCTGAACAGTGACAGACATTGTGCCATCAAAGTGTTAGCCAATGTGCCGTTGTCATGCAGGGTATTAACATATTAATGAATGCTATTATGCGGCATGTTGCAGTTCAGATCAGCAGAGGCTGTAAAGAGCCCAAAGGTTAGATTAGCAGGCTAATGAGCAGTTTTTTTTTTGTTTTGAAGCCCATGAACAGAGATTATTGCAGCGGGAAATCCACAAACACATTTGGCTTATGTAAAGGAAGAAATACCTGGTATTTATTTGTAGTCATATGAATATCCCAGGTATGAAAGTTGTTGATGAACTACTGTGTCTAAATGTAAATCAATATTCCCATTCCCATTTGTGGGACAATACCCAGGTGGACAACGGACCAATGTTAACTCATGACAGAGGAGACATGTAATTTTCTTTTCTGTCATAGAAATATACAGCACTCAACGACACATGATCTACTTGCCGTATTTACTCTTGTTGCTCCCGCAGCACACATCTTAACCAATAAGCAGATAGGACGTTCTCACGTGATTTGAAGTTTCGGTTTGGTTTGTTTCGATTTTTTCCCTCGTGATTTGAAACCGAACCATGAGGAAAATGAAACAATGATACAAACTCATCAACTGATTCCGACCAAATGCAAATGTACTGTGGTGTGATAATGTCCTTAAACTTATCAGTACTGGAAGAGCATATAGGAGAAGGAGGCATCACATAAGAACTAGTGGCTAGTAGACTTGAGAGCAGACCACAGCAACCGTCCTGAACAAGCCCTGGTAACCATCAAATTGGCAGACATCTAAAAAAGTGTCTCAAGTAAGAAGAACTGGACATCACCTGGCCTAACATGAACCACTCCTACTGGCTAAAGAAGCTAGCTGCACTTCATGAGGACCTGGCAGCAAAAACAAACCAGCTGATAATGGAGGGGACCCTCCCAGAGTTGAAGACCACTGACTGGATAGCCCTCATCCTGAAGGACCCCCAGGAGCAGCTAGTCCCATTTAACTTCTGGTCTGGCCAGAGGAATTTTATCATGGAGAGTAAATGCACAAAATTATGGGGATGTGTTTTACTTTTAAATAAACAATTTGAACCCAACACTCTAAATTGTCTTAAAAGAACTAAAATTAATGTGGAAATGTATGCAATTTTATTACGTATGTCACTTTTCCAGATATTTTTAGTTACAAAAAAACTACTTCTAATATTTGAAGACACTTCCTTTTACCAAATATGCAGTCTCGCTAATGACATGCAACTTGCTGAATGCTGAATCCTAACATCAAACCTGATTTAAGCACCTAACTACATTTATTTATAAAAGACTTCACTAGTCATCTCTAGTCCCAAGTAGATAATAAACAAAGGCAGTTGATGTAAAAATTGATTTTCCTATTGCTCAAGTGAATTGTTTGTCCCACTGTCAGAATGAAAGTAGGTATGCAGCACGATAGGACTTGAAACAGGCCAAGCAAGGCACAAAACTAGGCCATGCCACTGGTTATCTATCCCAGTGGCCATACCAACAATTGTGAAAATTTCAAAACCCCTCTTCGTCTGCAAATGAGGCTTTTTTAGTGCTCTTACTGACTGTCTGACTGCTGGGCCCGTGACTGATGCTGTCTGAAGTCTGTCTGTCACATCTGGAGTAAGATTAGGAGCCAACAACTGTTCTGAACAGCACAGTTAACACACAACAAAGCCTTTCTAATACTAATTACTTTGGTTAGCTGTGGTGGCAGAAGGATGAACAAAAGGGCTACGTTAGGGTGGGCTAAGCTAAAGAACAGGAACAGGTTACACTAACAATTAACAGAAACAAGTAGCACGAGGACACGGTACGCATGTCAAAAAAAGCATCTCAGTGTCACCATACATAATTATACAGTTATTACTTTATAATATCAAAATGCAGAATAACGTGCAGGTAGCGTGGTCAAAACAGTTTTAATCATATTTCAAACATGTTTTCAGGGGTAGTGATGGCAATGTTTGAGAGAATGAGACTAAAAGTAAAACAATGTTGCACATGGTCAGTCATGTTAATCTAAAAAGAGAATTGGACCTGACCGATGAGAATGAGCTAACAAGTCTGAAGAGACTTGGCAGCAGAATCTTCATTAGAACTTTTGAGGCTTTTACTTTTCTATAGTTACTTTACTTTACTATAGTCAGCTCAGGAAATAATGCTGATCCTAGTATTCACATGCTGTATGTTATCCACAGGCTTAATAAAATCTATTTAGTTTTATTTCTATAGCGCCAATTCACAACAGAAGTTTTCTCCAGGCAAATATATAATATAGACTATATATGATAAATGTACACACATAAATAAATTATAAACTCTACTCACTTTCACAATCCCTATAAACTAATTGTCTTTCATATCTTAAGATATGTGATCTTGTCCCTCTCTACATTGTAATGTAAATGGGGTAGTGTGACAATTTAATCCGTTTATTTTAATAGCACCAAATCACAGCATAAGTTACCTCAAGGCACTTTACAATTGGTTATTATGGAATATAAGTATGTCCGTTATACAGGAAACGCAACAATTTACTGCCATTGGAATCATACAACCTCTAGGTGGGGATACCTGCAGAAAGGTAGTGAGAGTGGAGGGTGGAGTTACGCCAACCATCAAGTAGAGTGTTGAACTGAAGTGTCAGTTCTTTCTTTAATTCTCTGTAAATAGACAATGTCAATGTTGGCTCAGAGTTTAGAGCAATTGAACTATATAATGGAGACGTAATGAAGAGGAAAGGACTTCCTAATTGTGTTTTTCAATTAATTAAGTAGTTGGTGTGAGTCTGGTAGATATTTAATATCTATCTAATATCTATTTTTTTGCTCACTGCCTGCATATTCTGACTAAATTCTGTTTATGATGAGTTAAGTTACAAAGACCAGTGCTCATTGCAATTGGGTCTGAAACAGAAAGAGATGCTGTGTAGTCATTTGGCTCCATGTCAGAGGCTAGATGTTATCAAACCAAAGTCTTTAGGGACGCTTTTGCATGTTTTGCTAGCCAACTGAGAGCTGTAGTGTTGCAGCACACAGTGCAATTATAATAGGAACAAAACAGTCATAAATCAACGCTCTCAGCAGAACCACAGGTAATCAGCTGAGGGTCTGGTGTGATGGAAACCACTGGGATAAAGTCACTAGAAATAGACAAAGGAGCTCTTTATTCGGGACAAAGACTAACAGCAGAGAAAACTAGAGCTCCAAGACTCATTAGCATCAGAGGACCATCGTATCTCTAACTTTATTGTAAATGATCCACTTCTGGAGGTCACAGCTCAGTAGACTGGGTGCTATATTGTCAGATATAGAAGATACTGTAGATCGATAACTAGATCCTTTTCCTCAACTATATCCTGATAATTGCACTTTAATAATGTGTGAATGTGATTTCTTTTTCTCTTTGGCATACAGCATGCGTACTGCAGGATAACTACACCCCTCTGCAGCACCTCATGAGTCTGTGGAATGACCCACACAGTAGAGTTAAACTCTACTGCAGTGTGTTACATTTGGGTATTTAAAAAGTCACAATGTTACACCTGAGGCAGATATGTGAATACGAATATATGAGTCTGTGGGCTGGTCGTAAAGCAGGAAAAATTCAACATTAGGTCTTAAGGAAAATTGGGTGAAGCAGAGTGAAAAATACAATTTTATCAGCACACAACTGTCAATTTTAATCCTTGTTCCCTTGGACCTCGTGTATTTAGAAACCTATTTCCCTCATTTTTGTGACACGTGGCAATAAAGTGTGTTTTCAGTATGGGCATGTTCTATGGGAACATATATTCCCATAGTGAGTCTTAAATCTTTCAACTTCATAGTGAGTACAACCCCCGGTTCCCCAACATGAAACTTTCAAACTGACATTGAATGGTTTATATGAATACAGGAACAGCAAGAGCTAGATTTTAATTATGAATCAAGACACTTAGAGGTCAGGAACACGTATTGGGACTCAGTAAAATTACTTTGTTGTCTGTGTTTTCACAGGGGTGATGTCTCTGCTGTAAAAGCTGTGTTCTAACAGTTGAAGGGTTTAAGTGTTTTGCAATGCATTATTGGCAATTTTCTAGAATCTGTCCCATCATTTAATTAAATGATCTACATTACAATGGTGTTCAACATTTGGCATCTTACATGCTATTTCTGTAGGAAAGTCCAGGTCCAATACCTTTTGAGTCCAGCTGCCAATTAAGGGCCCTTTAAGTGCATCTGCATTCAATAGTTTGTAACAGCACAGTGAATCTCTTCAATGCTGTGCTTATACTTTCACAGCTTCACAACATTGCATAAGCTTTTTTTCTAGTGAGTTGTTAAACTCTTTTAATTCCTTTCAACATCTCTCCTTGCATCTTCTTGAATCTATTTGCTTTCTTACTTTTCTTCATTCTCTGTCAGATCTTTATTGGATTTTTTTAAAGTCATATTTTTCTCTTTGTTTTTATCTGTCTTGGAATAATTTTCACAAAGCTGCCTGAACATGACTGACAATAAATCATTAAGCTGTGGCTGAGCCACAGTTTCTTCTGAATAGAGCAATGGAGTCCATCTCACCGCAGGGCTACTTAAAAATAGTCTTATCAGATTTCAGTTGACCTCATTTGACCTCATCGACTGCTGGCATTTCAAAATGCAGCTAAAAAAGATGATAAGTGCAATGGGATGAATTGGTCACAAATGGTTATCAGTATTATTAGGCAAAATAAACAGTATTCATGTCTATGGGGAAATGATTTTTATTTGGCAGTTTTGCTATTTTATTAAAGAAAGTATTCAACTTAACAAATATTCTGCTTATTTTCTAATGAAAATGAGTTTTCATTTCATAGGCTGATCATAGCTACCTACCTACAATGTTTTGTCAAGACAACACAGCAGTGAAAAAACACATATTAAGGCTTATACAAAGCAATAGTTTTTATTCTTTACCCTCCTTGAGCATTTGTTCTGAAGTGTAAATATCAATTACCTTCAATTATTAACCTACTTGGAATACAATTAAGTGTTTTTTGTACGCGTGTGGTATTTCTTTCCAGCTTTAAAACAAACCTACCTGTTTTGTTTTTTATTTCAGGAGGTAAATACTATCTTCTAACAAATACATTCCCCACAAAAACATGCTTAGGATGGCAGTTTAGTCGTATAGAGGCATAATGTTTACAAGACCGTGTTGAAGTCAGACAGCGTCGTGTTGCTGTGTTGTTTTTAAGGGTGTTATCAAAACAAAGAAAATATACAATTGTTAGCATCGTAGCAAAACCAATTTAAAAGTAGTGGTGCTGGGACATCCATGCTGGAGTGTGATCCACTGTCTACAATCTAAGAGTGAGTGTGTGATATAGTAGTGAAAAAGGGACTTATTTTAATCTGTACAGTAAAAACACAAACATTATATTGTAATTACAGTTGATGTCAGATAAAATGACCTTTTTACTTTCACTGAACAGAAACATAACTACTTTACAAAATCTATGAGATCAATAGAGCTTTATTACCCCCAGGGTGATAAAATACTCAGCAACAGTTTATGTACAACATTTTAGAGTTCTTTGTGACTTGAGAGATACTCATTTGCATTATTTATGTATTTACATACTTACTTTTTGTCAACAAAGAACTTTTAACTATTTTATTCACTTCATGTCTATAAAAAATCTTTAAAAGGTCAGTTACAAGAAATTATATTCTCTTGTTAAAGTCTTATTTTACAGACAATGCTCTATGCATTGTATGGAGCCCAGTGGGTGCCATGGAAGAGGAAAAAAGTAAATCAAGGGGGTTAAGGATTTGAACAAATTACTAAATCGAGAGCACAGATTATTAAACAGTGAGCACGAATTATAAATCGAGGCTTGAAGGCTCCGTGTGTTCTGCCAGCTCAAACAGCCACAAAATCATCACAGTTTGCAGGTGAACTGTTTCTGTTTACTGGATTCAGGCACATGTGAGCAAATAGTCCCAAAACACAGCTTGGTAATAACTTTGTTAAACTGACTTAAGTTAAGGGCTCACTGATGTGAAAAAGGCAGTCAGCTGTACAACTGAGTACACAGTTACCTGTTAGATCTCTTTCTATCACATGGACAGAAACAGTCTTATTCACAGATGTAACTGAAGTCTAGTTGCTGTAGTCTGTCAGGATGTGATGGTAAATCACATATCACTGAATCAATAGAAATAATGGTTTAATAATAATGATTTTGTGGTTGTTTGAGCTGCCAGCGAGGAACACACGGTGCTTTGAGCCTTGATTTATTAATGCATGCCCTCAATTTAGTCATTCACATGCACAACTTCCTTTTTTTCCCCCTATGTTTTTAGATTTTCTGTGGCACCTGTAAAATTGTTTATGTGATATAAGGAAAAAACACAAAAACGTAGAGTAGTACTTTTTGCAGGGGACAGAGTCGATTGATAATGATCCAATTTGTGGCAAAACATTTGAGCAAAGAATAATTTCCTGCTTTTAAATAAAGATGATTTTGGCATGTTTACCTGTCCCCTGTGGTTATCACATCAGTCATTGTTCACAGGGACTCCAGTGAAATTGTTTATAATTGTAAATATTGCATTTTAGTTTTTTTATTTAATGAAACTACTACTAAATTCAAACAAAGAAACACGTTGTAATACAGCTCAGATATCTGTTTTGAATGCAATTTACTGACACAGTTCAGATGTATGGCTGACAAGTTATGTCTAATAACAATTCTTTTTTTTTCTTTCTTTCTTTCAGGTAAGCGTGGACCGTGAGTGTGTGTGTATGTTAATGTGACAGAGCGAATGAGTGTGTTGGTGGTTCATCAGGCCACTCAGAACACCACTTTTTCCCGGCATACTGGACTTTAAGGAAAAAGTAAGACTAAAACAATTTTTTTATTTTGCCACTATCACTACTGTCAGGAGTGTCTAAGCTCTTAGCATCATTACTATTTGTCATCTCATATGAATACTTTTACATCCGCAACTCTTTTTGTTGGTTTTTCAGCACTTACTGCTGCAGCTATGTAAATTAGTTCACTTTCAGTGTATCGTGTTTTACCTCCCTCTGCTACTACACAGTATTTAAAGAGCAAATAATCCAAATGGAATCTGTGTTGAAGATGAAAATACACAGTTCTTTGATCTTTTTAAGCATTGCTCACATCAAACAACGGCTGTGTTTTTGAAGAGAAGCATATTGTAGCAATGCCCTGTTAGTGATTTTAGAATCAAGCAAACACACTCTGAGCTCGGAATTACACAGTTAGTTTATTGAAGTGCTTGTCAGCACTGCTTTAAGTCTGCATATTAAAGTACCTGCAGGAGGAATTTCATGGCAACCTAACATACTCTACATGTTTGACATGTCTGGCTGTGGCTGTGTTTAGTTTCAGAACAGAGCCTCTATTGGCACATACTTCCTGTGCGTTCATGCCACTTTTGATTTTCTGCATATTCCTATCTGTTACATGTTGCAGTTCATGACTACACTCTCCCAAACAATTTTCTTCAAGTTATTATTAGCATCTGTTTCTGGGTGCATTATGTTCCTGTCACATCTTAGTGATATGTGTGTAATCTGTTTAGTTTTATACACCTGTAGTGGAGACTTATTGCTCCCAGCAGAATACATTTTATGCTGCTTGGTTTCATTTTAGAGTGAGATCAGAGTATCATCAGTCAAATACAACTGTGTAACCTTTTGTCGCTTGAAATAGTCCATTTTACTCTGACATATTTCTCTGACAGTGATTTATTTTTTCTTCAAACAGGGTGGGAATTGATTTGAACTAAATAACCAAATGCTTTAGTCAACAACAAATGTGTAGGCCCAGATGTTTAATAGTTGAATGGGGAACACAGGTATCATTAATCAGGCATTGTTTACGTTGATAATACTCATTGTGACCTTAAATGACTGATATGTTTCATATCATGGCTGTGCTGTCATATGTGGACAATGAAAAACACCACACTCATGTTGTCAGCAGTAATGCATTCATCAAACTTTCTCTATGCGTTGTAAAAATGCATTCCTATGTAAACTTGCAAGAATAAAGCCATTATGGAAACACACACACACACACACACACACACACACATCAGCTTTCTCCCACACGTTACCTATGGTAATATAAGCAACTCCAGAAAGTGTAAATCAATTTTACTGATTATAAAACATGACATTGCAGCTAAATTAGGGAATAATTATAAAATAGCAACGATACTGTTTGTGTTATCAAAGCAATCCGAGAGTAACAAAAGTCAATAGACATCATTTCAGGTCATAATTTTGTCATGGCCAAAACAGAGAAAATCTACTTTTGATAAGCTAATTAGCTGATGTTAAATATATGTAAAGTCTATATGTATCTATTTATTTTCACTGTTCAGTAGTTTTGCACCTTGTGTATATAGATTTGCAAAAGAGTGGGAACCATTGAACAAAGTTTCATCATTCTGTAAGATAGGATGTGGCAAACAAAACAGATTACCTGAGCAGGCCTTTGCCAAAATACCATACCTGTGAGTGATTTTGGTGATTTAGATCACATGAAACCTACATGATATTCTCTACTAGGAATGCAAACTGAGAGCAGCTCAATTGTCGACTTAAAAGCCTGTTCTAAAGAGACTCTGAGAAAGATGTATCTTATTTGACCTGGTCGGTCTGACATTTCTGGCCTGTTCATAACTGAGACCCTCCAAGCAGTCAGAGATTAATGAGCACATTATATTGACACTAGTCCAAGTAACCCACACTGACATTTTAAAAGTCAGTAAAGCGTGACTTGCTCTGATTTCACACACAAGCAATTCACCTGGTAATAATGATTGAACAATAAAATGAGAATATAATGAAAACATAATAGACTGAGTGAATAAGAAAAAATGGTCAGTGATTTACGCTGAATTCCTGTTGCTTTAGTCAAAGACGGCACAAGTAATAAGTATTAAATTATAGACTGTAGAAGGTTCATCAGACTGGTACTGTAATTTTTGTGAAGTAAATTACTGGTGTAAATTCTGCGGTTTCTTTTGATATTAAGTTTATTTGTTTTTTTAAACGTAGGGTATAATCACAGTTATTTGGCTATAATGATTATTATAGCCCTTGGTTGTTCACCAGGCTTAGTCATTTCACTCAGTCACAGAATCTCCTGTGACACAGGCCCGTGGAACAGCACTTGTTGTAGTGCATAGATATTCATTCGAAAGCTTTACAGCTCGGTAATAATCAGGTAATAGTGGTGTAATATCTTGTTAATAACAAGGCGACAGTAGGGTAATAACACGGTGATTTGTCAACAATCGCCTGGTAGTAGCTGCCTACTAGAGGTTAAGGGGGTAACACCAGGAGTCATCAGTTTACTTACATCTGAAAGACAAAGCCACCCGTTGAAGGACAATGAAGTCAGGATTTCGAACCAGAAAGCGGTTTGCTTCAAATAAGGAGTGAGAGAAGCAGTTTACTGCAGGAATGACCCTTGTTAAACAGATGAGGTGGCCTCAGGCACAATTTATAGGCCACTTACAATGCAGTTCTTTCAACTGTACCCAGGCGGTTTCACAGTCGTTCACACCTTGGCTCAAGTGGTCACAATAACATACTTCAAAGTCAGGAGGAAGGACAACCCACAGGTGATCACCAACTAGAGGATTCCACAGGGTTTATACCCCTGCTACTCCTACCAGTCAGTTAGATGTGAGAAAGTGCCCTAGAATGGAAGGGTGAAACTTCAGTTGCTCAAAAAGGTTTTATTCAAAGCAGCTGGACCTTTGTTTGAGATATCTGTGAAGGTCCTCAGTCATCCAGCTCATGGTTTTCTAAAAATCAGATCTTGAGATAGCCATGACCTGGATAACTGAGAATCTTCATAGAAACAATAAAGTTTCTACTTGAAAGAGGAAGAAGACATTAATGATTTGAATAACTACCATATTTAGTGTCTTACGTCAGGATAAAAAAACACAAATAAGTGCATTTCAAACAATATGAGGATCTAACAGTCAGTAGGATGACCACCAGCTTTACTCACAATATTTTTCATTTTACTAAAAGAAAAGCACTAAACTACATTTAAGTGAAGCAAAAAGCTTTAAAATATTATGTTTTTTATATCTTATACTTGACTAACATTGATGTTGCATTAAAGGGATGAACTATAATAGTTGTAGAGTTTTTTTGTTGCTTGGTGATTTCAATTTTATTCTTTTTTTTTAACATAATTTATGGAGCTGAAATCGAAGGTTAGACCATTTGTGAGCTGTTTCTTTTTAGATTGTAAGTATTATGCAGAGAAGCAGCTGCACTCAAGGCTTTCTATGAGTTATGTGGTTTTTAACCCATCTGTTCTAAAAAAATGAGCAATTACTGCCTACAAAATGAGTATTTAGGGTGTACAAATGGCTACTAGTAAATATTGTGATGGAAGGACGCCAAACATTCCAGGCAAATTTAAGGTTGATGGAAATAAGTCTTAATGAGCATAGCACAACAAATGTGGTAAGATATAAAAAAAATCAAGTGACAAAACCATTCAAGACAAAGTGTGAAAAAAAAGCAGGCAAATACTTGTCCCTCAAGACAGTTCAATGGCACATGCCTGGGTTGTTGATGGGCAACTGTCTCCTCCACAATTACCTTTCTTTATATTCTTATTATTTTCACTAGCACCAGATAGACAGTACTTTGCATAATACAGTCATGTAAGTGACACAAATGTTGTGCACATTTCTGCCCATTTTTGGTAAATCGTGAAATATTTGTGCCACTGTGCCATTATTGAAATAATGCAATAACTTTTTACAGGCTTTAGAGGCAGCTCCAGACAGCAAGGCATTTCAGTTGACTGGGCCTTATTAACTTGAAACTTGCTTTTTAAAAGCACATGTGGAATGCAGGCTATATGTGACATTTGACAAACCAGTATTTCTGCAACTAAACATGGCTGTATGACTCTGCCAAGGATGTCTGTCCAGTCTCATGCGTGATGATGAGTTAATCGACAAGTTAAAGTAGATGTTGGTTCTAGATTTAAGAGCAAAATATGCACAAGCATGTAGTTATATTAACCCAGATCTTTTTTTTTACTTTGACAATCAAAATCGAATCTATTCATCATTAAAAGTTGATAAAGTTGATGCTTGTAACAAATTTAAAAATCCTCTCAATGCATTCTTGTGCCATCACTTTCACAAACCTGGTAAAGACATGAGACCGTCTTACAAAGTTAGAGTTAGAGAGGCAAGGTTCAGATGGTTTGGACATGTGGAGAGGAGGGATAGGAAATATGTTGTACAAAGTATGTTGGGAAAAGGAAGTTAATAGACCTTAACCCTAACCCTACTGAAGGAGGACATGCAGACAGTTGGTGTGACAGAGCAGAATGCTAGGAATATTGCATCTGAAAGACACTGTGTGATACACTTTCTCATCCTTTTAGCAAACGCTAAAGGGATGAGAAAGAAGAAGAAAGAGACACGAGAGCACAAAGATCTTGATTTCTGACCTTTGATTACCAAAATCGAATAATTCCATTCTGTCAAATATTAAGAAAATCCCTCACAGGAGACTGAGCAACATTGTGAATGTGAAAACATAATGCTACTGACCATAGCTGTTGGAATAAAAATAGATCTTCATTTCATTTTCCATTGTTGGTATGTAAAAAGAAGTACTCATGTGTTAGCAGCAGACATGTGCCTTTCAATTATTTGATCACAATGTTACATGTGGTTCTGAGGCCGTGCAGATTAAGTGTTAATTAAAAGGGAAAATTAAGTGTGGTGGAGAGATTAGACGGACCCTCCAGTTTGTCAACAACACTACTACTATTACTGTTCCCATACACACAATAATCTGTGCATATTTAACATTCATAATTCATGATTTGGTTTGTTACAGAAACTGTGGTGAAGTTAATCATTTTCTTAACAGTATATATTTCATATTATATAACATTTTCTTTTATGATTGCAATAACTTAATGTTTTGTGGTGGGTAGTAACAGAATGCGTAATGATTATCAAAGAGCGATGACAGCTGGAGGAACAGTTGGTTGCTGAGAAGAATCCTGCGCATGGGGACTACAGGCCTGGCAAGCAGACCTGTGATCTCACAGACGTTTCCCATACCATAAGTTCAGAGTGATTTATGGAGAGTTACCTCTGACAAGGGACTTATTATTTAAACACAGCTGAGTTTGTCTGCACAAATGTTGACACGAGAGAACAAATTCTTTACTGTATAGATGTGGCGGATTAATCATGCAACAGTGTTGAGTTAGCTCGATTGGATCTTTTATAACATACTGTAATTGTAAAAAGAGTTAATCAGCTGAAAGAGAAGGCCTTTGTAGAACCAGAAGCATTTGTAGATGACAGCTAACCTTTTTGTCAGATTGTAATTATTATTATTAATTGTGCCCATTATATTTATATTTTGTGCATGTAAATACATGTATGTGCAGTGCAGTCACTGGAAATGCATAGATATCAACATGTTACTCTACTACGAAAGTCAGTCGATGGTTGAGAATGAATTGAATATAATAAATATAATTTAAGGGTTCTCCAAAATCTCGTGAAGATCAGTGTTGTGATACTGTCAAAGAAAGTGTTTCTCCAATTGTGACTGCTGCTTTTTAATATTGTCCCTGGGAGGCAGGTCTATCCTTGGGTCTGTAATATCCTGATGAAATATAAATGCAGTGCATTCCTTGTCTTGCCCCTCATTTTTTATATCAATATTGCAGGATCCCCCACTTGGTGAGATCATGTCTGATCCATATGCCAGGTCTCTCTGCTCTGAGCCATGTGGGACCAAGCTGATTCTCTGTGCTAAACCTCATTCAACCTCTGACATTTTTCCATTTTCACTGGAGATCTTCAGTAAAAGCCACCAATTCTAATCACAGTTTTTAATGGTCCTGATTGATTCCAAGCCTCCGACATGAGAGAGAATCACATTAGTCAGTATCTGGTGACATTATATTGGTATTTACAGTTCCAGTGCACAAGTGGGATAAGATCTGAGAGGTGTCGTGATGCTGATAGTGTTCACTGAAAATGATATTCAGTACTACACCGTGTGTTAGGTGTGGACAAGATACTATAGTAGAAGTAGATACTGTAAAATGCATTCATTAAAAGGATGTTTTAAACATTAGGAAAAGGGATGTTTAATATGATAGTTGCATATCCCTCATCTTTACAGCCTCGTGTTGGCTCTAAAGCAAAGGGAAAAGTGGGAGTGTACTCAGGCCAGCTTGTTTGGGCCCGACACAAGACAACCCCCCACCCCACGCCACCCCCCACACTTGATTAGTTAGTCATATGTAATAATATATAATAATTAGTCTGTGGCTAATTGACCTTTCCATCTGCCACAGTTCCTCTTAAAATGATGGACTAGACAACCTTCATAGTTTTTTTCTTTTTCAAATTAGGCGTACAGGCAGATAAACACATGCACAGAGTACATCAAGGTATTTCAACAGAAGGTTGGATATTGTATTTGTCTACTTTGGTTTATTGTTTTAACTTTTTGTTTTTATAGACATTATACACAAGGCAACTATTGTTTTTACAACAAGTATTTCTTGTTCCAAATACAACTATGTGATTATTCTTTAGAATTCAGTTTAATGAATGGAGCAGGGAAAGAATGAGGGAATGAAACACAGGCTGCCAGGAGAATGATCACTACAGTAAGGGAGCATTTCTGCACTATATTTACTTTACTTTACTTTGCTTGGCAGACGCTTTTATCCAAAGCGACTTACAGGGAGCTAGGGTGTCCGACTCAGGGACACACCTGGTAGGGGATGGACTAGGAGTCAGACACACAGACACACACTAGTATTCTTTATTAATCTCTCATAGATTTCTAAAGTATAGTCTGTAGGGAGGTAAAGGAAAATGCTGTGTGCTAACAAGACCAGTTCAGCTCTTGACCTACATCAGCCTAATGAAGCTGAACCTTAGACCTCCTGAGTCTTTGAGACATTTAATTAGGCTCCGTGATGGTTGTTTAGCAGCTTCAGCATCTTCCTGCAAAACAGCTTGATGTTAAAAGAGATGAATATTCTTATTAACAGATGGTGGTTTGCATATTTGGACAATCAACACTTTCAAAATTAGGCTTTAAATTTCACAGTGTCAGACTGTCAATCAAGAAACATTATGAGAATTAAATGGATCGGGGAGACTTTACTCACTTGCTCGCTCCCTCTGGTCCATTTTTTTTAATCTGCTCTGTTTATTTTCTTCTCATTTTTGACACCTGTGTTGAGGAGATCTGTGTGTAGTTATTTCAGTTGCACACTTCAGAAAACATCCAAATATGAGAAATATTGATGGTGTTTACTTAACATATGTAGTGCCATATTCTGAAAATGTATGCATTAAATGTCAGGATACGCTCTGCACAATATGAACCTGTTTGTAAAGCATCTATGTATTCATTTGAATTGTAAATCTCCAATTGTGTCTTTTAGGTCTTTGGTGTACCTGAAGGAGTTCATAATACTTGTGCTCCTTTCAGCCGTCATACTGCTGTCTATTAATCCTTCAGCAGTTTTACTAATGGTCAGTGCAACGTAGGATTTTACATGTGGTTACCCAGCAGCGACCGCCGATGATCCATGTTGTTTACTTATAATGCAGGTACTCGTTCTGACAATATCATAAAACCTTGGAAAGAAGAAATGAATAGATTAATACTGTGTTTCACGTTGCTTCCCATATCAGAAAAG
This sequence comes from Microctenopoma stevenorrisi, assembly GCA_032270685.1. Classification (NCBI taxonomy): domain Eukaryota; kingdom Metazoa; phylum Chordata; class Actinopteri; order Anabantiformes; family Anabantidae; genus Microctenopoma; species Microctenopoma stevenorrisi. Next base: position 8,511,976 of record JAUMTR010000005.1, on the reverse strand, counting down.
ATTAAATGATTAACAGTTATTTTGTGGAAAACTAAACGGTATTGTAGAAAATTTGGTAGATAAAATCATTAATAAAAGCATTTATATGTTAAATATATTTGTAACTTATCATTTACAGTCATTGTGAACATATTTACATAACGTTAACAGAAAATGAAAGCTGGATCCAAACACTTTCCCCACAGAAATGTTTGTGATTGCGGTTTAGTTAGACAAGGTAAAAAGTCGATTGTCATGTTCAGCTGTTGTAGTAAAGTTTATTATCTTTAGACGTAAGACGCCGCCACCCACTATGACCTCAATAAAAAAACATATACTGGTATGATCACCTTTCTGAGAGTTTTTACTAAGATAGAACTTATAACCTTGTAAAAGAAGCAGAGTGGATGTAATGGATTGCACTGGATGTCCGAAAGATTCACCTACTGAAGTGGTGAGTGTGTGCAGCCCTGCTTACAAGACCTCCCATGTATTGGTTTGCTATTATTCTACAGTTATAATGTATTGTATTGGTGCATCTGAGCCAGAGGGCAGAAAGGTTTTTAATTTAGTTTGAAGATGAAATTCAGTTGCTGGCAAAGAATTAGATGCGATATCATGTTTCTTGAACATGACTTTTTTCTTTAGTTACGGTTGAAGTAGTGCATGAACATAAAACATAACGTTGTTCCCCGTGGGGGAAGGGGATGTATTAAAAGCAGTTGTTATATGATGTTGATAGCCCTATTATCCTCTAATAAAATATTGTATTATATGTTTTAAGTTTTAAACATGAAATCAATGCAGCTGCAACTGTCGTGTTTTTTAAAACCTACTAAATGTAGAAAACATTTCGTATTTTTGAATTAATTATGGGACCACGGAAGGGGTGCAACACGTTTAAACTACGAGTTTAAGTAAAATTAACATTTCAAAATAGTAAACACTCTAATCTAAAGTGTGCTTTACTGCATCACTCACAGTCATTTATCTTTGCTTTTTCATGCTGAACTGAGTCAGTTCACTGTGACCCCGGCCCGAGCCCCACTAATGCCATTAGCTTCCAGCCATTTGATTAAATGTGGCCATCGATTCCCAGAGGAAATGAGTCAGGCACAGCATCACCTGATCAGAGCTGCCAGCTCCCTAATGGAGAGAGCACATGTGGAGAGAGGGACTGTGGAATGTAGGAGTTCACATTAACAATGGACGGATGAAATGTGGGTGGAGATGAAACGGCTTAATGTAGAATACTAACACACACAGAGACGTCAAGCACCCTATTGTTCCTGACTAACTTCAAGTGTCCAGCAGCCTGAGAGCCTCACAGATTGTGGTTTTAGTGGGAAAACGTTTAACATAAAGGCTTCCGATTGTCTATGTGGTGTTTGTGGTGTTTTATGTTGAAAATAAACATTCATAATTCATATTTGCCTGTGCGTCTACAACTACTGAAATAGGACATTGTGGCTGGCCTCTTGGATTTCCATTCAGATACTAGCTTACCATCTTGTCAAGTCCCCAAATTGTTGCCCTCTACTGGTATAAAAGAAACGAGATACGTACTACATGTTGCTGGGTCGTCTGTAGACATTCTATGGACCATCCAAGGCTTCTCAGAGTGTTGTGTGTTGGCAGTGTCAGGTGAGGCTCCTGAAAGGATCTCACCCATAAACAGGTTAAGAGACACAGAGAGTACAACGCAGCACCTTCACTGCCAGCTACACAGCAACAAACTCCTACTGCGGCAGAGCAAGAGGTTACTCACTTCTCACTTGGCTGTTTCCCACCACTGAACCATGCAACAGGAATTAAGATCCTCTAGCCTGTAACAGCAGGGACAAATGGAAACAGTGAAGAAGCAAAGAGCCATAATCTGTCCCAGAAGTAAGATACCAGACGGGCAAAGGCAGTGAAAGAAGTTTAAAATGACAGCACGGCTCTGTGGAGCTGTCTACTGCTGATTGACTGACCAGATTTTTAAATCCTCATTGTTGATCTATACTTGTAGAGTATGTTTTGTAGCGTCCTTTTCACGTTACATCAATGTTGCCCTGCAGGATTAGCTATATTTTATTTAACAGAGGCTAGTGTTGTTTTTACAGTAGCAAACTGTTGTTTTACTGGGTGAACTTGTCATCTATTGGATTTTGAGGAGCTTATAATTTTAAAGTTTCTCTCCGATATGGACAACATTTCTATGGTATCCTCAGATAAGCCTCGACATGCATCTGTGTCTGTTGAAGGGTCTTCTTTTGTTTTTTTTACGTTGCCTTGAGGCTAAAGCACAGTTAACGTCGCCTCCTACTTGATTTTTATGTGTTATCTCTATGTGTACATCTTATTTAGCGTGTCGCCCGTATGTGTTTGCTGTAGTTCTGGGCCGGCAGGGAGCCGTTTCTACATAGTCAATATTGATCTTACAGACTGAAATGGAAAATGAAAAACCAGTAGGAAAGTCCTATATATCAGTGGACGGTGTAATGAGGAAATGCGTAGTAGTTAAAGATTTCTCTTTTTATTGTGCTGTGTTTTGTGTCCCTTTTCTCTCAACAGAAACAGTAAGTGCTTCGTCAATGATGAGAGAGCATGGTATAAATAGAGAACTGAGGTTCCCTCATACATACTGTATCTGATGTTAACTTTTAGATATAGTGTAGAACTCCAGAATAAATACATATAAAAACAATGATATGTTCCAAAATGCTGCCAAAGGCTTCTATAAGCAGTCAGAGGATTTATATTATTTCTGCCTAATTAGTTAATTTCTCCTTTATTGTAATTAGACAATGATGATTACTAGAAATGCTGGTTGGAGCTTGTTGGAGATTATAAATACATGAACATATTTACATCCCGGATGTAGTGTGGTGTAGCTATTTGTTCTACTAGCCTATAAACCCTGTATATATAAACTTGATGTTATCTCATTCACGTTTTTAAAGGTAGCAACAAGCTCAAAGCAGAAACAAACGAGAGCCTAAAGGAGAAAGTTGTGCTTCAGTCTTTTTTGGTTCCATTATAGATTCTTTTTCATAGTCGGTAACTATAATCTTTCCTCAAGAACATTAGCACAAGGGGTCTTAGTAGCACAACACTATTTCCCATGATGTGGTAAAATATCCGGAGGTCTGTCTTCCTCCCTACAGGAAGTGAAGTGTGAATGCTCATTGAGAAGTTTTAAATACATTTAATCCTACAGCTCTGGGCTGGAACCGTGAGAGAGTGAGATGAAACAGACACTCAATAAAGAGGCTGCAGAAACCTGAAAGCACTTAACAAAATGTTGATTTCACACCAAACAACTGTTTATGAGAATGTCGTTAGTCAAAAATTGTTGGCTGTGAGATATTGAAAAAATATGAACAGAGCGTTTATAGATATATTTTTTGTCATTAAGCTCCAATATCTTTAATTAAAATCTTATTTTTTTAGTTTTTAGTTTTGAGATTGTGGGGCAGTGAGACAGAAAGCCACTGCTCCTGCTTCTATCTTCTCATATCCATAAGTCATGTTGATAAAATATGTCTTTTTCTGACCTTGGAAAAAAATGTAATTAAATGCACAAATTGTTTTCTTATTTGTGTAATTTACATTTTCTGAGTCTTCAGTCTTCACTTTGTAATAAATAGTATAGTGAACTGAAGTAGAAATTTTTCTTTATGGTTATTTTCTCCTTACATTGACTTTCACGTTTTATGTATTTACTTATTTTTTTATTACCAAGGAGGCTACATTATTAATTCTTAGGATATATTAATACACACATAACATAATTGGATTTGTTCGCATCACTGGTATATGGATAGTTACGCATTAATCACGTGGAGTATTAACGGCCGTGTCCTCTCTTAGGGAAATATTAGATTGTTCTTCTTGGATGTATTAATCAGTTTTTTCTCTTGTTGTGACAAACTTTGATGCTTTGATTTCCTTTCTGTCCTACAAAAGAGATTCAGTTGTAAAAGGAAATTTTACGTCTTTTGTGTGCCTTACTGACTGAACGCCCACCGATGATCTGATGGAGACATGCTGTACTGTACAGGAAGAGAGAGGCACTCTGAGTTAACTCATCCTGTTCTGGGGTGAATGTTTTCCGCTCACTAGTACTTCAATCAGTGTTAACACTGAAACAGCTCTCCTAGTAGGACATGCTAATTCAACTGAATTCACTGTTTCTGATTTTGTTCATGTTTGACAGTGTGTTTCTGAGGAAACAGCCTTTTCTTTAACCAAACTGTTAAGCTTCTCTCTGAGGGTAGCGTTGAAAAGTGCTGGAGACCCAGAGTCTGATGCACGTCTCAAAGTGCTTGTTTTCCTTATATCCTCCATGAATGTCAGAAAATATAAAACTAAAGGACACATTCACATGAATGGGCATATGGGTCAGTAGATGCAGAGAGAGACAGATTGGTAAACCGAAGACAGACAGAAACAGGCAACTAAATGTTGACAGACAGCGTCAGGTTCGGGAGACATTTATGATGAGCACAGGAAGCAGCTTATGTCTGAGTGAGCTGATCTCAGATCGGTGTTTCCATGTTGAAGGAAGAGCTTTAAGACACCTGACAAAGTGCCAGTATTTAGAGTATTAGTCTGAGAGTCAATCAAATCCTGATCATCCTCTCATCCCATTTTCCCACCGAGAGAAGTTCCGCGCTGCTTGATTGATACTGACATATCAAAACTCTGAGCAAGGCAAATTATACAAACATGATATACAAATTCCATCGTTCTCTGCTTAGACAGATGTGCACAGACTGTAGAGTTAAGTGGATTTAGATAAGGTGATGTTTGGTTGAGGAATTAACCAACTGTTAAATCGTGTGAATTGAATTTAGTTCAGTTTATGTATATAGTGACAAATCAAATCACATCCAATCCAAAAGTGGAGGAATTGTTTTACAGCTGCACTGCTGAGCACTTTTCTGTGTATTTGAATATTATAATGTCAAACAATTAAATGGCACATCAGTGATTACAATGGACCTTTAAGTCAAATTTATTTCCAATTCCATATATGTGGCTAAGACAACTGGGTCAAACTGAATCAGTTTAAAACCTGTGTGAGGCTTTTATGTTGTCACTGCAAATATCTTTATACAGTAAACCATTCCCAACGGCATCTCTGATATATATACAACACATGTGTCCTTAAGCTCGACACACTTGTAAGTTACAAAAATGTAAGAAGTGAAGAAGCAGAAAGATACTTGTATGTTTATTTACATAGTTTACAGTGATGTCAGATTATAGTTTTTTGGTAGTTCTCATGATCTGTTTTGTATTCCTATCACTGTGTGAATACTCTGGGATCCTGTAATAAGTAACAAGACTTATCTATTCAGAGGAAAACATTGTATTCTTCTAAAACTGTCCCATATATAAGTTTACAGTTTAAAATCACGCAAAGCTTAAATGAATTCCTTCCAAAGTGAAGTGAAACAAGACTGACCAGCTGTTGTGATTGAAAATGTTCAAAATTTAGACAGAACTAAAAAAAGTAAAATACAGATGCTTCATTGATTGTTTGGTTTGGTCCTCTGGGTATAGAGCATAGCATAATTGGTCTTTTCTGAAGATGTGGATGCACTTTGACTGACAGGCTACAAGAATATACCATGCTGCAGAGATTGCAGTCATAATTAAGGCAGACAGACGAGACAATAACGGCAAGACAATAAAAAAGAAGGTAAATAAAGACGGAACTGCAAAATGCAACAGCAAATAAAGGAGACAAACAGAGAGGGCTGAAAGAGCAGACAGGGATGAAGTGCTGGGAACAGAAGCAGAGACGCCATGCTGTGCTTCCTCACAAACACCCTGAGCGCGTTTAAACAACGTCGATGCAACTACTGTACGCTGCGCATCTCCCGTGGTGTGAGATGAGAGAAGACAAACCTGAAGAGACACGAGTCACTCGGGTTTCTTCGTAATCACTGCTTCTTGGGTCGTCATCTGCACTGCCCTCTTTGAAACTTACATCCATCCATTAAATCCACCTTTTTTTCCCCAACAGTACTGAAACTTCCTTGGGGCTTTTTGCTTTCTACCCTCTCTCCGTTCTACCTTCAGTCTCTTACCTCCAGTCCTTCTCAGGCCTCTGCTTCCAGAAATCACCAGTATGTCACCTCTGAGACAGAGAAATCACAACATTTCATTTTTTATTTTATCTTAAATTAAAATCAATGTGAACTATAATGTATGCTGTAATGTAAACTTATGATTTTTTTTGGCACCTTGGCCTGTAAGTTCTTAGAAAAGTTATAATTATTTTTACTGGGAATTGTTGTAAAGCAATAGTTTAACTATCTAAACATAATTTCATTACCTCACAGTTGAAGTTGAGACATACTGCATCTGCTTATGTGACCATCATGCATGCTGTTTAATTGCTAATTATTTGTCCTTTTCTCGCTGTTGTTTTGGCAGCCTGTGTGTTGTGTGTAACCAAACAGGGCGTATCCCTGCTGTGGGGAGAGGTAGGTTCCCTGCTTTAGTTGTGCACTGTTGATTTGCTCCCAGCTTCCTACATTGGACTGTATTGTCTTTGACCAGTTGCTTCTTGTTTGTGTTATTTCCTCCCATGTAGTGACAGGCATATGGTTTATTTGTGTTTGTGTGTTGAACTCCATCATCAGGTCCAGCTGCCTTTGGGCGGAACAGCTCACAGCCAGAACCCAAATATCATCATAATGGCTGCACGACAGGCCTCATTTTCAGAATGTTAAAAAGGTCTGTGAGCGTGGTCACGGAAGCACGAGCGAGGTCAGAGATGAAGTCAGATATGGCCCTTGTAATTTTTAAAATGTTTGTCAAGCAGCCAGTTTAATTCTCCACAGCATAGCTTATGAATAACAAACTGCTGTAAGAATGCAGAGCAGTCTGTTCATATCCCATAGACTCTCAATCTCCTGCTGCTTTTTCTTAGCCAATCTTACTGACTTTATGCTGAATAATAGGAAGGTTTTCACGTGTTGAGTATGTGTGCACAGTTATTGTTGTGTTTGGATTATTTTTAATATACAACACAACCAAAGTTCAAAATAAGACTTGAGGTTGAAGTGATGGAAACAGTTCAAGAATATGATATATCATCATATATAAGTTTTAACATCGTTGTCCAACGAATGATTTCCTACCCATAGTGGAAACATAGCCAAGTCATGTGAGCGCCTCACTAAAACAAGTAAGACAAGAGATTGTCTGGATAGTCTACATATTGCAACATGCATTTGCGCTATAGTCAAAATTTTGTCATGTCAATAAAAAATGTAAATCTAATGTAAATGAATGTAAATCTATACAAACCATATTTGCATTTACAGTGTAGACGCGTACATACACATCGCTCTATACAGCATTATAACCAATGTAGAAATTATTATTATTATACTCCCTCTGTGTTTTCAGAGATGACTATAGAGCACTATTTGAAATGAAAGCTGAATAAATCAGAGACAATACAATACATCAGAAACACTATTATACATGGCTGACATGTTCAACATGACCGGTGGTCTTAATCCGGAGAGAGAACCTGATCTGACAGGAGATGTTGAAGTGAACAAGCTAACAAGTCTGCAGAGGCAAACCCTCAAGAGAACAGCAGAGATCCCTGCTTTTCTGTCCAGTCAGTTCAAGAAATGCAACCGCATCCGGGAGTTGGATTTCTTCAGGTGTCAACTGAAAGAGCGTTAGATTTGCAGCATACACCACAGACTAGTTCAAAATGAGACACAATGTTGGTTATTATTCTTCTGCTTATGGCATGATTGTTCTGCATTAGCAGTGGCCCTACGATGCACAGTGGACAGTCTCCAGTTAGCACAGGCTCCGTCGGCACAAATCATTTCTAAAATGGAATTCACTCCAGTAATTAGGTTGAAGGTAGTATTTAATGTCATCATGGTGTTTAATATCAGCACTAACGTTTATGAGGCAACATAAGATCGGTCATGTGACACACAAATGGAGACGAGGTGACTGAAGAAAGGGAGAGATTTAGTCCTACAGGACTAGGCTCTCATTATCAGACTGCATGTTAAAACACATGAGGAATGGTGGTGTGACAGTTTAATAAAGTTAAAAGGTTTTCTGCTGTGGAGCCTTAGATCTCAGTTTTAGACACGGGCAGACATCTATCACAGCTATATAAGACAGAGGAAGGGGAAGAGAAGAGTGTTACAGTATACGCAGACAGAAGAACATATTTGCCCTTGAAGCAAAACACTCTATGTTGGACTTCTACAAATGTGAAGGAGAGATACAGTATGAGCTCGCCTGCCACCTACTAGTCCTCCAGAATCGATTAAGGTTTTTAATTTTATTTCTCTTTTTTTCCTGGCATGTTTTTACAAAGACTGCTGGTTATTCAGGTGCTCCTGTTCTGTGTGTGTCTACTGTGACATCATGAGCGTTACTAGTTCAATTTTCTGTGCTGCGTGAAAGCCCCTAATTTTTTAATTAGTACAAAAAAAAAAGTGTAGTTGTTGTTTTGTAATAATCCAATGTATTATTTCAAAGTATACATGTCACACTACATGTGCCTTATAGCTGCTGAGTGGCACAGCATTTATTTGTCTGAATAATTCATAAATCATTGTAGAATTCTGCAATATTTACAAACTTACTAAGGGTAAATGTTCAGTACTACTGTACTGTGAGTTCTTAGAGAGATGTTCCATTATCTTATCTGAATAATTCAGTGTTTGCCCCTTGGAAAATATATTTCACAATATCCTTATGTCCATTCAAGACCTCTTTAGGGACTTCAAAATTCATCCGGAGTGTGCAAGTGTACAAAAGCATGATAAATAATTCAATGTATTAAAGTGGTTTTAAGAAATTAGTGCACGTGTAATATATGTTATGTCCACAAGTCACTGCACATTAGGTAAAGTTACAATATTTGCAGAAAGGAGTTCAGCAACACATCTGACATCTTGTCAGGAGTGACAAATTACTGAAACACCCAAACCATCCATCCACCCACCCAACAACTCATCCCTGTCAGTGAAAGTGAGGGTGGTTATTCTGCATCACATGCACACAGCTTCCTAATGCAATTCAAGAGGATCCTTGAGACACAACTCTCGCAGCATGAGCATATTTATTATACATTTATCTGTTTGTTTATATCCTCGGTGCTCATTTCAACAAAACTCACCAACCTGCACCTTGAATCAAAGCATCGTATATTAACATCGTATATTAGTGCCACTCTACTGTACGAACCACTTTGAGCATTTGTTGCATTGAATACTTACCTATGGCTGTGTCATATCCCTGCACAATCTCCGTGATAATATAGATATCACTGCATATTCCATTCACAGTTTACTCCAGCCCGGAAACACATGCCCAATAATGTGCGTAAAAGTACGTAAAATTAAGACACATGCAATAATAACCATAAGCAATTAGGAGTTTTTAAAGTTTTGCAAAGCTGTGGAAAATCACTCCAAGAACAAACCCAAATTGAAACTCTTAATAAGATGTTTGCCTACAGTGGAGGTCCAACTGTCATTCCTTTTGTGATCTATGCTTCAAATTCATTCTTCTGTCTTTCCAGGTTTACAGCTACAGAACCAGGTACCAGTTGGTTTTATTGGTTCCTATCTCTTCAACCCCTGCAGCAGGAGCCACACTACATCTCTCTGATCTAATGCCCAGGAAACTCAAGAAATTGATGTAATGTGCCTCAGTGTAGAAACTGACCTTTTCTGTGTGTGACAGGGCTGGGGATTTACCAAAAATGTTAACATCTTCTGCAGGAATATCATTTGCAACCACTGCATTTTTTCAAAGCCTGAAAGATTGTCATATATTTTACAAAAGGCGTATATGCTGGAGTTCACTGCAACTATCATGCATTTAGAGCACATATATTTTTAGTAATGGTTTCAATCAATAATGAAAAAATGTATATCAGTTGTTCTAATGCATATCAGTTTGCTCTTTAATTTATTTTGATAACACACAACACATTTGATAGTTAAAAATATTACATCTTGTATGTTGTGTTTGGGCCGCCCGATTTCTAATGAATCAAAACTATGGCATCATAACCTTGTTAAAGTAGAATTCACTGCAGGGCTTATGCATTGAATTGCATCAGATTGCACAGATGTACCTATTAAAGAAGCCAGTGAGTACTGGTTGTTTAATTCCCTCCCTCTCATCGACCCATCCGAGCATTACCACACGTACAGAGACAGCTCTATGGAAATTGCACCCTTTTTGACATCAGGTGCCAAATGGCAGATGGCACCAAAATGACAGCTGGCGTAACACTTTATTTTCACCCTAAACAGCGAAAAACATTACACAACTGTGCAAACAAAGTGATTTTGCTGCGATTAGGTACAAAGACGCACATGGCTTAGGTTTAGGCACTAAAGAAGCATGGTTAAGATTGGTAAAAGTGCATGTTCGCTCCCCTCACTTCACAATGTGCATGACACGAGTGTATGAAAGTGTGTGGCATGTATACTAATGATTGAGGTGATGATAAGATTTATGTTGGCTGTGCAGAATTGGCCACAGTGCCAGGAGAGGCTTTAGGAATGGATGTGATGGATAGAGATTAAGACAGACACAACAGGCAAGAGGTCAGGGAAGCAGTAAAACATCGCCAACCACCAAAGTGGAACACACACATTCTGACATTAGCTGCCACATGAATCTTCTTCAGGTGTGTCAGAAATGACTGAAATACATGGAATATATGTTGCCTAATATGGAACGGTATCAGCTAATAGTTTGTAAAGTGTTTGACCCCCAGTGATTTCTTTTATCACATTAAAATTATCCACTGCAGACGAAAGATAACTAGTGGAAGATGAGAAGTATGTTCACATTGATTCATGAAGAATGGCCACCATAACACAAAACAAAGATAAATATTAAATTGTGAACAAGTAACTAGAGATATAATGTCCAGCAAAAATAAACATGCATTTAAATATTTCAAACTTCATCCCAAAGTCACCAATTGGAAATGGTCAGAAATAAAATCATAACATCAACAACGCATCTGAGTTTTCTGTAATAAACGGAAGCTTTATGTTGACAGTTGTGTGTCACATTTCTAAAACAAGGCTTAGTATATGAGCTCACACACGCTCATGTAGCTGAAATGATAATGCATATTGTTTACATTTGTTTAGAGGAGATATGCTCACTAATTTGCTGATACATAATCTTTGGCTCACAGAACATCAGTGGCAGCAGTGTGATGATTTCACCTTGTCATGATTTTTGAGCAGGGCACTTCTAAGCAGTCAGAGAAAGTCTACGTCTGTGTGTCACATACTGTTGTGATGCCACAAGTTTTGACCATGGATGTTTGGTTTTGACACAGTGTCACTATTTGACATCCTGGGATAAATAAGGGATTAGGTGTCATGCTAGAGCTACCTCGATTCCCAGCGTCCAGTTACTGGTGGTTACTTGATGGTTAAAGGCAGTGTTTCTGTTCTAGTCAATTCATTAATCAACCAGTCACCAGGTTTCGTGACCAAAACAGAAAACAGCAGAGGAACACTGGACATGGGCTGTAATCAAAAGACAACATGAGTTGTCAACATAGGCCAACTCTCAACAGCAGAAGTTTGGTAGATAAAAACATAAAGTACACGATAATGGAGGAAAATGTATTTGCCTGTATTCAGCTAACAACTTACTAAGGTGACACACTCCTGAAATGTTCGGTTGCCTTTAAGTGTGTGAAGAGTCCTGTGTGAGAGAAGGGCCGAGGCACAAAGAAAGGGAAACTGTCTAATGAGAAGGAGAGAAATAGATTTTAGTATCACTGAGTAATGAGAGCCAGGTATTCTCTGTCTTTCTGTCTCTTTTTTGCTCTCTCTCTCTCTCTCTCTCTCTCTTTCGCTCTCTTACCCTTTATCTCGTCTCTTCTTACCACAGGCTTTTTAAAATGAACCCTGATAAGCAGTGGCAGTTATTTATATGGTAATTCTCCTAAGAAGCACACCACACATTTGTGTACCCACAGTTTAGTCGTGTGGAAATGAGATATTCTCTGATTCTGTGTGTGTTTATGTACTTGTCTATGTGTGTGCATGATTGCTCCACAACAGGCATTGTGATTATATTATTTGGGGTCCAACGCTTTGGGGAACATATTTACCACAGACTTTTCCCACATAGCGTGGTGCAGTGGACCTTTGTTCATTAAATAAAGTTAAAGATGAGCTAAATGTTATTAAGAGAGTACTAACACATGTAACACATGACCTGGGATAAGATAATAACCTGGGTTCAGGTTCAGTGATCATTTCTGACATCCTAGAAAAGCCAAGAACGAAATACTGGATCAATGTTCAGATCCCTATCAGCTGGAGAATTTTTATAGAGATAATCTCAAGGATAAAGTGAGGCCAAGGTCACTCAGCTTTTATTATTGATGCTGAACAAAAGCAGTGCACCAAGATCAGCCAACTAAAACTAAAATGAATTTCTTATGGGTTAAAAGAAGGATTGCGGCTTATCTGCATGTCCTTTACATTTGAGCAGTACAAGAAAGAGGAGATTTAATATCTTCATTGGAAACACACACTATCAAACACTGACATATCACTGTTCCTGGTTCAATTACAGATCCCTCTAGTCTTGCAGGCTTCAGGGCACTATAATTGTAGCAACAAGCATCAACATGTTTAGCTTTAAAATATTTTAATTTGCAAAGATTCACAAGCACGACTGAATATTCTCACATCAGCCTGTTTACTGCCGGGTCACAGCAGGGAGCTGACAGCAAACGTTAGACACGGTGACAAGTCTGTTGACACACTACCTCGTAGTATTGAGACAGTGAAGCTGTAATAAAATCACCACAGAATCAGCGACAATAGATACTGATTATCAGGCAAAACAACAAACACTTCTTTCCCAGCAATTACTCTTGAATCATTAACATTCTGACCACATAAGACATTCACTTTGTTCTGAGAACTGTAACCTGACCGGTCCTATAATCTTTAGCACTAACACAACTTTGGTTTAGGTTGTGGTGCTGCAGAGTCCATGATGACACGGTGAAGTAAATGAAGAGAGATTTCTTTTTTTACAGCAACACTAATGAGGCTCGATACATATAGGTTCACATTTGGCCCATGGAGTTTTTCCCAGGGGATCTTCACCTTCAAATAGTTTCCCAAAAAATCCCTACACATGGTCATTTGTTTTTAAAATTTAAAAGTAAAAAGAGCTATTTCTTACTTTTTGTATTTATTAATATCTTACAGGTGAGCACCGGTTACAACAGCAACAGCATTAGAAACCCTGACCTCTCGTTAAACATCTCAAAACAATTCTGAAGCTTTCTTTCTCCTCATCAATGAACCTCGTTTCTGGTGTGCATGTGAATAGGTGGCAAAGATAAAAAGATATATATAGAGAGAGAAGCTGAAGAGAGTCAAGAAAGGAGAGTAGGAAGATTGCATAAAATATGATCGCTGACCTTCGATTGAATATGGGTTTTGTATTTTCTTAAAGCAACCAGCCTCACAGTATACATTACATACAGTATATCACATTATAAATACATGAAGGATCAGCACGTGCTTTAGTTGACCACAATTTATTAAAACACACTTTGCAGATTAGCTCTTACTTTTTAACTCTTCGTGTGCATTGACTCTGTCACGTGTGGTTAATGGGTTGTTGTTAATGCAGATTGTGTCGCAGTGACAGAAACCGATAAAACACTGTTGAGCGGAAAAGTGTTTGCTCAGGGTTTCGACTTATTGCACACTGTGAATTCATTTCTTCTTAGAGTCATGCTCATATACATTCCTTGAAAGTCTGCAGCTGCCAGTTGTTCCTTTTCTGCAAGTCTGGCACTTTTTTTGTGGACAAAATGCAGTATTCATAATTTCTGTAATAAAGAGAGCAGTTTGGCAGATAGTGTTATCATGGGGAAAGCCCAGAAAAGGAGTAATTTGAATAATTTGAATTAGTAATATTACTGGATAACACTCAAATGCTATCAACCATTACATACTATGATTGAAATTCCCCAAGAGACAATATATAGTTTGGCAAATACACAAAACACTAGTGAGAGAGAGTTCAATTCTAAAATTGAGACAAATCTTAAACAGAGTTGATGCTGGAAATATGTGGTATTGTGTATGTCAAACCAATCCCAGATGCAACGTGTTGCTGGACAGAGCAGCCACAACATAACTGTATCTGTTGCAGAGGAAACTGCAGCAAACAGAGACCTGGCCATCAGTATCTTGTGTATGCACTGCTGCGTGAAATTCAGCTACACTCGACTCCATCTGTTCAGGCTCGATGGTGCTGCTCCTTCAGATATGAGCTGGGCTCTTAGCAACATGATGAAGAAGGAGATAAAGGAGAAGCCAGTGGTGATAGGGGAGGAAGGCAGGCAGAAATGTTTTTGAAGGTATGTGCATTTTGTGTATAATGAAAAGGTACAGGTGTTTTTTTTTGCTTTCCTCTCTAGAGGTACAGCTTCTTCTGCACCCTCTTATGAAAGGCCTAGTGTGTCTTGTCAGTCCCTCGTCGGGGGAAATGATAAATGGAAACAACGCTGTGCTGATGTTTTTTTTTCTGTGTCAGTTAACTGACTCAACACGCATTTGTTGTTCAATGAAGCTCTAGACAGAAAGGATAATTCTCAGACACAACAAAGACCAACAAAAGATTAATGTCTTCAACACAACTCCATCTTGATCCAAAATCAAACTGTTGGCATTTTCTGCTGCCAAGTGTTTTCCCTCCTCGCCCATCCTAACTGTTATTGCAAATGTTTTTTAGAGGAGGCCATATGCTGTTGCAGGAATAGGCTCCACAGATTTCTCTAGTTTTGTCCTTGTCAAGTCTTTTATTTTTCTCTTTGTTTTTCCCTTCAAATGTGACTGCAACCAAGCATGCTTGCATGTAGACAGGTATATATAAGACAGTTTCTAGAAATGAATATTTGAAAAGGTGAATGCAATTCTGAACAATGTTTAGACATTTCTCTGCTCTGCTAAAACATTTTACAGACACCTGGCCACGAGTGGAATAATACTACATTTGTAGAGGTTGATAAAATGGATAAAAAATCAAAAGTACATTTCTCTTTTTCTGCCTGCCCCTGCTGTACAACCTAAATGAAGTGCATTTCTTACAGAAAGGAAATGTCATCAGCTGCCTGAGAAAACAAGTACATATTATTTTACAGTGACAGTTCACAGTAACTGTCATTGTAAAATAAACATGCACCCTTCTACAGGTTTTCATTTGTGTATTTACAATTTTGCTGTATTGTGTATACATACAGTGACACACAATGTTCTTTGCTGTCTTGATAAACTCACAGTTCCATCTTTTGTATAAGGTATGTGTAAGGCAGGGCGTCAAGGCTGTATAAAGTGCCATTAATTGAGTCGGTGCCTGGTAAAATTGGGTCATTTTTATTCCAAGACAAATTTAAATTCAAATATTCATACAGTGATTAGAGGAAAGTAGAAAATAAGCTGTTTTTTTTCCTTTTTAATCTGGCCTATTCTAAATCATCACAGCCCTTTGTTCGTGTGTATGTCTTTAATCAGAGAACATGAAAGATGCCATACCCCATGTTTTTCATCAGATGCAAAGAGTAAGAGAGAAATTCAAGGGAGGGAATTGATAAAAGGAGTTTGTGAAATGAATCATTAAAGGTGGACAATGTCATTTAGAGGCGACAGCATAAGCATTTTGAACCTTACATTAGTATCACCCATCTATATATGAACTGAATGATAACAGGCTGCTACCTATAATATTATGACTAGAGTGATGTCAAACTGTATTTGTGCAAAGTAATGTTGCGCTTAGATCCTCCTCCTTACTAGTTTTTAAGACATTTATTTATAATAGGTCTGGCACTTGAAGGATTACTTTAACTGCAGCAACCATTAAGGATTTTAATGTTTTGGGCACAAAAAATCGGCTAATGATTTGCATGCTCATCAAATATACATCAAAGGCGAAATCGGCAGAATTTCCACTCCACTTCCACTATAAACAGCTTAAACAGTTCCTAAAATCATCCCTTTTTAGTCATGCTTATTGCCTTTTAGTAGCGTGTGTCTGTTGAGATTCAGAGTTCTTCCAGAATTTCTAAACATTTCAGACATTTCTGGGTGTTGTGTACTTACTACATGTGGTGCTAAGCCATAAGAAGTTTAGTTATGCTGACAAGCCACTAGTGTTTTTTTCAGCTGATGTGGATTCTGTAGCCACCCTGTTGTAGAAATAAACTTAATGAGATGCTGTTGGTTTGTTTTTATTTAAAAAAAAAGTGTTTCTGCATAATGCTATGATCTGCCATTCCACATTAGCTAGAGCAGCAGCCGTCAGTCAAAAACTATGTGTTTGAGCTCAGTGATCCAACCAGGAAAAGCCAACCTGTCAGAGGGAATTGTAGGTTGGCATGTTCTTACACACACACTCAGAGAAAGAAAGCAGCATCCTGCTGTTTCTGTAGACTTCAGTGCCACTGACTCTGTTCCAAAGCTGTAATTATAAAGACTCGGCTGCACTGTACAAGTGTGTGTGTGTGTGTGTGTGTTTGTGTGTGTGTATTTTGCAGTGTCTCTCTTTTCCCCTGGGAAATTGTCGTTCTCCACAGGTGTCCTGGTACCATCTGACAACAGGAAGAAATGTGTGTCTATGTGTGTGGAGCCCCTGTGGAAATATGGAAATTATGACATTTAATGTTTATTGCATTTTAGTTGTAAGCTCTACAATATTTAATGTACATTTTTGGTTAACAATTTAACAAATATAAGCAATCAGTTTTACATTTTTAAATTAAACTTCCTTTTAAATTCCCAATACTCACTAGACAACATTTCGGAAATTGCCTGTGTTCAGTACTAGAATTGATTAACAGGAACAATTTGTTAATTATATAGAACTATTCACAAATTACTATTTAACTTTGTCATTTGTTATTAATCTGGTCTGATTCTGGTAACTGAATTCTCTTAATCATTGATGTAAGTAACAACATGCCTTAACTCGATGGAGATGTCCCATACAATCTAATGTCTAGAAGCAGAATCATATAAAGGCCTCGACGCCTCATTTTGAAGCAGATTAGAGATCACATTATGAACCGATGATGTTTCCTCGTCCAGTCAGTAACAAACTAATTGGCCACTTAATGAAACAACCACGTTCCTGACAACTGTATTTTCTTGTTAGATTCAGCTCGTTTGCTACATTGAATACTTGAACTTTACTTTACTTCATATCTCAATGTGAATACATATGCAAAGGTTTTCTTGTTTTTAAAAACATGTCATTGTACATAATAAATAGCTCCCCTCAATGCATAGGCGACTGGACAGGAGGGTAAAGGGGGCTCTAGGTGTGATATGGATAGTTGGTGAATGTGTGCTGGGTCTTAGTGTTTATTAATTTAAATAATGTTATTTTTTGTTCAGTGCCTACATGAGGCAAAGGGATGTGAAGATGGATCAGCTCCTCGTTTGCAGCCCTGTACTGATGCTATACTTCACCACATCATTTAATGCTTGCTCGCCTGTGAGTTGAGACATGTTTTCCAGTAGCTAACACTAGCACGGTGCATGAGTAGTTGACTATAACTGTGTCCTAACGTTGATTGGCAGCTGTGAACCAACGCTCTTGACTTTGAGCCTCTGTGACTGGTTAGAAAAGACAGGTTACCTCAAAAGCTTTTATAACCGCACTGCTTGCAGACAATCCGGCTCACTCCTCTGCTCTCCGCTCCAGTAATTAAGTTTTAACTCCACAGTGAAGTCATAAAATGTACTAAGGAGTAAAGCTCTTATAATAAAGCAGTTCTGGAAGGATGCAACCATGTCCTCGGGGTTGAGGTGAAATAAAGTAGACTTTCATTTATTTTCACTTAATTTTACTTAATTTACTTTAATTGTCTTTATGGTATTTTAACGTATAAGCTGCACAGAAAACATATTTTATGGGAATATTAATATTTAATATTTAGGCTAATACTTTGACCCAAGAAACATTATTTTCTAAAATATCGCAGTAGATTTAATTGCTATCTCACATTTCCACGACGGATCTGTCAATTACTGCTTATTCATCTGTAGGAGGTCACTTTCTGGTCAGCTTATTAGAGGTGGACTTTTACTTCATTTTGTCTCACTACAGTGGTCAGCATGATGAATGCAAGTCTGCTCCACCTTAAGTGTATCACCAATCTTCACTCAACGGGAACAAAAGGATCAGTGACAAAATGAATCCATAAATCAAGGCAGAATAAATTAAATCAGGACAGGACAGAATAAATGGTAATGCAATGTGCTGCAGTGACTGAAGCAGCTCTGCTTCCACAGCAATGGGCTGAGTTTTGCTGCTGAATCGGGTCATGGGAGCCACAATAAGTGGGAGCTGAAATAAGTGAAAACAGAAAATGAAGATATCCCCGTAAAAGCTTTTAATAAACTATCACACAACTATTTAATGTCTCATCAAATACAGGACTGAATTTAAATACACGCTGTGCATATTTCAGATGTGTTGGCAATTCTTCATTTGGCAATTTCCCACTGTGAATCAGCGATAATCACTGTGATTCACGGTATCATCATCACCACACTAGCAAACTGTTTACATCCCTGCCGTCTTTTCTGTCTCTAACAAGGTTGTTTGCTATTTTATCATCAGTCTGTGTTTGGTTTTAACGACACAGGCTTTAATGAGAGTGAGTCACTCAAAACAGGGATTGACATACAGTATATTTCTATCTATGTTTATCATGAAATGTCATTTGTCGTGTTTACAGGAGCAAGTGTAATAGAGCTATAATTACGTTTGTGAAACTGGTAGATTCCTTAGAAAGATTTATAGATTTATTAAGTGTGGGGTGAAGTGGTACAAATTAAAATAAATAAGCCTCAAAATCTCTGTTATTCCTGCCGTACCAGTACTATTTGAATAATGTGTTTCAAATGGTGCTAGTTACAGCACAATACTCTAGTCCTGTTTTAACTCCAAAAGTATTGTTGTATTTCTCCCAAAAGGAAAACTCCACTTTTTTTCCATTTTACTTCCTCTAATGAGTCACAACACGCTGCTGCTTCATTGTCTGAAGGAATTTACCGTTGCTGTCTTCTTTAGTGAAAGGACCCTCAAGGTGGAAACTGGGAGTGAGAGGAAAACAGCAGGCGGCCAATATACAGTGTACTCAGTGCCGCCTCTCAGATGCAGCCAGTTTAATTTGGCAGCCTACCTAAGCTACTGCAACAGAGGCCGAGTGCCACGAGACAAGAGTGTGCTTAAGATTAATACATTTTTTAGGTTCAAACTAAAAACCTCCACATTTTATATGACTGAACATGTCTGTGATTATATTTGAATTAATTAACCAGTGCTCACTATGTACATCTGCTTCCCAGAGTTCTGCTTTTGGAGTCAGTCAGTGATACTGAATCTGAATGATGAGACTAAAACCTAAATGGCATCCTGAGCAAACCTTTTTAAATCCGCTGTCTCACAGTCAGACCAAATGTCAGCTCTGTGTAGCACTTAACACAACTACAGTACTAGAGTCGACTAATATTCATTTTATGGACATCAAATACACTCATTGCAATTTAAGAAAAACAAAAAACGTAATAGAGTTAAAAGCAGCTAAACACCACTTTCCTCCTCCGCTCGGAGAAATCTGTGTCAGGTGTTTGAGACCCCACGCAACGATTCCACCACAAACAACATCTCTCTGTGCTGTGAGCAACACTGAACCTCTGCGTTAACATCTCCCTGTGAAAGTGTGGACATGCTGCATGTGCAGCTTGTAGGAGTATACATACACCTGTGTGATTTATTTCAGTCATCAGCAGAAATCCGGAGGGTATGTGATTTAATGCTTAATAGACAATATAAATCTCTCAGCTGTGAATCACATACATTATTAATGAAACAGCTGCAGAAGTGAAATAAAAAAAATCCACCAAAGCAAAAAATTTTAAATATGTTGTGATTTCATTAGTATGTTATACATTATTAAAGTATGAAAATACTGATGTCATTCCATCAGAACATTTTGTGGCATTTTGTGCATCGAGTGCATCATTTACATGTTGAGCAAAGTGCTTCTTGAGTCACTCGATCAGCAAGTAAAATGTACGCACAGATGTCTTTCTTTACAACTGCTCTATTCTAATATTTATTATATTCTGATATATGGACTGAATATACAAAACTAAAGGAACACTTTGAAAATCAGATCTCAACTGGTCTTCTCTATGAATATCACTGAGCTCCTGGGCAGTCTAAGGTACAACCTGGCAGCATCAATAGTGGAAATTGCTTTATCCTCCAGAAACTGCCCGGACTCGCTGCAACAGTGAAGGGTCTAATAATGGGTCTAGGAATGTCATCCTGATACCTAATGACAGTCTGGGTGCCATCATCTATCCTTTGCAGGTTTGTCCCACCATGGTACTGGGTCCACTAGGTTGTTGGGCCCTCAGGCCACCCTCATGAAGTCTCTGTCTAATGGTTTGGTCATGGAAACATTACAGCTGGAGGTCACTTTATAGGTCTCTGGCATCATCTTGCTCCTTGCACTAAGGAGCAGATACCGGTTCTGCTGATGAGTTGAGGACCTTTGACCCTCTCTCCAGTTCTCATAGAGTAACTAACTGTCTCCTGGAAAGTACTCCATCTAGGAAGCGATCCTGCTATTCCTGCATCCCTGCCCTCTGCCTTAACCATTATAATTAGTATTAAGTAACACGTTTTTTATAGCTTGGTTCTCATTTGAACTATTTGGTGCCGTTAATCATGTATCTCTACTAATAAAGCCAGTAATACACAAAGAATACGAGCTAGATCATTTGAGAGAAAATAGATGACAATGTAGCTTCAATTAGCTCCAAGGTTTTTGAGATCAATAGAAAAGAAAGGATTTTAAACAGATCCAGGTCAGTATATTTCATTTTATGGACAGTGAGTAACAAGCTAAAATCATGAAAGACACCTGTAAATATGCTGTAGTAGTTATATAATATCATTCCAAACCTCAGAAAAATGTGCTGATAATTCTCAGCTCATCAGTGCCACTGCTACTAAATCCACTTGTTGGTATAGATTTGAAATCTACAGGTGCTTTACCAGAGCAAAACCAACTTCATGTGAGCAGATTAATAATACTGCAACTACCAAATTGATCTGGGTTCAACGGGATATGGTTTCTCACGTAAAAGGGGATGAAATATAGAGTATTTGTGATTTATTATGCTTGCTGATTTCTGGATGATGTCTATATTTGTTCTATACAGCTAGTGCATCCCTATTAGACAATAATATTTATTTGTAAGGATTCTATTTATGTCAGCAGTTCTGATAGTTCAACTCTGATTTGCTACATATCAATAGCACTGATGAAGGAGAAGAAGGAGGTGAAGGAGGTCAGGGGAATGTCGATCTGATCTTGGATCCCTGAGTGCACATTCAACAATGAGTTAATCACCCTGACAGTGTAATGTAAGCTGGGATTGGATGTGAATGACAGGAAGCCAGCCTCTGCAGGGCCACACCTGATGGAGACATTGGGAATAGTTTAGTTTTACACATCATGGTAAAAGAATAGTTTTAATAGACTGAGTCTTGCTGACAATACTAACAGCTACTAAATTGGTTGTTGTTAGTTGATTTACTGCAAATATCCTTTCGTCCATGGAAACGTCTGGCTTATTGAATGCAGGCGCAAACGCAAGGTGAAAATCTAAGGGAAAGGCAGTTGAGTCACAACAGGCTTTGACAGACTTGGCACTTTTTGAAACCTCATTGAGGAAGCTCTTCGTGTTATCTTTTCACTGTTTTGTCTTTTCCTGTCTTCTCTCAGAGAGGTTTGGAGTGGTGGTCACCGTTTATGCTCTTACATGTTGGACTGCGTAATTTTAATTGAACTCACACAAAGCAAACGTACAGATGTGGACAGGCTCTGCCGTTGTGATGATAAGGGTCATGATGGTTGTGTTGTGGGTTCGACCACAGTGTCGGGAAGCTTCGGCAGTGGATGTGACACACAAAAGAAAGTAAACAGACGCAAAGCAGGCAAGAGGCCAGAGGAGAGAAGAGAAACAACAACAAGCACTGTCAACAGAACACATGCATGCTGTCTGTGTTTGTCCTGTAGATTAGAGAAAAAATTAATTTCACAGCAACTGTTGTCTATCATTTTGGGGGTTTTTTTGTTGTCACATGGTTAAGTTTCTGGCAAGACAATAAATACAGGATAAAACTCAAAATAAAATGCGATCCCATGTTTTCTATGTCAGTTCTGATGACTGGCATTAACATAACATCTGAAAATAAAGAATTAAATGATGAATAGTACTATTTGTTTCACACGTAAATTAAAACATCATATGCATAGAGGTAAGTGGCTGACAATAAGGCTCTCACAGGAGACATTTAACACGTCACAGTAGGCGAAGCACAGTGTAATTAATACGATTAATGAAGCAGCTCACCCTCACACTCACGGTACCATACATCACAACACTGTTGGTAATGTAATTATTAATGTAATATTATTGCTTCTTAAATTAATACAAGTCAAAATGTTGTGAAAGGGGGTCTGTTATCAGCCACTCTTCTCTTATGTGGGCTGTATTTATTAACACTAAAAGGCCCAGAGAGCAGCCATTTGGCTTTTCTACCTATAAAACCCACAGGTTGGGCTGGAAGGCTTTTAGCTAATATCTTTAATCACCTGTGAACTGGTGCTCTTGTTATGTTAACAAGGCGGGGCCTTGCTGAGCCCCCTTTGGGGAAACATGTTTCACTCTGCCAATGTTCTTTTTTTCTGTGTTGCTGAGATTTATTAATAAAAACAAACAAAAAAATAAATATTATATAAATATAAAATATACAAAACAAACCAACCATTTGTACACATATTTACAAATAATAATAAAAAGTCAGTGAGTATATTTGTGCTTTTCTTAAATCAGAAGTTGCCTTTAGTCAGTGATCTCCCTGTTTTTACATCCTCTTCACCAGGTTTTAGTGGTTTGAGGCCCAGTGATGCTTTCCTTTGATGTGATTTTTTATTTATTATTGTTTTTTTTTATTTTAAACTATTATTTTTTATTATTTCCCAAAAGACCCAGAAGCTAATGATAAAGAAAAGCTGCATTGCAACAGTGACAGAGAACTAAATGTTGTTCATGATTAAATAATAGTAAATTAAACTTCCCGGTAGCATGAGACCTTCAATATGTTATTGTTTCAGCCACATACAGTGGAGAACACAGAAATCAGATTTGCCATCTGTCACTTTACAGGAACTGGAGATTCATAAACCTCAGTTAATTCTGCTGTGTTCACATTCTATAGGGACCAGTGCTTTGGGTTTCACCTATCAAAGATTTAGAAGGAAATTTTCATCTGGCTCAACATGATGTTTTTCCCTAAATAGGTTATGTTTAACAATGACGTTTCTTGAATAATCTATAACCTGTTCCTTCGCGGCCTGGTAGCTCAATGACTTAGGCGTCAGACTGAGATGTAGAAGATTGTGGGTTTGAATTCCCGTCTGACTCCTGGTCCATCCAATACCAGGTGTGTCCCTGAGCCAGACACCCAGCGCTAGCTCCTTGTAAGTTGCTTTGGATAAAAGCATCTGCCAAGCAAAGTAAAGTAAAGTAAATAAAACTAGACCAATAAAGTGCAATGGCTTTAGTGTATAGCATTCACATTGGCTTATTTTGTGGTTCACCATAACTTCTACATTAGATTAGTTAGGTATGAAGGGAAATCCTGTTGCTCATCTCACTGCCTTAAAGTCTTTTTGTAGGCTGTAATATACTCTACACATAACATCTAACATCTCAGTGTTTGTTGCCCCCTGACATGATACCACATTAGCCAGCCTAAACCAGCCCGAACCACCCGCTTCGCAGTCTGAACTGCTGTGCTGGTGATGACACATCATTCATATCATTTTATTTTTACACATTTATAACATACTGACATTAATGGCAAATCTCATGGACACTCACTCTCGTTTCAGACTGATGGTGTTCATCAGTCTGAATCAGCCGGTTTGCATCAGTTTGTGTTATTAAGAAAGGTCTGATTTTGTTGTAAGTAAGATGAACACAAGAACATTATTAAAAAAAAATGTTCCTTCGTGAGGCCAGGTACATGCAGTACACATGTTTGGCACAAAGGTCCGTAGATTAAATATTGCGGTGCCAATGTCAGCAGGTTCCTGAAGGGCTGTGACCCACAACGAGGTTAAGAGAGAAACGTTAGGCAGGCGGCCAGGAGAGAGACACACAACCCAATCAACTGCCAAGGTTACACACACACACACACACACTCACCAGTTGCCAGATGTTTAGTAACTTTGCTTGTAGCTACAAAGATAATTTCCGCTGAAGCAACTGACTGGTATTAACATCCTTCAGCCATGGCAAAGGAACAGTCTGTCACAGCAGGATGGGAACAGTTGGAGAGGAAAGCACCATTATCTGTTCCAAACACGAGATATAAGACTGGCACAGGCAGTGACAGTGGTCTCAAATGACAACCGCAGGACCACGACAGCCGAGGTCGAGGGCAGAGAAAATGAAACGCACAGAGACTCGTGATGTGTATCAAAAATATAAAATCTTTCTCAAACCTTTTTTTACCATGAAGTAGTCTTTACTCCTCTGAGTAGGTGCAGCCTTTTCTTCGTCATGGCATTGAGAAGGTTAATTCTGGCAAATGATCTGATTCAGTGGCTCCACTCTGACTAATTTCATGCTGCATTTTCTGTTTGGGAAACATCAAGGGAATAGCCGTTAATCAGCAGTCTCTGCATGTTTAGTAGTGGGTGGTGCAAAGTGGTTGTAGGAGGAAAGCAGTGATCCACTTTAAACAGCCAGACGCATCGACTCATTTACATACCGATGATTGAAAATGTGCATTGTTGCAACCTTTTGTGATTAATGTAATTTTTCAATCTATTTTGTTAAAGAATGAAGCAATTACAATTACAGTCCATTTGATTCTAATGTTGAATTTAACATCCATAACTCCCTGCTGCTCCTGCTTTCTTTCTTACTGTTCAGCTGTACAGTGGGCGCCTTACTTGAAAATGAGGCTTCAAAGACGCACGTAGTATGAATGTTGATGAATCTTGAAGACGCTTCTCCGTCTGTTTGTTTTGTGAGCATGGAAACCAGTCCTGAAAAGTTTATATGACCTTTCACCTTTAATACTAGTTGACTAGATGGTTTACATACGTATGTGTGTTTATACAGGCAAATGTGCTTTTCGGATATTTTGATTAGTCATAATCCTACACAGAGGCAGTAAAAAGTGACAAATCTTCTCTTAGACAGTGTGATAACATGAAAACAGAAGATAAACGAGGCTGTGAGGGTGGTGGTGACATCTGGAATGAAGGTAGGGCAGGTATACTGCTGTCTCTTCCAGAGAATGAGAGTCTAGTCTTTAATTATGTGAGTGACAGGTCTCGATTTCTCCTGTGAAAACACGGTTGAGGTTCCAGGAAGAAGAAATATTATCTTTTAGCTGGGATAATGGTTACACACTTTTATGATGTTCTTTTTTTCTTGACCCAATCATTTCCAGCCTTCTGTGCCTCTGTTGTATCACAGCTGGAACAAAACTCGCAATGTAAACATGGCTGCACCACTAACCACTGATATACCTCTGCTGTTTATTACATTTAATTCAGTGAGTGTGGGATTTGCTGTGTGTTGGCCTTGGAAATGGTTCATCTCAATTGGCAATTTTCAATAAAATGTTTTACTTATATTTAAATTATTATTATTAAAAAAGTAAAGACATATTTTTAATAGGAGTTTATCCAAATTTGAGACACAAGAAACGTTTATATCACCAATTTTTCAAATGTCAACACAACACTAGGCTAATAAAACACAGTTATGATCTTTCACACCTCTTAACCATACAAATTAATAGCATGACTTGAACTATATGGAGTATCCTCCTCTGAGTATGGAGTCACTCAGAGGAAGTTATGAAGTGAAGTAATTTCTTTTCCACTTTCAAGTAAAGAAATTTGTATTTTAATGTTAATGATACTAAAATTTATAAAAAAGTGTAAAAAGTGTCTCAGTGTATATCACGTCTGGCTGACTGCTATATCACTGTAATAGTCTGCATCCACAATAGGGGAAGGTTTTCTGTGGCTGTAATACTTTTTGATGAAATTGCCTCTAATGGTCCTGTCTGTGTCTGTAGTCTTAGTGAGTCGGGCTGTGTCCTTTGAATCTGAGCTGTGAAATGAATACATTGCCATTTTCTCTTTGCACTGGGCCACAAAATTGTCTGTAATAACTGAGCTACCTGCCTGAGTTCAGATCATTGAGTTTCAGCTATTCAGCTATTCCACTGTTTTCACTCCTGAAGCTGCTTTACATTGTAAACTAAACAACGTTGTCTTTCTGTCTGACGGACTCAAAGTCTGCTAAGGTCATTCTCTCTGCTGACAGTATCTTGCTACAGAGTAAAAAAAATGATGCTATATTTTACAGTTATTATGATTGATCTTTGAGAAGTGATTTTAAATGTTTTAACAATGCAAAATAGGTTAAGTCAGCTAAACATTTGCTATTTTTTTGTTTATCTTCAGGCAAGTGCTGCCAGTAATCTTCTTCAGAATACAATGAATAAGGGAGATATATTTTACCAATATCCTCTTTTGTCTTCAGCAGCTTAGTGTCTTTGTTATTCATTTTTTCCACTGCATAAAGCGAGATAACTGTATCCAGGGGGCTGCTTGAAATGATAATAATAGGATGTAGACTTTCTTTATGAAATAGCTTTCTTCATGTGGTCCACAAATACTGAGAGTAAGAAAAAGAAACTCTGGATCTCAAATACAAATGTTTGTTTTTTTCCAGCAGCAATAAGTCCAAGGAAGGAAACATCAAAGCGTAGTTTGATTTTTTTTTTGAATGTAATGATGTTTGGATTTAGTTGGGATGAAGCACTGGACATTTAGAGATAGCCTTCAGTTCTTTAGAGAGCAGTTTCATTATCCTTAGACAGGCCCTCTTCTATTTGTGTGTATGTGCAGGATATGAAGCATCACCGCTGTGCAAGTTCTCCTCCAAAGCGCTAAACTACGTCCCCGACACTACATTCAACAGTATACTACAGCAGACTGGAACTGAATTTGATTTAGACCAACAGAATTGTTCTCCTTCAGTAAATAATTACAGTAGTAGAGTCCCTATTTATTCAATTCAATTCAATTCAATTTTATTTCTATAGCGCCATTTTACAACAAAAGTTATCTCAAGGCACTTTAGAGTGTAAGGTTTTAGACCTTACACAATATATCACTATACAGAGAAAGCCCAACAGCCCCACTTGAGCAACAGTGGAGAGGAAAAACTCCCTTTACGAGGAAGAAACCTCCAGCAGAACCAGACTCAGGGTGGGCGGCCATCTGCCTCGACAGGTTGGGGTTAGTGGACAGAGGAGAGAAAAAAGAACAGCAGGCAACACAGATCACAACAACAACAACAAGGAGCAGCAGACAAAGCCCCGGCAGGTTGGTAGGACCAGCTACCACAGCTCCAAGGTCGATGATACCTGAGAGAGAGAGAGAGAGAAGGAGAGAGAGGACGAAGCACAACTAGGGGAGAGAAAAGAAACAAAGTT
>JAUMTR010000005.1:8429299-8484235 GCA_032270685.1 Microctenopoma stevenorrisi | reverse complement strand
GGACGTGACTGACAAACAAACAGAATAAACTACAAAACACACCGGGAGGCGGGGCAGACCGGGGCGAACCGTGACAACACCGTAACGTCAACAGTTGGACATAACAAGATTTGGTCTTTATAGAAGAGATTTCTTCATGATCAGGAAAGACATAATGTCTGCTTTGACTTTTTTTTTTACTACAAGTAGGCAAAAGAGCAAACTCTAAGCAAAAGCAGGGGCAGATGATGGCTCACTGGCCAGAAGAGAACAACCTTTGAGAACAACCCAGAACAAATCATGATGTATGACTGGAAGAGGGTGACTTGTAACATAGTCCTTGAAAAAATTAGGGGAACAATAGGTGTTTTGAGGCAGATAAAGAGAACAATGGCCAATGATTGACTAAAATAGAAAATGGAATTAGATTAGAAAGATGGAAATGGTAATTAGAAGACTGAGGTCAGCATCTGCCCCTAGGCCTGATGATTTACTCTTTAACCTAACATTTCCTTTTGTGTTGCAGTTTTTTTGTGCAACTCTGCAGTCACTAGAGGAGTGCATGGAGAAGGGGCAGATGGGATTATTTATTATTTATACGAAGAACGATTCTGCAGGTGTAGGTCAGAGTAGGCCCATTTTCCTTCTCAATGTACAGGCTGAGGATGGTAGCATCATAACAATAAAATAACAACTAGGTGGCGGGTTGTGTTGGGTTGGTACACTGACTGGTAATAATTGAGGTCAGGAGCTGACTGGCAAAACGCAGTCTGGGAATTAGCTGGCAAGCAGCCTCAGTTGAGACATTTAACTAAAACTGTCCCAACGTTGTCTATCAATGAAACTAAAACACAATCTTTTAATTTGTAAACATCCATTCTTAAGTTCATATGTTAAATAGTGGATTCCATTTAATATAGTTTGCCTCACCATCAAACAACAAGCCACAAGGCCACTGGGCCCAACTCAAAGAATTCAGTTCCCATTGGGAAGGTTGGGAAGTTACACCTCTTCTCTCCTCAAAAGACACAAATAGAAATGGCATCAACATCTCTTGGGAAAATTAGGATTCAAAAGATGTCTATATACAAATGTGGTACACTCATTCATCCTGTGAGTGCAGTTTAGCTGTAAGTGGCCATCAGCAGTATGGCTTGTCACAGCAATTCTTCCTATTTTGGAAAGCAGTATGATGATATGGAATATTTTAACTTCAGCTACATTTCGGTATGGCTGACCAAGATGATGATCCGAGTCCTCCACTGTCATTACAAATTCAATTGTCCATGAACATTATGAAGCATTGAGGAAATGGAGGACAAAACTGATTACTCTGTATATTATTCCCCAAAAGTTACTTCTCTGTGCCTCGTAGTATCAATAATTGTGAATATGTTTATCCAAAAGAGAAATTGTCTTGAAACAGGAGAGGAACAACAATCTATTTAGAAATGTTGTGACTTTTAGGGGTCAAAAATGACAAGTCATATGATTTCTTACATGAATCATGTGATCTTATCGTTCCAAGATGGCCATTGAGATCCACTGAGAAATTCTAGCTGATTTCAACTCGTTATCTTAGGAAATATGTGTTGAAAAAGCTACTTCAACAGCACCACTGCTGCTAGTTCCCAAAGCATTATCCGAGTAGAAAGGCTATGTTAGAAGTTTATGGGTTTATGTTTTGTTTTTTTTTGCTTGTTTTTGCTCTATGCAGCCTTGTTAAGCATCTTCCCACAGTGCTAAAACATCCTGCTTAAGTCAGTAGGAGATTTTTATCTGCCCATATTTTTTGCATGTGTTGCTCAAATATTTCTGCCTTGTGCCCAGTGTGGGCAATGAAATGCAAAACAGTCATAAATCAAATGTTCTCAGCGCAGTCACACATAATCAGCCGGAGGTCCAGTGAGATGAAACCACTGGGGTAGACCCTCTAGAAATAGAAAGAGGAGCATTTTTGTTGTCGGACAGAGACCAATGACAGGAGAATTCAAGCTCCAGTATTTATTAACATTACAGTGCACCACTGCATAATGTGACTTTGGTGTTAATGTCACAATGCATTGTTGTGTTTTTTGGGCATTTTGGGGCATTAATCAGTGCACCATGAATTATTTTAACCACCACTAACCACTGACTAATTCATTTCTTGACTTAAAGAAAATGTAATATTTAATGTAAATGTGTTCAGGTCTGAGCTCGAAAACACATCATCAGCATCCACTCAAATCACCAAACAATTTATCTTGCAAACAACAGGAGTCGCAGTTGAATAATAAATGATGGATTTCATTTCTGGGAAGTTCTTTTAAAAAAATTAAATGAAGAAACAAAAGATGTTTCTCTCTGACTTTCGTTTCTCGTGGGTTTCACACAGTGGTTCTCCTTCCTGACTAGAAAAGAATGTGTGTGTGTGTGTTTTTTCTTTCTGCGTCCCTGTCTAAAAGTGCATTTCTATACAGCTTACTGCAAACCTTCAAACATGTTCTGTATAGAACATAATTGCAATTTTCATTTGTTTTTAACATAATCAGTTTATGTTTTTTTATTTACATTCAATTGTATAATGTTTAGTGTTGACAATAATAAAATGTCAGAAATGTTGATCTTGCAGTACAAAATTCCAAAATATCAAATTTTGATTTTATGTGATTTAGAGAAAAAATACAGAGGAAACTGTGAACTTTCCCCAACCTCCTTTTTTGAATCTATCCTAACAACTATAGTGCTTCATTCATAAAAAAAATGCTGTTTTAAAACATAATCATCTGTCGCACTGTGTTTAAATAAATCAATCAAGCATAGAATTATTCCTCCTGTAAGATTATACTTTATGAAAACATAGGTAAGAACCCTTCCTGCTGGCTTAACAGCAGGTAAATTACATTATCATTTGTCATAGTCGCGATTATGACGAAAATTATTGCTTTTCAGAAAAGGATGATTTTATTCAAAGTGACTCTGCTGGAAGCATAAGACAGCCCAATCAAGTTTATGACTTATACCATGCACCATAACCAGCATTGCACAAGACTTAATGCTCAGATGGCCTATTCAAAATGGGATCTCCATCACAGAAAGTGCAGAAATAGGTGTATTGCAAGAAGTCTAAACCTTATGAAAACTGAGTGTAGTACTTAGTTTCTTACCTTTGTTTTGTTTGCAGTTGCACAGCTTAAATATTTTCTCTCTGCCTGTCTCCTCCTAAAAAAACAGTCTACATGGCTACAAGTTTTCTGAAGGCTGGCTAAGTGAAAGAAAATGTATTTTCCTTCAACACTTGGGAAACACAGTGCAGAGGGTTCAAAGATTAAATATAATTTTTTAAAGTTTTATAGTACTTAGGCCACCTGAAATCATTCATCATGCTTTTCTCTTGTGCCCAAGTTCATTTTGAGACTTCTAATGGCATTTTAATGATATTTGGGTCAATAAAAGAAAATAAAAGGAGGAAGAAAAAGACTGGGATGTCACATTGTCTAAAAAAACAATACCCAGGGCTGTGCAACAAACTGTCACTAATTCAAAGATGTTACTACATCTCACATCAGAATCCATTTGTTGAAATTATAGTGGATTGTTTCACTACAATTACAACCTTCTCTTGGTTTGTTTTGTTACTTTTAAATGTGCCTACTAACTTTCTGGTTTTCATTTAATTTCTTGGCATCATATTTTTTTTCCCTTAGTCACAGCTATTAAAGTATGTTAGTATGTTATGTTTGTTAGTATGTCACAGGAGCCAACATTTTTACAAATACCATTAGTTCAAATAGCCTTAGAAATGCCAAAAAGTTACAAAGACAAAACAATGCAGTAGGTTAACATTAGCATGCTCTTTGTCAGTAGGTAAGGAATCAACGAGCTATAATCTTAAAGGGTACTACCTTGATAAAACAAACATCATGAGTCTTACTTTTTTAATACAGATATAAAAATCAACAATACCTGCGACTGGCCATAGCTATTAACATTAAGCCTAGATTTTAACAATTTAAATAACATTAAGTTAATGGTGGTAATGCTGCTTAGTAGCGCAGACATGTGTCTAGCAGCTGTGGGATAAATAAAGTAATCATTATTATATTAAAGCAGTAATCAAAAACAAAAAATAAATGACAAAGCAAACCTGCTTTGAAGTTCAGACTATGGCTACAATTGTCCATTTTTGGGCCTTTACTGTGATTAATTCATCTTTGATTTGTTGCATCATTACAAATTTCATTAGAAATGTCAATTTTTATTATCATATTGCACTATAAATCACAATGGTTGGAATCATTAATATTGTTTGTGTCCAATAACAGTGTCATTTTTCCCTATTAGCCAAAGCATGACACTAATTATGTTGTTAATTATGACCCATTTATTAGGGTTAAATAGGTTACAAAAGTGATCAGTGTAATATTAGAGCAATGTCAGTGGTAATCATAGCAGATATTTTTCAATTTCACGTATCACTGATAAGTTTACTGATTCTGTTGTTTCACAGTAATTGGCTTTGTCACTTAATGAAAAGAGCTACTCACAATGCCAACTGAGCAATAACAACGTTTCTACAGTTCACTGTGACAGTGGATTATTAGTTGGGGTGGGCCCTGGGTAATGTCATGTTGAGGAAGAGCTCTGTGGACAGGATGAGTAATTCTGTCACGCACACACACACACACACACACACACACAGATACACCTCTTTATATTAGCTGTCAGTCCACAACCTGGCACTGATCTGTCAGTTTTTGCAGCCCCAATATTCCCATCTTTTTTCTCTTACACAGTAATGGGCTAACATGCACCCTCATTTATCTGGAGGGGATTCAGCCTGATAAATATGACTGACAGGTCAGAAATGTGCACAACTCTCAAAACATTTCTTTTTTTATTACTCACAGATCTGCAGCAGCTTCTTTGGAAGAAGTTTATGGCTACTGGGACTGAAAGTTTCAGCCGGGTAGCTCAGTGGTTAAGGCAGAGGGCTGGGATGCAGGAACAGCAGCTTAGTCACCCAGCCCATCCCCCCATACCAGGTGTGTCCCTGAGCGCCGCCTGTGGCTGCTCACTGCTCCCCCTCAAAGGGGGGATGGGTCAAATGCAGAGAAGAAATTTTGTTGTAACATGTAAAATTTGCAGTATACACTCAGCTGAAGAATTGTATCTTTATGTGTTTTGTGAGAGTTTTTGACCAGTTGATTCGGTTGTTAAAGTTGTTCAGTTTGTCTAATTTTTATATCAGATGTCTGCCAGTGTTTGGGTCTATGTCAAAATGAGACCTGCTAATGTGTTCATTAATCTCCGATTGCTTGGAGGGTCCTGGATATGAGCAAGGGGCAGAAATGTCAGATGGGCTGTGAGCACCATGGGCTAGGTTAGATAAATTACATTAATCATCCTGGCCTCCGTCCCATTCTTTTCTTCATTTTCTCATCTAGATTTAGAGCTTGAAATCTGTCTACCATCTCAAGCAGAATCACAGGCAGAAGCAATTATTTGTACTTGATAATTTCTTGCCTGCGAGTTATACCTAAAGGGGCTTTTGCATGAATTTTGGATTCCTTATCGCCTAATCATTGGTTCAATAATGATCTCTTGATAAAAAGTTAAAAGGGTGTTTTCATATGTAGTCTGTATGAAAACAACCAAACTGAGTTCCCTTAATGTGGACCAGTAAGTAGGGCAATTTCTGTGTTTACGGTGCAAGTTCTCAAAGATCTCAGGTCTCTGTACACTACCTGTATTTTTATTTAATTGCTGTGACAGTCCCATCTTATTCATCATTGCTGCTGCCCTTACTGTCTATTTTTGCACTCGATGGGCAGCATATATATTTTTTTTATTTTCCATGTTGTATGCCATCTTAAGCTGTGTTGTGTCCACCAGTCTGCACCATCTTACCCCTCTTGGTAAGAGCAGGGTTACACTGTAATGCTCTGCACAGTTCAGTAATATAGTTGGTTTCCCTTAATTTTAAAGTAATTAATTCTAAAACATGCTGTTGCTATGTAGACATCAATTCAGTTCTGACAGCTCATTCCCCCCCCCCCATAGACAGTAATGGAGTGCGAGCAGTAACGTAGCGCTTTGCTGGACTCATTGCATTTTTGTGGTGCTGAGTCACTAACTTTTTACTGGGTGATGTGAACATTCAAACTGGACTCCATTTAGTTGACAGTCTACAGTTTATTCTACGTCCAGGCTGTGTTCAATAGTTTAATCAGTTGCTATGGATATCTGAACAACTTTCATTTTTCTCCAATAATATAACATACTGAATATCGAATATCAGTTTATCATTGTACTTTTTCTAGAAATAAAGCAAACACGAAAAAGTTTCCCATTTCCAACAGTGTCAGGTGACAGCAAGTTTTTTAAACCAACCAAGAGGTGTTCTTGCATAGAGGATGTTATCCAGCCAACAGCAGATACAGTATACCTTCTGTTTGCAGTCTGTAACTAGAGTGATGTTTTGTACTATGATTGCATGTAGTGATAGAAAACCTTTGCTGGGAAAATGAAACCTCCCAACAGAGGGCTGCAATTTGGTTGAGTTGTATAGGAAGAGACACAAACAGGGATAGAAGTGTAACCAAAGGATGTCATAGGAAAAACCAAGCTCCTGGTGGGGGCTAGCCTCACTGACTGTGCGGGAGCCGGTCACCGAACTTGCCAGTTGGCTTGACGGGGTAGAAGGCTGAGGGCTGGCACAGAAGGAGCAATACCTCAGGGCCAGAATCAGCTGTGTACCATCATCTGGAGGACAAAGGACACTTATTAATGGACCAAAACGTACAAATACTGGACAGAGAAGACAGGTGGTTTGAGTGAGGAGTTAGGGAAGCTCTACATGTGCAGATCAACAACCCCTCACTCAACAGGTGTAGAGTTGGGCTGCTGCTTTATGTAGTTTCTGAGGTTTGCGCTTTCCTTTATTTACTATCTTGCTCCACACTGGGGACTGTGCTAAGGCATTCAACCCTTCTGATAACTTCACCTGGATGAATGAAAATCTTCACACACAGTTAACACTGATACTGTAGAATCATAGTCTGTCAACACTTGAACATAAAGTAATTTCCACATTATGAGTCACTGTGTTTTGTCCACAATGTCCAAACTGTTCCAACAGAGGGACTGCATTTTGTTTAATGTCTTCTGGATGAATAAACATGATGATTAGTATCACTCCAGATGTCATTAAAGAATCCCTCATCACACAGACAATGTGAAGAACAACTTTCTCCCCATTAGAGAAGAAAAAATCATTTTCCTCAATTGAGTTTTTCTTAAAGTGAACAGAGATTTAGGTTGTGTACCATAACTTACTTGTGTCTACTCATGAAGACACACATTTGTTCTGTTGAATGATGATGTCCCACCAGAAGTATGGATCTATTGTAGAGAACGAAGGGGAGTGTCCGTTCTCTGTCACAGTTCACCAGGTTTAACAGCCTTCTCTCAGTCACATATCTGATGAAAGAATTTCTATTTGCTGGAAACCGCTCTGTAGTGGATTAGGATGGTGGTGCAGTGGGGTGTATTGGGGCGACAGACTGCTATAGCAAAGATAAGCAGTACATACAGATCAATTTCAGCATTAATTCCATCCAGTGCTTTTATTGTTGTGTTAGACGCGAACAGGAGAAATTATTAGTTGGCCATGATCAACAGATGTCAGAATGCCCAACAGAACACAACAATAGACTGGACTGCGTAGCCACAGTCCGGTCAGAGTGCCAATGCTGACCCTTGTCCACTGCAACTATAAAAGCTTCAGGTTGTCTTCAAGAGACGAGAAAGCCATCCCCAAGAAAGCCATCAAAGAATTTTTTTCTTTGCAGCACAGTGACACATGTCATGTGTGTTTATTGTCAATGTATAAGGGCGTTTTCACATCATAGTACGTTTTCTTTGGTACGAATCAGTTGATGAGTAACATTGTATTAATTTTTCATCAGTTCCTTTCACATGAGGAAAAATACAAATGAATCACAATCTGTCGCTTCAAATCATGTGAGAACATCCTCTCTGTGTGTTGGTTAGATGTGTCTGTTTGTATTCAGTGTTTTTATTTAACAGAGTTACTCTTTAAAATTTTAATCAAGCCTTTAACTGAGCAACTGAACACAGAACCACAGTTTCTAATGGTTTACTGCAGATTGGCATTCAGTCTTTCCGTCGCTCTGTGTAACTGGCCCAGTCTGTCTTTGCATGTGATTGGATTGGCACCTATCCTGCCAACTTCTGCATCCAAGTCTTATGCTTATCACATTGAGCTACCAGGTCACCATGTTTTAGGTGTTTTAACAAAATAAATTGAAGGCTACACATGTATTATGCCCTCAGATGCAAATTGATTCATAGCATTGTGATCGTTTAGATCGGTACACTTTCTCACCAGGCGGTCCGCAGCAGAGTTTGCTATTTGATTTGGATCTAGACCACCTTCCTGTCTTGCCCTAACAGGGGAAAATGGTTGAGTTTGATTTATACGAACTACAGCCTGTAGGTGTGAAAGTGACCTTAAGGAGTATTCAGAGAGTATGCTTCCATAAAGATTATCAAGGGTTTAGTGTTTTTTTTTTTCAAGGAGCGTATTTCTGTTTTTTTTTATTATTGTGACAAATATCCTCCTAATTAAGTATTTATTTTGATCCAGACTATTAGCTCTCCAACCTAACCAAGGTGTTTCTCTGACTACATTTAAAGTTTTTTATGTGAAAAAAGATTAAGAGACAGAAAAGATATACGCTTTAGTAAAGATTTTATTTAACTCATTTTATACTTCTGTTGTTCAGAAGTTTCAAAGAAGTTTTAGTTATTCGTGCTCAGCGTCCTTTGTTCTCTCTCTCTCTCTCTGTTCTCACACTCGCGTCCTCCTGAGATTTTGTGTTCTCTCCATAAATGTGGTTACTTTTAGATTTTATTCTTTTAAACAAACCAGATAGAAAGATGCTTTTTCATTTCCAAAAAATGTCCCACGCCCACACACTTCAGAATATATGTAAATGTACATACAAAAATGAAATACAAGAGTAGTTGTTCTTCGGGTGTCTGCTCTCTGCCTCGGATTTACACTATATTAAAAGTTACAATATTTTTTTGTCCACCTTGACTTTTGATGAATAGTGTACTCTGATATTATTTACACTTCCCTATGACTTTGTCTTTTCAACTTGAAGTTATTCTGTGTGAATCATGTTTCTTTTAGATCACACACAAATGCATGATTTTATACTGTTGGGCCTTGCTGACATTTTGTTAATAAAGCCAGGCACCTTTGATGTTTGCTGGTCTCTCTCTGCATCCCGCTGATAATTTTAAATTAAACTGTTCATTTTCCATTTGTTACAGTGACCATGCACTTTCCCCTTATCTCCGACCTGACTTCAGGTCAGCATCGCTCATTTTGCCCGAGTGATACCAGTGTGGATGCGGGGTGTGAACCGACAGGTGCACAAATTTATACCTCAAAAGAGAGATGGGTTTTCAGGAGCTGGGATGAAGCAGCACTAGATCTAAAGACAGTCAAATTTTTATTTGTACTGTCAATATTAGAGAAACACGAACTGACTAACAGTCTCCCTACCCCGTGGTACCCAGACTGCATCACAAACCACCACATGCTAGTAATGTGTTTTCCTGCTGCACCAAAACATCACCACGGCCCAACTATACTTGGGGCGACATGATAGCTCAGTGGGTAGAGCGGTCGTCTTCAAACCCAAGGTTGAGCGAGTCTGATACCCCGTAGTAGCGCAGACACAGGTCTAGCTGTCCAAACAACAATTTCCCCAAGGGGATCAATAAAGTATTCATTACTATTATGACTTTCCTGTCAATTAAAGATTTAGAGCCACTGATCAGAAAAGTTTCAAAGAAGTTTTAACCATTCATGTTAAGTCACTGTGGGTGCTTTAAGTTACCTTTATATCTCCCTTTGTCCTTACTCTCTCGGTTCTGCCTGTATCTAATGTCCTCCTGAGAAGTTTCTCATTACAGCCCATCAGTTCTCTTACCTTTGGATTTTTTGCTCTTTCACAAAAAAAAACTGATGAAGTAAAACCTCCTGTATCCCCCAAAAGCCTCACACCTCCACACTTTGCACAATAAAGGTAAAAAGGTAATGAGTGATTTCAGTGGGTTTTTCCTAGCCTCTCTGCTCTCCCTCTGCTGAACACATTACACTTTCAGATCAGGTCAGATCTGCTGCACTTTTAGTTGGTGGAATAACATTTTCTCTTTCTCTCTGACTTTAACTTTATCCTCTATTTGCAGTAGATATTATTTTATGTGGTAATGGCTTATTGTTTTATTGATTGTGAGGACCAATATTACATTTGTATAATAACAGTGTCTTTGATGACATTGTTCATTTTGCTTGTTTATCTTTTTATAGCAGACAATATGCTATTTGTGACTTCGTGTATGCAACGTCATTATTATTGGGCATGAATCTTCTGGAGTTCAGATGTACACTGTATTTGTCCTTTTTCTGCTTACGACTAAGAATTAAATGCTGGTGTTTCACGCTCAAATTTATACTAAGTCCAGTTTCCAGTAAAATCATGTCAGACCAGACCCCCAGGCCTGCTTCTGTCATTCTGCCATGCCAGGTAGGAGGTAGGGCTGGGACGCTACACTATTCCAACCTGCCATGGGTGACAATAAGGTGACAACAAAAGACAGAGGAAAATGAGATTTCACCAGCAGTATTGGCTCAGATGAAGCAGAAACCCATTTCAAATGCTGATTTTATAGATTATTTCTTTTAATTAATTTGCAGCTAGAGGCTAATTTTACAGATAATGGTCCTTTGACGAAAGGTATCCATGTAGAAAGTTCATCTCCTTTCATAAGCCTTATCTCAGAAACTGCACATTGTTGTTGTTTTGGGAGTGTGCTACGTTTCACTCTGACTGTTTATACCCGAGTTTCTGACTTTCTTGGGACTGGGAAGAGTGAGGGAGCTACATGTTATGTCAAGTTAAACCACTGATTAGGGGAATAAGATGATTTGGGAACTTGTCCAAGGCCTCCAGGACAGGCCAGGTTTCAATGAGAACTACTGGAGATAGCTTTTGGTTATTTTCTCTTTAAGGTATGACAGGCAATGATGAGATGACCCTGCTCAATAAAAACACTTGCATATCTTTGAAGTAGCCGTGGGTGCACTTCTAGGAGATTACATTATCCTCTCAGCTGTGTTCAGATCTTAGCAGTGAAGAAATAATACAGACTCAACAGCCACCACCGCGGCCATAAAATAAATTACAATTTTCTCTGCAAGCAGACTTTTAACAGTATAAATGGCTGGCACAATTTATAAAACTGAACACTCTCCTCCCTCTCTTTGGTCTTTAGTTTGTCCTAATCTAAACTGTCTTCAATTGACAGTGACATGCACGTTCCTAACAGCTAAATGTTATAATATATTGAATTAAACACCTACTCCTGACTCTCTGATAGCACAATGTGCATGCTTACATCAAAGGGAGACTGTAGAGGGCGTCTTCGTGAAAGACTGGCAGGTATAGTGGCTCCAGAGCTTTTACTCTGGTAGTAGAGCTGGTTTGTTGGTCTGGCTGTTTCTCACTTCCACCTTTCACACCCGACCATCTTCTACAGTACACACAGTATGCAGCGATTTCATTCGGTATTGCAAATGCCACCTATCAGAGACTAGTGAATATGGTACTTCCTCTTGTCTGTGAGGATATTCTGGATGACATTTTGGCCTGGTCATTACTTACGGAAGCAGGTTGGTAAGGGTCAAGTCACCCCTGTTTCTGCCATTGGTGTAGGTGATTTTCCAGCCTCTCAGATGCCCCTCAGGAGCTTCACTATTTTCTGGGGATGCTAGGTATCACTAAGCATTCTGTAAAACCTTCTTGGACACTGTTCACCCCTTAAACAATTTTGGTAATCTTGGTTTTATTAAACTGGTTTGCTATCAATGGATCACTGTAAATGTAAAGACTTGGTAGCCACTGTAGGAGTGAGAAGCTCTTCCAGTGAGAAGCTCTTCTAGGAGTTTAGGTTAATGAACCTGTCTTTGTTTTGGTTTGGCAGGTTTAATGTTTGCATCAGTACTTTTTGATCACCCCTTGACCAGAGGAATAACACAGCTAAACCTGGAATGAAAAGGTAAAAATAAAACCCCCATCATATTCTGAATACTGCAGAAACACCAACATAAAATCATTCAGTTGTTATAAAGAAAGATTTTCTAAAACTCTGTAAATAGCATTTAAAACATTCTTCTCAATTTGGGCCCGGACACAAATCTTTGAGTGCTAACATCAAAAGCACTTAACTTTAAATAAAACATGATGCCAGCAGGGTACTGATGAAACCTTATTTTATTGTTACTTTGGTGATTACAATCTATATACATAAAGTGTTGAAATGAATTCTAGAGTTGGACACACAGAGGGAGAATCAATATTTATTGTGGTAAAATTACTTATTTATATTGCATGTACTGCTAGGAACAAAACAGGAGTAAATTGTCTGAGCTATGAAAATCATTATAGTGGCTGCATGCTCTCTTCCAATCAAATACTGAAGACACTGGATCGACTGAAGTCTCATCCTTCTTTGTATATTAAAACATAATTTTAAAACAAGTATAAAAGTGTTGAAGACTAAATGAATCACTCTTACTTTTCCATGACCAAAACTGAAAAGGATTAATGCCTAACTGCTCTCAGTGTGTTGGTGTGTGTGCAAAACGGCTGGCTGAAAACTGTTAGGCTCTTATAGTCTGAAACTATGCC
Organism: Microctenopoma stevenorrisi; assembly: GCA_032270685.1. Classification (NCBI taxonomy): domain Eukaryota; kingdom Metazoa; phylum Chordata; class Actinopteri; order Anabantiformes; family Anabantidae; genus Microctenopoma; species Microctenopoma stevenorrisi. Next base: position 8,471,483 of record JAUMTR010000005.1, on the reverse strand, counting down.
ATATCATAAAATAGACCAAATGTTTTTTTGTTTGTTGGTCCAACAGCTTCGAAGCTGTGCTTGTCATGGTTTCTCATTACAGTTCCAGAGCTTTTATAGTTAAATACAGCAGCATGTTCCCACACTCGCGACAGAAACAATGTGAGCTGGACATAAATTATAAATCATGACACCTAGAGGTCAGGTGCTTTAAACTTTGTACTCAGTAAAGGACTGGGCTTAATTGGACTGGACTTAATTTAATGAGGGGATGTAATAAAAAGGATGTAGCATGCACTGATAAAACCTTTCCAGCTGTCTTTATAAGCGTGCACTGCAGGGCTGATAGCAGAACGGTAAAACCCGGAGCAACTGTCTATAATTAGAGATTTAATTTGAGTGACAGACTTGCTCCAACACTTGTTGTTGGAGCAACATTGTAAACCGTCTGCTTTTGACATTGGAAGAACTTTAGTATCTATAAAGTGCCTCTCGGATTGGTTTATTAGCAAGCAGAAGCCCTTAAAGTGTCTTAGTTAACTGAGCCTGAGTTGTGTTAGTTTCTGTCACAGCTCAGGCTGAAAACATTTTGCTGGACACAACTGCTGGCTGTGAATGCAGATAAAAGGCCATCTAATTCAGTAACAATCTCACTGGGCAGACAAGCGATGCTTGATGGTTTATAGAGAAGATGGGGGTTAGGTGACGAAAGGCCTGCGAGTAAAGAGGAAGACATCAGTTATTAGCTTAAAGAAGAGATGCGTACCTGTGTGCATGCAAGAGTGGGAGAAAACTCATGTCTTTTTCACAGCATCTTTAGCCAGTATTAGTATCACATCTTTTCAGAAGGATGCTGTCAAACTGTTTAATGACACCTATTCTCCGCTGGTCCTGGATGCAGTCATCGTGCTGAAAAACACTCTGAGTAGTAGTAGTAGTCTCAGAAAAACACACCAACATATGCAACAACTTGCAATGTTGTTGCCAAGTAGCCACGCTAGTTAATTTAGTCAGTATCAGTTATTATCACAAATAGCTCATTTCTAAATACATACAGTATTTTTGAGGCAGCACAATGGTGTAGTGCAGGGATGCCTGCTATATACTTTTTAAATATCATAGTCTGAGTGACCTATCTACACATGTATATATACTGTATATGTTCGTGTTTGGGAGTCCAGTGGTCCCACACTATAACACAGTTCACCCTTTGCGGCCTCTCCGTTTCGCAGATTTGTTCTGATTGGCTGTAGACCAATGTCCATCATCTCCTCTGCACCGTGTAGCCTGTACAGTACAGAATGCATAATGCCAAATTTACAGAAATCTTTGATCGCTAGCAGTGTTTCTACCAAGGTTTGAACTTTGAGAGTGCTTAAACATGAGAGAAAAGTGTTAAATGTTAATGCCTGTCTGAGAAAAGTTTAAAAAGTGTGTAGTGAGGACTTTTACCGCCTTAAAACATCTATAATAATTATAAAAAATAAAGCTGAGATCGCAGATTTTGCCTATTACAGGTTATTTTAATAAAGGACCACTGTATACTGTCCTGTGTTTACGGACATTTCAGAATGCACATCAATCAAATGACAAATGCCGTTTGCAGAATAGATGGTAGATTTACGTCAGATTTTTCTTCAGTAGTACGCAATCTATCTGCACTACCTCTCTGATCTACCTTTAGAATCGTCACACACACTGTAGTGGTTAACACTGTCTACTCACAACTAGACGATGGCCTGTCCAGGGTGGCTCGCTCGGCCCAAGCCTCCCTGCAACCATTTACAGGACAAGATATATAGATAGAAGCCAGATACATCTGATGAAAGTTCAATGACCAGTGTGTTTTGGGCTGCAGGTTCTTTCAGAGTAAGTGTGAGACTGAAAATACAAAGCAGATGGGATTACGCTCAGAATAAGAAGAGCTGTCTGTATTAGTCACAGGAGAGTTTATTTCTGCTGAGAGGCATTTGAAATGGCTTTAGGGAGAACAAAAGTGTTTGGTTACACACACTCGCACACACACACTGATGAATAAATAATGTGAGTATCAGTCTCTTAGCCTTGAGTTCAATGCTTTTCACTTGTAGCTTCCACAGCGTACGCACAGTTTCAGATAATAGTGAACAGGATTTTTGTATTACAGTAACTGGCACTAAATGAACAGCTCTGGCTTTGGTTATTTTTAACATGACAGGGATGCAACCCTAAATGCTGCAAAATAAGAACGATCAAAACTGAACGGGATTACCACCAAGCTGACATTCTTTATTTCCATGTATGGAATGTGTACAGAAATAACAACTGCATCTCTCTGCTCATTAAGTTGATTGATGGACTGATATTTACACCAAGCATGAGAAATTATGAGTATAGTTGAACTGCTGTTCTGTTGATACTGTAGTGCACTCGGATGCTGCACAGTGGGCCAGAAACTTTGATTCTCTGGTTTGAAGGTCAAAAATTTTGGATTTATTAACTCAGTCAATAGTAAAATGTTGCCTGAAAAAAGACTCAGATAATAAAAAAAACAGCAGTTATGATTTACGTTATATATAATTCATATGCATTTGAACTTTCCTTTTTCACTCTTTACACCTTGTCCCCTTTTTTCTGTGCCCAATATTCCCACCACATGTGCCTTAACCTGAGGCTTCGCATCGCAGTCTGCATTTGAACAGTGTTATTAGCCCCATCAGCAGGATGCTTACTAAAGCTATTATGTTTGGTGTCTTGCTTGAGGGCACAACAAAAGCTCCTCTATATAGTCTGGGATAAACATATACCAGAACCAAAAAAACATAACTCAGTCTTGTTCAATTTACCATAAGAAATTCATTATTGGACAACCTTTGTTTTGCCAGAATGTGCTGAGCCCTCAAATGCAAAGGTATACACAGAAAACAGTGTTTGCCTTATGTATCCATCCTATCTTGAATTCTATTAAGATTTGCAGCTTGCAATATTTCTGCAGTGCTAGAACTTTTAAATTAGCAGTCAACCGGCGTTTCAGAAGAGTAAAGTTGAATTTTTACTGTCCACGCGACAGTGTGGACATCACAGTGGTTCCTGTGATGCAAAATCACCACAGAACATATATGGAGAGACACAAAATGACTCTGAAACTCTGGCCTGTGCAGCCCCATACGTGGGCAGACCCTGGTCCCTCTCCTGAAAATGCAAGGAAGGATCTGAAGGTAGGGAAATGAAGGGACTTCCTCATAAGGTCCATGCTCCCTGGGAAATACAGTCATAGAAGAAGCACTAAGTCACTGAACGTTTAGAAAAGAGAAAAGCACATTTTTCATTGAAATGGATCCGTCTTGAATTGTTCCCACTGGCGTTCACTAGAAGACTGGAAAGGAATGACTTCAGTGAAGAGAGGAATGGGTGCTGGTCTGTCAGCATAGTTTGGAAATCTACAAGGTAATGATGATCTGAGTTTTTTCTTGTTTCATTATTTTTTTCTTCCGCCTTTCATTCCCTAATACTGGTCATACTGTGTAACCTTGAATGGGTTTCAAGAAGCTGCGGCTTATTTTGTATTCACTGTGAGTTCTGCAGTAATGTCTGGCACAGCCCTTTTCTGTCTAGAACAGAAAATGCCAGATGACTCAACCTGTGTGCTGTGGGTATTGTGGGTGTGTAGTGTGTCTCTCCACGTGTTAGGATCTAGATACCTTAAATGGATTATTATTTTTTATCATTCAGTATTGATTTCATATCAGTTTTAATTTGATTCAGACAGAATGGAGTGAAATGCAGCAATACTCAAATCTACACTACCAGTCAGAAGTTTGGACAGAAAATATTTTTGAATCTAATTTTTTTACATTAAATTCTAATCTGAAATACAGTATTTACATTGTTAATATTTAAAAAATATTATTGTATAGAAACTGTCTTTTAGACACGTGCTATTTATTCAAGATTCAAGATTCAAAACACTTTAAATCCCTGGGGGAAATGGTTTGGATCATTGTCTTTCAATACCACATTTTGTTTGCTTATGAAAGTTTATTAAATCAAGAGCATAACATTATCATTAATCAATCAATTCGCTTTTTATTATAATTGAATACATTGTTACATGTTACAATGGAATTTTCCTTCTGCATTTGACCCATCCCCCCTTGGAAAGATGCTGAGACAGGTGAATTCATGGACAAGATGGTAAAGTCTGTGTGTCCAAGCTTTTGACCGGCAGCGTATACACAGCTGATTAAATCATCAGTGAGAGTTTTAGGTTAAGTTTGTCGCGCTGCTATAGTTTTTCTTTGATTGGCTCATTTCTGATTCATTTTGCGTCTAAAAACTCAAGGAACTCTTGGATTTTGGATGTTCTTCAAGGTGAAAAGTCATCCACGTTCTGTTGGACAGCGAGGCATACTAATTTCAATCACTTCCAGAGATTGCACTTAAGGGCTGCAAACACGGCTCTTGTTCAAAGATTTTCTTGTAGACTGATTTACACAGCAACCATAGTCCATGTTCTTCCTTTTTTTCATCCTAATCAGCAGGTTGCAGAGTGGTTAATCTTTCATCCTGTTGTCTTTTGGAATATAAAGACACAGTTCAGCAAAATGCAAATTTCACATATTGAAAGGATTGGTTATGTGGATCTATCTATATTCAACAGAGTCTGTAAAGCAGAGAGGCAAAGCTGTGTATACAGTACAATAGCTCCATAACTGATCCATTCTGCCATCTCACATCACTGACACCTGATATCCACTTTCCTGAACTCTGAACTATATTGTAAATACACACTGTATTCATATTTTGAAGAGCTGATGAGTTTGAAAATAGGTGGAGCAGTCTGGTTCTCACGTCTTTTGCCAAATGATTCACATCTCTAATACCTACACTAACTATAGAGCTAATGTGTTGTTGATATACAGGTAATCCATTATAAAACATGTGATACGATTTCCACATGCATGAAAATATATTACTAATGTTATGAAATTGCTGCATGAATAGGCTGAAATTGAGGTTGGCTCTTTCTGAAAGTCTACTTTTTTTCCCCACACTGGCTGAAGTGATGAATGGGTGACTTTCTGTGGATGTCAGGGCCTGCACATGTGGTTAAATTGACTGATTTCAAGCCTTTTCACTGTCTGTCTGTTACTATTACGTCCTAATAAGATCTAAAACCTCACAGTTCAATTTAAAAACTGTCCAAATTGTGTCAGGGTGGACAGCACAAGAAGTACCGCCTTAACTCAATCTGTCTGCTTTTCCAATTTGCACTGCACATGCACCCAACACCAAAATATTACTAAAATAACATACTTTTGTGACAGCTTTTATCTTTCTGACATTTTTGTCACTTCATAAACATATTTTGGAATAAGTGCAGAGCTCCAGCTCCTTCCTACGTATTCGAAGCTCCCTGTAGGAATGAAATGGCTCATGGGTGAGCAGATGACACCACTGAATCAGTTTGTTCAAACTCTCTGCTTGTCACATATATACCCTATACTGTTCTATATACTATATAAACTGGAAGAAAGTGGTCTGGCAGTATGCATGTACACATCAGAAACTGAATTTGCTGAATAATGATTAACGTAACTTCAGCATATTAACACGAAGACTGAAAAAATACAATTAGTAAATCAAAAGAAACTCAATTCACTGTTTCAATTTTTTCAGTTTCTTCACACATAGAAACAGTATAGTGGCCCCCAACTGAGAGCAGTAAGATCAGGCATAATACATGAGGCATGACCTTGCCCAGTGGGAGATTCTGCAACATTGATATTAATAATGGAGGGATTTAGTGGCTGTGGGTGGTGGGGGGATACATAGGCCAGGGAAATGCATGCAGTGCATCCATATTTCATGATGACAATGCTCTGTAAAGTTTTAAAAGGAAATATGGAGCCATTGGAGATGTTTCTCCATGTTTTTGTTATGTAAATGATGGTTTAAAATAAACCCACATCTTTGTGATAAATACTTGTACCTTGTTTTTTTCTAATTTAAACCTCCTTTTAAGAAGCATTTGTCTTCTTCCTCCTAGAAATTATGAAGCTGATTTAAGAAGCTGCCATGTTATAACAAACGTCGTACTTACTACATATTTGATGTACCATATAATTTCTTTAATAATACAACAAATGAAAACAGGATGAACAAAAATATTGTTTGTTTCTGATCTTTTAATCTTTTGCAATAATATGCCTTAATATTGTACAATAATATTCACATAGGGTTTTGTCTAATTTAAGCAACATTTTCACAACATTTTTTTTTGTTGTTTAATGTGATGATTAAAATAAAATTTAATTTTCACCTGCAGAATGTTTTAAAAAAACATTTATGCAGAAACTTTTAGAAGAGAAAGGTCAATGTTTAATAGTATGAGAGTGAGAAAAGTCCCACTTACAGTATGTGTGACTCTTTATATGTATGTCTGCCCCATTGACTCTTGTTTCTGTAGTGCAGTCCGTGTTCACCTGACAGATTTGATCTCTTTAGTTACACATATTTAATAGCTACTAAATGATCATTTACACTTTGATTCAACAAGGAGGATGAGACCACCAGACTTCTTAGTATAACCAGTTGTTAGACACTCTGACTGGGAATATTCCTGATTTTTTATTTTCTTCTCATGAAAGATTTTCACAGGATGGTTAGTTACTTTACTTTGCTTGGAAGACGCTTTTATCCAAAGCAACTTACAGGCAGCTAGCGCTGGGTGTCTGGCTCAAGGACACACCTGGTAGGGGATGGACTAGAAGTCAGACGGGGTTCCAACCTGCGACCTTCTTAACACTTAGCCCATTGAGCTACCAGGCCACTGTACAAGTTGGGAATATCTGTGAGCTGTGGTTTACCGTCACATATACAGGAAGTCAGTCTGAGATCTGATAGTATGTTCAACATTTGGTCCATGACGGTGCGATATGATGGAGTTTTTAATGATGACCAGTTATTTATATCCTGCTAGCTTTATACAATTTAATGACAAATATACATTATGTATGTGTTAAAGATTACATTTTGAATGAAAGTTATATCATGGGAAAAGCACAAATGCTTTCTCAGTTTTAATCACTTAAGTTACTTGATGATATTCGGATGCAGTCATCCATTAAGTGAAATACCCGCAAGAGAACATGGTGCTGGCAACTGTTTCTGCTTATACTTTTTAAAATGTTTACTTCTCAATTCCTCAGTTGCAGCATTTAACAATGTTTAGTTAGAGTTTTATTTAATAGTGTGGTCTCAATAGAGCATTTCAATTTAGTTTTTAGGAACATAATATGTGCCTAATCCCATAGACACTGTCTATGAAAATAATTGAGAACTGCCTCAACTATAGATATCCCAGGAATGAAAATATGTTCTGCATGTTTTCATATTTGATTGTATCAGACCTACAAAAACACATGGAACTGCATGTTCAAACTGCCAGTCAAAGCAGTCACATTGTTTATGCTGATTTTCAGTACATGCATTATATGTAGTGGACACTGTGGAATGGAAGACCGTTAACAGCAGAGTGTGTGTGCGAGTGTGGTCCCGTGTATGAAACTACTTTTCATGGCAGCAAGATACAAACATTAGAGAGAGTAATAAGTAGGTTAGGTTCAGGTGAGAAAAGTACTGATGTTAGGATTAGAAAAAACAAGTTTTGGATTCACTTTTAATGCAGACTTTGCATGTTTGAAGCATCTGCGTGAAGCAACTTTTTTGTCCATTAACTCAGCCCACAGTCTTTCTCTGACCCCAACCCACTGCTGTATTGTGTGATCCCAACCATTACCACTTTATTATTGCTACACTCACATACATGGATGTTGAAGTGTAATCTACACAGAAAACCTGATGGAACAAAAATATGTTGCACAATCATTAATATGTTATGTATCGACATATTTGTCACTTGTTATTCATTTTAGCTGTAAACATATGATCATTATGTTAACAGAATATGGTATTGGTATGTCATTGGCATTGCAGCTGTTAAAAACCACTAACAATGTCATCTTTCACAGGACAACCTTATACCCACACGCTGATCCAGTTTGCAGGTGTTTTTATAATTTATATGGTTCTAGCAACGCCAGACAGACTCCTACACATGCCAGTTGATTCTCCACTAAGACACCTGACAGGCATAGCTTGATTTATCACAGTAGGAGGTCATTTCATGATTGAAGTCACTCTGTGTGTACATTTTCTCTCCATTACTAAAGGTAACTCTGTAACTGGTTTAAAGGCCAAAAATTAAAGCTGTTTGTGTTTTTCGGACATCCAGCGGTGATGCGACTGACAACTCTGAAGCCTAAAACATTATATTGCTTTGCTGTGAACAATCAGCAGCTATAATTGGGAGAAAGGGAGAGAGTGGTTGGGGTGTTTTCATTTAAGCATTAAGAATTAAGATCCTGTTTTACAGCAGACACAGTAGGAAAAGTAAGTATTTCATATACTGTGTGTATAATAGGTACATACAGTTATGTACACCAGTCTAATTAAATTAAGTGTTTACTAATTCAATCAATCAATCAATCAATCAATCAATTTATTTCACTCCCTAATATTCCATTCATTATTAATTTACAACAAAAACTCGTCTAAAGGCCCTCCGAGTGAAAAAGGGGTGAGGAAGAAGAAGAATTTTTTTTTTGACCTGGCCCCTTTGACTGAGTATAAAGTAAATTACAAAATTACAAAATGGTTTGTTTGTTTATATACATGAATAAACAATATCATATTTAAAACATGTCAATATCACCCAAGCATCATTAACTCAATTCATAAGGTTTTTGATTTTTTTAAGTTTCCTAAATTCATAAAAAATTGCACTACTTTTCAAGTCATCATCCAGGTTATTCTATAGTTTTACTCCATGTACTGAAGTACTGCGTCTGCTTTGATGCTTGAATTTGCTTTAACTGTGATGAAATTACCACCAGGAAAAGCCAAAAACTTTACTATTTGTCAAATGTACATTTATAGTACGTTCAGGCCTGTTTTTGTTTTTTTGTTGAGTCTGTGACATTTAGATGTGTAACAAATGGAATTTACTCTGAACCTTCTTAGTCTTGCAGTAGAGGAGAGACAGCTGAAGATCAGCCCAAATATATCTTCTTGCTATATATATATACATTTATATATGTGAAAACAGGACATTTAAGAAGTATTCCTGCCTTGTTTGCTGCTTTTTTTTAGAAGCAAAACACAGTTTCACCCAGCTCCAGTCGCATTTATGTGGAGGATAGTTTGCTATCAGCTAATATATCAACAGATCTGACGGGGTTAGCTGATAGCAGAGAGCCGAGGAGAGATAACAGTGAAGAAAATGGTTAAATCCTGCTGTCTGTCAGTGGTAAGGAAGGGTAGATGGTGATTGTCTGAAAAAGGAGTGAAAGGGCAATCTGTCACAGAAGGGATGTATTTATTGTCCTAGTCCATCCACAGCTGCTGTCCAAGCATCTCAGTGGATGATGTCTCTAGCACACAGACGGTCTCTACCTCACACACACATCTGGTTACGTTGTAAAAAGCTCATTTGTAAATACAGCTGACCAGTCACTCCGTTACTTGTGCAGGTGTTTGTGGTTGTTTTTTGCAGTAAATAAAATACATTATTTCTGTACTCTGGTGCACCTTTCAACTCCCGAAGGAAGCCACAAATGTCTGATCAGATACTGTTTATGTAATGGTCACAGATCAGTAGAGAGATAATTGCTCCACTTTGAAACCAGAGGATTGCGTGTAATCACATAAGTCTTTTAATCAAAAGGCTTAAAAGGATGACCTTCCAATTGCATGCTGAGTTATGACTTTATTATTCTAAATTAGCTTATATTACATCGTGCTGTGAATAGCAAGTTGGTGGTGAAGTTGGTTAATTGTAGCCAATTGACACTAAAGGCCCCCACCCTGGTATAAAAGTATAATACTAATGCGGCCTGCGAGGGGACTGGGCCTCTTCTCAGGGCCACTCAGTCAGCTCCGTCCGCCGTTCCTTGTTGGGGCTGACGGTTGGAACTAGGCTAAACTACAGTGGCTTGAAGGAGTCTAAACCTGCAACAATAGCACGCCGTGTAATAAAAAGCCACATATCCTAGTACCTTCTACCATCTACAAATGCCACGATCGAGCGCAAAAAGAAAGGCGACTACTACCGGGCTGTTAGTTACACGCCATGCTATTGGTGCTAACTGCGCCTTGAAAAGAGACAGAGCAGACGGCCGAAGTGTTTGAAAGTCCGCCATGAGGTCGGGCAGTTTCTTACATTTCTTGCAGCATTAAAGCTTCCGTTTGTACCGAATCCTCACATCCTGTGAGATTCAATGTTCTACAGTAAAAAGTCAGTAAAATGTAAAGTGCTAATACTAAAAAGCTTGAATCTGTATAATATCCCACAGTCCGTTCGTGTGAGTGGGTGAATTTTTGTAGCCTATTATAAATAATAGTTTCTCCATGTTTATTCTCATCCTATTATTATTTAAATACTGTCTTTGTTTCAGCTATTTTTGCCTTCAGGTCAGTGAGCTCATGTTAAAATATCATACAATTTTCTTATAAAGATTTCCATGTACCTACATTGAGTTGAACTTTACCAAATATGTGCTTGTTTCCTCCCCATGGCCCCGTTTTCCATCCAGCTAAAATCACAGCTTCTTCGCTATGCTGACCAGTGAAAAGGAGGCATAGATCTGGATTAAAAAGCTCTCAGTATAATGTACATCTCACGCTTCCATTGCTGAATATTCATGTGTTAGTGGGTGCATTCAAGTGATTCTCTGTGACTAATATGGTTATTTCCAAAACACTGTGCTGTGTGACATAACTTTTAAGTAACTGTAAAAATGTTTGCCTAAGCATTTGTTTATTACATTGTCACAAAGTAAAATAGTTTAATCAGCTTGAACATAATTGTATGGTGTATTTGTTTTTGTGCGTGTGTTCTACAATTCTAAGTCATGAAGTGACATAAGCTTCTGCTAATGCTCTTACGGTCTACAAAATCTAATTTAGCTTACTATTGTCTGTATGAAATGATTGTCCTCGTAAGAATGAGCACTCAGACTGGGGGCTCACTGGGATCTGGCTTTAGTTTGTCATTGTGTAACTTCTTCTCTGATTAAGGAAGCATAGGTGCTAATGGACTTTTGTTCTGATGTATTTGAAGTTTGGCACTCATGTTACTAGTTGTCAGAGACCCAAATTAAATATGAGTTTGCATGCTGGCTGGTTGTTCTCAACATATATATATATATTTATACATATACATAGGTTTTTCATCAAGTGTGGAAATTTGTAACCAGTCATCTGTTCTTGGCTCTTAGACCAACTAAGTATATTGTCCCCACTCCCTATCAGAAGCACTGCCACAGCTCTTCTTGCAGAAGTCTCACACTGTTTTTCAGAAAAATCTAGTATGCAGCAGGATTTTAAGCTAGGTTGTTGCTGTTCAAACTGGGCATTGTTTGGCAGCAGAAGACCTCTGTAAGCTGAAACTGGGAGTGGAAAGGCAGCGACTACAGAGGGTACAGAGGGAGTGTCACACACCTACAAGAAGCCTGTTGTGTTATGAGTGTAGACAGAAGAACAAGGTTTGGCCCAGGCTATGTTTGGCAGGGCAGGAGAACTGTGGACTCAGGAGAGGCTTCATCTATATCACTGGCATTGGCAAACGCGTTGTCCCACCTGGGAGAAGGAACCAGAACTGGAGGGGCAGTGATGACTTCGTCGACATGGCACCGTATTGGAAGAGGAACTTGAGAGACGGCCACAACCTTCTGGATGGACAGAAGGTGAAGAGGCGGTGACAAGCCTTGCTGGATGGGCGGTGAGCGCATCGTCCTGCCAAAAAACAGGAGCAAGAACTCCACACATCTATCGTCAGGATCTGGCGACGTGGAGGCATGAGCGTTGGCAAGCTTAGGATGTGAGATGGTGGTGGAGGTGTTGATACAGTGAGGTACAGGAGGGTGAGGGGAAGGGGGTAATAGGTCTTAGAGCACAGAGCATAGCTGTGGTTGTGTCTGGAGCTGTAGCAAAGACAGGACCTGGAGCGCAGAATGGGTCTGGAGCTGGGGCCAAAGTAAAAGCTGGGACCAGAGCAAGAACTGTGGTTGAAACCCAAGTCGAGAATGTCAGCAGCATCACGAGAAACCCCACCTGAGCCTTAGGGGACCTTGTGTCCCCATGTGGCATGAGTGAGAAGAAACTTTTGGTTTCTTCTCACTCAAAACATTTGAGTTTTTGGGCAGTGCTGTGAACGTTCACCCACCGTTTTAAACCAGAACTATTTCTTTATTTCTTGTCTTCTTCATTACTTTTGACTTACCAAATCTAAGCTATATCAAAAACAACAAGTAAAGTCTTACCACATACCTAAATAATGAAATCAGCTACAAAACTAACGCACAGAAGGGTTGTCAATGTATAAATAGGCAGCAGATGACTTCACATTGTTAGTCTGTCAAATAGTCTTTCAAATGTGTATACACGTACTAAACTTGGCACAAAAAATTCTAGTGCTTTCTTTTTTGATTTTTAATTTGGGCCAATAATTCTGTCAAGGGAATGTCATTTGGCAATAAGTTCAGTTACAATTAGACCCAAAGCGTGACAACCTATTCCTGGCATATTGCAGGTGAAGAGCATCTTGACTACCTTAAAGATGTTTGCCAGTTATATTGATGAAGCCTCCTGTGAGTCCACACTGCCCTGCCCAACATAACACTGTCTGAGATACAGAACCTCCTTGATTCCAACTAAAATTTCAGACTGGGATGCAAGAAGTGGCATGATAAAATCCCAGCCCATCCCCACCAGGTGTGTCCCTGAGCGAGACACCCCGGGCTCCCCCTGTGGCTGCTCACTGCTCCCCCCATAGGGGGATGGGTCAAATGCAGAAGACAAATTTCATTTTAACGTGAAAATGTAATCAATGACAATAAAACTGATTCTTCTTCTTTTTGCAGGTGTGTGACACCCCCTCTGTAGCTCAGATAACTTGTTAGTATCTAAGTGCTGTTTTGTCCTCTTGGCCAAACATACCTATGGTCTCAATGGTCAATGGTCTCCCCCACCTCAGGTTGCCAACACAGCAGACACCAATGTCTCCATTAACACGGCTTTGAGTAGTCAGATCCACAATTGAACGAGTATTAATGTTATCTGTTACAGAATAATGTATAAATGACCAGGTCAAATCCTGCTGAGGCTAATTAGCTCTTTTCAAGAGTGACCTAGCCAAGATGCCAATTTTATTATTTCCAACGACATGAAACAAACAAATATCCACCGATAATGATCTCAGAAAGCCGAAGATAAAGCTGTTATGCCTTGCATCCTTTAATGGGAATCCTGTAGTTTGACAACAATATCTGACCCCTGTATAATCTCATAAGAAAGCTTTTTCTCGGGGGTGGGGGTGTAGAGTACTGCTGCTTCACAACTCAGTTGGATTCTTTATTTCAAAAGATAAAGACTTTAGAAAATAAATCCTGCAGAGAGAAATCTGAAGAAGGAAATTGTTTGGTACAAACAGTTTCCTGACTGTTCCTGAAATGTTCTGAAATGTCACTCTGCGAGGGAATAGGGTCTCTAAAGATTCTGCTGTGGGTACTTTTGATAATTTGTGATTACATTTCCAGAATATTCTTTCTCTTCTCTGTGTTTAATGTGAAGCAAGTTTTACAAAAATAAACATGATGTTATTGCACTGTCATGTAAGTCTGTAGCACAAATTCTGCTTCTCTATGCATAAAATAGCATATTTCTAACACTGAAACCATAACATAACTATATTTTCAAAGGTTGTGTCCAATACTCAATTCTACCTGATTTCAAAATATTAGACACTAAAAATGTTTCAATGTACCATGTTGCTTAATGAATAAGTATGTAGGTCACGTGTATCACAACAGAGTAAAAGTTAATATGTCTTCAAGGTGGCATCCTCTTGATGAATAACCTCTTGGTGACACTTACATGCATTCATGTTATTTTTGCTATTGTGTTTGAAAGGTTTTATATATTAACTGGTTGCAGGTTGATAATAAAATTCTATTTTATTTAAATTTCAGGTCAATTTAGTCTCTGCTTTTAATACGTGATGAATGGAAAAAATTGTTATGTGACAGTAAAAAGTCGACAGCAGGAGTACTGTTCTTTCGATGCACAGTTGAATCAGACTTTTGTAGGATTTGAGTGGTGCAGCACTCTGACTGGTTAGCCTCCAGCCTGTGATGAATAATAGAAAACCCACCAAAAAAACTAGTGGAGGAGGGGAAAAATAATAATAATTAGGCAATATCCTAACTATGTAACTTAATTGTTAGGTTTCCGTGTAAGCAATTGAAATGGAAAAATCTATTACCATAACAAGCATTAGTGCAATTTGAAGCCAGTTTGTCAGAATATTGATAATATAATTATAGGTCTGTAAGTCTATTATCCTTCCTAGACAACTAAGGCATTTTGTTATGTGTGATTATGTTTGAGTATGTGTGGTTAAAACTGGCCCATTCATGTCAAGGACATCACCTCTTTGGGACAATTGTCACCTAGCCCAGTGTACAGGTTCAGCACCGCAGTATTTCAAGCAAAAGCTTTCTCAAAATACATTGAACAAGAAGACTGTCAATTGTCTACATCCCTGCAGAACAAGCAAGCTGCCCCCTTATTTAGATTAAGGTGTGTAACCCCAGTGAGTAACCTTCATACTGTAGCAGCAGTCTAGTTCTGTGTGGGAGGCTTATAGCATGAACACCAGTGAGAGAGAGAGAGAGATATCGAGAGACAGAGAGTGAGGGATGAGTGCCTGGACAGACATGAAATGTGTCTTATGAGATCAGTCCTTCGGGGAAAATGATAAATGGGATCAACAGCAGTGTGTGTGATTTGGTTCTGCCTCGGTGATGCAGTGACTTAACAGCTGCTTGCTTTGCTACATTAACATGTGTGTGCACAGAAAGAAATGCAGACAAACACAAATTCAAAAACACTAGCAGAAATCAAAACTTACCACCATGCTCCTGACTCCAGACTCCCTGCAGCGGAAGCTTTGGTTGCTTGTATCTGCAGTCTCACATACAGATGAGTACAGACGCATATTGCTTTTGAGCTTCAATTAAGCCATGTTCAGTTAATCCACCCACTGAAGTCCAATTACTATTTCATGTTTGGGATAAAAAATTCAATTCACAAGGTATGGCTGGTGAATAACCTTTTTTGTGTGATTGTGATAGTGACACTTTACATCATTGTTAATTTTCACAAACTGAATCAATAAAAAACTTTCTGTTTTATGATCCATAAGACACAATTTGCAATAATTTGAAATCTATCAATCAGCTCACATATATATTTGATTCTATGTATATGATGGAGTTCTAACTATGGAGTTAACAGTCGTATACTGTTGTAAACACTGTTAACGCACTGATGCAAACTTTTATATTCCACATTATAAAATCTATATACACGATTGGACTGTTATTTATTTTAACAGTTTGTTTTGTTGCCCTCTATGACGCTTAATTCCCAGAAAGTCATTTGTTCTCTGCAGAGAGGCTGAATGAGCTACATCCCTTTGTGAAAGTGAAATAGAGGGGCATTGAGTGTCTGGTTGGTGGCCATGCAGGCCATAATAGGCCATTTTACATTAACTACTATCTCTAATGGGAACTTTTTGGTGGACAGAAAAATAAGTACAATAAGCTCTTTTCAAGAAGTAGTCTTACTACCTGTCATGCTTTACATTTGTTCTTGTTGTAATTCACACATTTCTTAGTGTGTAAATTGAATTGTTGAACTCTTAAATAGGACACTGTGCAGTATAGAGATACATAAAGTAATCTGACTTCTTCTTATCTTGTGTTTTCTTTGTTAATATTCTTAGAAGAAGAGGTCAAGTCTTTACTGAATGAACTGAAGACCGGTTGTTTTGTATAGAAGCTTGAGTATAAAGAATTTCTATGACTTGTAGCTGTGAAAGCACGTAACAAAGACGTTGACTGTAGCAGTAGGACCTGCAATAGTGATTCTGTAAAAAAGGCCGAAAAGAAACTACTGCAGTGCTCTTACTTCTAATCGTTTTCTTTCCTCTGGTTCTGAAAGTGACATGCAGGGTGTTAATGTTGTTTTTTATGGAATTTTTATCTCCCTATAAACAGTCCATACCTCCCACAGTATTCATAAGTCATTCATATTTATACTTTTATGATTAGATTTTGTTTATTTCCCTGATATAATCATACCCCCATCATGAACCCATCTGTCATACCTACAGCAGCACTGTCTCTGCACCATCCTCACATACATCCCTGCCTCTCCTGACTTCCTCATACAGTACCACAGTTCCTCTCTTGGTAACCTGTCATATGCTCCTTCTGACCTTATCTATACTCCTCAATCAGCACTCTCAGAGCATACGCCGCATCTGTGGTGCTCTTTCTGAGCACGAAACCATACTGCTGCTCGCTGATTGTCACCTCTCTTCTTAACCTACCTTCAACAACTCTTTCCCTTAGCTTCATGGTTTGGCTCATTAACTATATACCTCTATAGTTACCACACGTCTGCACATCACCCCTGTTCTTCAAAATTGGTACCAGTACATTATTTTTCCATTCCTTAGGCATCCTCGCTCTCCAAGACTGTGTTAAAAAATCTGGTCCAAAAAGTCACTGCCCTCTCTCCTAGACATTTCCATACCTCCACAGATCTGTCGTCTGGACCTGTCTCTTTATCAGCTTCATAGCAGCTCTCACTTCCTCCTTACTAATCCTCTGCACTTCCTGATTCGCTAATTCTGCTCCATCTGTCCTCCTCTCTATCTCATTTTAACATTCATCAGTTCCTCAAAGTACCCCGCATATTTACAGCTCAATCTCTCTGCCTAGCCAATCAATATGAGTCCGTTTCTCCTTCCTTAGAATGAAGCCTCACAAACAACTCGATATAAGCCTTTTCTTGTGCCCCTGCCACCTCTTTCTTCCCTGTGGTCCTGGCTCTCCTAAACTCCTGGCGACTTCGTTCATCTGTCTGACTCTCCCACCTTTTCCTTGCCAACCTCATAGTATGCATGGTAGTTAGGCACAATATTTTGGAAGCCAAGAGGATGATGCCAATGGAACACATAGTCGTTTAATTTCCATGTGAATTATTAATACAAACAGTAATTACATTCCAAGGTTTTATTAATAAATTAGTTGTGGTTTCCACTAGTTTAAATTCCTCTAAACAAAATTTTCAACAAGTTTCCAAAATATTATGATGAGAAATTGTGAAAAAACTAAATATAATTGACTAGGGTGAGAGGTTGAATAAAACTTATCATCCGATCTGTCTTTTATAAGGTTATTTTTTTTGCAAATAAAGGCCCACAGTCGTGCAGAGTGCCGGAGCACTCTGCAGAGTGACAAAGCAACATAGATATGGTGACACAAACATTTATAGTCCTGCATACAAGTGGGAGGATGTGACCCTGAAACAGTGCAGGGACAGAGAGACAGTCAGTCTGGGCTCCACTGGAATCTGTATCTTTGACATGGCAACAAGACACAACATGGCACAAGTACATGGGTCAAGTTGAACATAGGAAAGGTCAAAGCATATGGATAATTAAGATATTGAGGAAGAAAAAACATTATTCGCAGAACATCAAGGTTTACATTATACTTATAGTCCCTAAATAACACATTTCCATCCCACATTCCACTCATATTATCATCGATTATGATAACTTCATTAATTTACCTCAGAGCCTGGTCTGAGAAACATGTCTTCAGTGGATATTTAGAACCAGCTACTATACAGTCACCTGTTTCTTCATCCTCTCCAGTGTCCTCTATGATCCAGAGGTGTTGTGTTGTTCAACACAGGTTTGTCCTGTCATTTTCATAAGTTTTGAAATACACCAAATATTTTCATTTCCATAACATTTTCAGTCATTCTAATGGTAACAGAGTAATGTAGTGATTAGCAGGGATTTGTTTGTGATGATCTGTTTGGGGTCCCTCTCTGTTTTTTTCAGCTAGGATATTTTCCAACCGTAATTTAACAGTTTTAACTTACATTGCAACAGCATCTGAGGTAGTTTGCAGCAAAACAGCTCCCAACGTGTCTCTTTCTGGATGCCCAACTGGTCTTTTGCACATTTCTTGTCAAGCTCTTTTGTTGTTCACACTGCTACAGACCTAACATTATATATTTCAGCAGAGATAAAAAAAAAACAACACGAGAGAAAAACAAAAAGTTGTTAATGGTGAAGTTGAGAGAATTACTTGTTCATTGTGACAAGATAAAGCTAGCTCCCCTAATGTCATTGGGTTGTTTTTTTCTAGTGGTTAAAGCTGTAGTTGTCTGGGTATAAAAAAATATTTTCAGTCCATTTCTGACAAGGTCTCCAATGTAATATCAATTCCCTAAGTGCGGTTTTAAATTAATGAGCCTTCACATGAATGGCTGTTGTTGTTCCAGGTGGCTGAACACTGAGCCCAACAGTAACAACACAATCCCGTATTCACTTTTAACTAGTTATTGATCATCTTCTCTCCTCCTTGCCGTCATCTATGATGTGATACAGCAGCTATGGGGCTCATCCCAATGAAGAAACATCGTGCTGTAATGGAAAAGCAGTGATTCAGTTGTGTAAATTTACCTTTATCTCATCTCCTTAAATCTGATTTTGTATCATCGAGTTAGTCACACAACTAGATAAGAATCCATTGTTGCTCTGTTGGAGTATCCATTTCTCTAAACTACTATTAAAGTAGAAATAAAATAGAGTTTTATACCAAACAAGAAGTAAGAGTCACATTAGAAACAACACATCTTATCGACTACATAAACATTTTTATTGATTGAATTAGATAGTTTTTATCAACACAGAAATATTGTTCATGCTGATGAATTGCTATGAATTTATTTAGTGAAAGAAATGTGCTGTTGGTGCATCGCCTGTAACTTAAGTAGATTTATGTCAGCTCAACAATCGCTCATTTGACAGTCCTACCTGTGTACAGTACCATCTTTGGGCTCTTTTACAAAGAGGACCATCGTCTTTCTTTTTTTGATAAACTCTTCCTGCAGTCAAGGCTTAGGTATGAAGAAGGATACAGAAGACTAAATCACGTATGCTCCTTCTGCAGATTAGACTATTCTACCATAAAATGCAAATCCCGGTGTCGATCCTGCCAGCAGATTGTATTGACCAACAGTAATACAGTATGTTGGTATCTATTCCACTTCATGCTGTAGACAGTCGCGATGTTCTGGATCCAGTCCCAGATGACGGTGGGCGAAAGGCAGGAATTTTGTCCACATATCACCGAGTAGACTACAGACAAACAACAATTCATATTCACACTCATACTGTATTTATTTAATTTACTTATGATTTTGGTAAAAACTACTCTTTTGAGGAGACGAAAAAAAAAGATTCACAAGATTTCCTGATGACTAATCTACTTCTGCCAGACTATAAAAGCTGCCATCTGTTACCAACAACAGCTCATTCCAAACAATTGTTTGTAGGACAAACAGGTTGTCTGTACAGTTTGTTACACTCCAGTATCCAAAACAGGACTAGAACCAGAATGTGCAAATGTTTATTTATTGGTGCTTCATCTTTGGTTGATTTCAGCAGTTGAATAAAACATTCATTCTTGAGTGCATTTACTGCACTTTACTGTATTTTTTTAAGTGAAAATAAAAACATGAGTAAAGAACACGTGTACCAGCTTTTGTGTGATGCAACCCTAATTTCAGTGAATTTCACTATTACTATTTCAACTTTTTGGTTTCCATTTATGTGTATGACCAAAGACACGGTGAACTGGGGAAATGGTGACTCTAAGTTAGCCATAGCTGTAAATGTGGGTATGTATAGTTGTCTGTTTCTGTATGTCTGTAAGAGATTGTGTACCCCACCTCTCATCCAGTGGCAGCTCCTGATAGGCCCCAGCATGCTCTATTTATAGTTTCAGCCTCATTTGGACAAAGTTTGTTATAGTTTCACCTAATCTGTGTTTCAGTGTAATCAATTATGCTCAGTTCCAAAGCTTAAACTGCTGTGACACATTGCTTTAAGGTATTGATTAGAAAAAGGTGATGATGAACTGGTTGGGGCAGCTGTTGTTTCTTATTATCTTTTCCTGGGAGCACTTGAGACTGCAGGGATACAACCCTCCTTTGGTTGTTTTTAATTATTTATTTTACTGGCGGCCCTGTGGAAATTTTAAAATTAAAACCAGTCTCATTTCTGTTCTCAGAGGACATTCCCAATCATCGCTTGGTATTAGAAGTGGTGAGCAGATCACATTTTATGTGAACACGAAATAACATGAAAATGTGGTAATTATTGAGGATGGGAAATCTATCTGGAAGCCTTGAGGGGAGGTGAAGGGCTTTTTAAAAAATCCTTGGCAATCTTTAATATGGCGTTCTTCACATTTGACTGGATTTCCCTTCTGTGTAAAAATATGTTTAGTCCTTATGGAGATGGAAGTTGCTCTTTGAGGGAGGAGTCAGCCCAGTTTTACTTACAGGTTTTCACTGTGTTACCCTCCAAAGGCTAATTGACATTTCCTCTCGCCTGCCTTTCAGGTCATCATCATCAGAACATTTAGACTCTGAATGCGCTGTGTTTGTTTATTAGGTTGTGAACCAGAGTGATTCATTGCGTTAATTTAAACAGTGAAATATTATTACTAATATTACAGTTTTGCTTCTCTCTTCTCTTTTCTCTAGGTAAGACGACCAAATGTGGACATGAATATGTCCACACGGGGGGACTGTTTGTACTGTATGTGTATGTGAGCGGGACGATGAAGGCCACAGCCTTTTCTTGGTCATGTACTGGTCTTCAAGGCTGATGGTAAGAATGTTCTGGCATTAAATAAAAAAAAGTATAATTTGTCAGATAATAATCAACCGATGTGATGTATTTGATTTCCTGTTAGAGATTTAAATCTGAATAAAATGTACTCCTCGTTTAGTTGCTCTGTCACATAGTTTCTAAAAGGCCACTGCCACGACTACTTGCTAATGTAGTCACATGAGAATAAAAAGGTTGAGAATTTGATTACAGGGTCATCGATTGTTCTCTAATTAGACACTGATGTTGAGTTGATGTAATTTTAAGTCCCTCTCTGCCACTTGCTCTGGCTCTGTGCAGCAACCTGTTTCGGGCAGAACTGCTCTTAGATGACTTTCATCTTTGTCGGTTTCCTACTGTGTTGTATTTTGTACTATACTGATCTGCTGCAGGAGTCAAAGTAATATTAAAAGTAATAATGTCAACATACATCTGTCACTGGGTGAGTAGGGAATATATATTGACATACACAAAGAGGAAAAGGTGAAACAGGAAGGACATGCCGTATGAGACGGGCACAGAAGAAGAAACAAACAGCAAGAAGAATAGTACTCAGCTCAGGTTGTGGAACTTTAAACACAGTTCAGACTTTAGTTTATTTATCTAAAGGTATTAGAGGTAGTAGAGGGGGTAGAGAACAACGACCAGTAGAAAATACCCGATTATGGACATAATTTCTAGATCGTCTGCTTGATTTGATTCACTACATAGACAGATGAGGCATTACCTCTTTGTATTAAATATGATAGTATGTGAGAATGAGATTGCTCCTCATCTCTCCTCCGATCTTTCTAACAACAATCACAGCATGACATCACGCATGCTTCCAGCTTTATAACCCATTTTCCTCTACAGTGGGAATCATCACTGTGCTGATGATCTTTATACTTCACTCAGTATGTTAGTCCGTGTGTGTGTGTGTGTGTGTGTGTGTGTCTGTCAAATTCTGCACAAATTACTCTGCATAAGTCTTAGTGACTTCTCTTTTTTTCATTTATTGTGCAGTACTCTTATGTCTAGCTACACTGCTTGATGAATTAAGCATCACGGCCACCGTAGTCCGGAGCCTTGTGGAGTAATACAATCTGTGATTCAGTAGTAAAGTGTGTGCATTCTTTCATTTTCTATAGCTGCTGCCCTAAAAATGTCTTCTTTTGAGACATGCTTACGAAGCAGATTTCAAATCAGTCACGCTGTACAGTGGTCCCTCGTTAATTGTGGGAGTTACGTTCTCAAAATAACCCACAAAAGGCGAAATCATCGAAGTAGTCAGCTTTATTTTTTTCAAGTAATACAGATATTTTAAGGCTTTCACAAAACTCCCCACTACACACTTTACATACATTTCTCAGACAGGCATCAACATCTTGATGTGCATTAGATCGAAGATTTATATAAATTTGGCAAGCTGAATGCATTCTGCACGGTCCAAGAGACACAGCACAGAGGAGAATGACTGACAATGGTCTACACAGCCAATCAGGACGCAGAACACAGTGCGCTGTAAAAAAACATGCACTAAAAAAGATCTGCAAAACTGTACAACATTTACTTGTCTGAGTTGTGTTTCATTTAATGCACCTTATACCCCAGTGCACTTTAAGTATGAAAGTAGACCTGTTAGCAGTCGACCGTTGATACTGCGCCTTATAACCCGGTGCTGGTTATGTTGGTACCAAACCTATGTTTCTTCTGTGTCTCTGTCTCTGTTCATAATGTGGACATCATGATGGTTTGTTTATTAGATGGTATTGTGTACAAGGTATCGTGAATGTTTTCCCAACCACTGCAGGTTCCTCAGCTTTTATGTTTCAGTTTTATACACAAAGCAGGTTTAATACATTGACACTGCATTTGTAAGAAATTCATCCATTGTCCAATCTGACTAATTAGCTCTTAATTGGTCCAATGATTTAAGCTCTGTCGAAATATAATGATAAAGGTTTTTGGCGTGCTACATCTAAGCATTTACTCACAAATATGCTCATCTAGGTCCTAAGACACAGTCACTGAGTTCAGCTCTTTTGTAACTGTTTTCCCTGCTGTGTGATCGATGGAACAAGTACTCCATGAACATACTGCAGACCCCTCTACAGTCTTTATGTTGGGCTTGTCTTTAAGATCACTGTCCTTCAAGTCTTCCACAATTTGAATTATCATACGTATAATACAATATGATCATACACATACATGGTTTGATGTGTGCAGCCATTTTTGCACTCTTTGATAGAGAGGGATTAATGTTCACATAGGTAGCGCTGTGACCATTATTCTGTAATTAGTCAAGCCACTCCCACCCCCCTTCAAACTGTTCTGCAGTGCCCTTAATCAGTGGCCAACAGGTTAGATTATAGTTGTACAGGGCAGCTTTTAGGATTGACTGTGTACCTAAGAGAGGGGCGCTTCTAAGAAACTACCCTGAATCATAACGGCTTAAAAAAATTATGACTTGATGCCCTGCATATAATTGAAGGTTAACCACAAAATCTAAAAACATTCATCATTTAGAGGTGATGACCTGTTAATTAAAACAAGACATCTATGGTCAAAACCCTACAATCACCTTGGATGACATTACTTCAGCATAGTTATTCTTTTCAAACAATATTTTAACTCAGCAGTTCCTGACACAGGGTGAATACGCGCCACGCTAGCGCAGACATGGATGCATATAACCACATACTTGTAGTATTATCTGAACCAAAACACAGCCTTGTGTTTGTGGATCGTAGGATGACACGCCCGCAGTGAATCTCACCCTGTCACATCCTTAAGGAAGCAACCTGTCTGTTGACAATGAAACAGACAGAGCGCTGACCTTTTGGCCAGACAGACTACATTATAAGGCAGACGCTTGTATCAAAACAAAGCAGGGAGCTTGGGGGGTTTGCTTTGCTTGCTATTGTTAACTAAAGATAGTCCTGCACATATGCCACAGACAGAAGGAACACATCAAATGTACCACTTACCCTCAGTGTGGGTTATATTCTACATAATAAAGAGAGTTGTTCTGCATTTATTTTAATATGTGGTCGTATAAATTACGTTTGTATAAGACCGCTTTCCCGAAAACGTTTCTGGTAACGTGACGATCATTATGTCCACAGTTAACAAAAATTAAAAAAACACCAATAGTGAACGAACGAACAGGTAACATATTTTAAATATACAATCTACATCTAGTTTTTTGTCGACGTTAAATTTTGAACATGTAGACATTTGGGTTTAGCTAGTACAAACTCCCAGTACAAACACTGCTCCTCTCATATCGAGGTTTCTCAGCGGCGCTCCGCAGTGAATGATCATCTACCGTATTTTATAGAGATAAACGCACAGCTTTGGTGTGGAACTCTAAACAGCAAAGCCTCAAGTTATTAACAGTAGCATGTCATGTATTCACAAAAATATGTTTCACTACAGCGATTACATCATGTTTAAAAAAGTGATCAGTGTGTAGATTCAAACATAATATTTAGGAGACAGTGTTGGAAAAACCAAGAGAACAGCAGCTACAAAATAAAAGAAGGGAAAATCCCTGAGAGACACTTTTACAGAATGAAAACCCCTGCCGAAAAATGCACACCTGTCCTATCTCTCAGTAGGAATTGTCACATCCTTGAAATTTACACCACTAACCAGTATCAGTCCTACAACTTCAGTGTCAAAATATTCAGTTCTGGGATGATAATTTAACTCATGTTTGTTCATTGTTTGTGAGTTTTGTGTTTTTACAGCAATTACAGTGGAGTTAATGGTATTGGTATCGGTAATGGCAAAACTGGCCCTGTATCGGATCCACAACAAAGCTTGAGGTATCGCACACCACTAGTGGCCTGGTAATAAAAAAAAAGTCACTGTGTACACTCGCTTTACAAACGCAACATCTTTATTAGAATTTACAGCAAAACCCAATATTTTAGAAAACCTAATGTCAGTAGGTGATGAGGACGGAAGAGTTTCTGTCACGGCTGCCCTTTGTAGGAACCTGTTAATATTTTATCATGAATATTTAGTGAGCATTATAACCTGCACAAATAATAATTGAAGCAGATGGGGCAGAACCAGCCAATAAAGAAGTGAGTGTAAAGAGTGTCAGAAGTCAGCCCGCAGACAACAGGCTGATGACCTGACTAACTCTACTTGACGGAGATTTATCTCTGTACTTCAAAAAGGGTCAAAGTCAGAATTGATTTTCTTGACGCAATCTTCCCAAAGAAACAGTTTCAGAAACACTAAATCATTTCCTAAAGTACATGAGATGACAGATGATCTGCAAAGTTCCCCCTTATGGTTTTCACATATTATTTTTGACACATTTTCTAACACTGAAGAAAATTTGCAGTTGTCAACAACCAAATATTCAGTGTGATGATAATGTCAAAAATATGTAAATAAATCAATTCATTCTGACATAAACAAGTATGCCGTGTTAAATCAATGTAAGGCTCAAGGTAATTCAACATGATTACCAGCTCTCACCTATCACTTGCTATATGTCACAGTACATCGGAAAAAACACATTGATTGGATGGTGCGTCAGAGCAAAATCAAATGGCAAGCTAGATATCCGGTAGCCTTCCATGGCCATTGTGTCTACATCAGATTTAAATATGTCTTTCAGACGATGTAATTTATTCTTGGTTACAACTGTGTCAGCAACTCCACAGTGCAGCATTTGTTCACTGATTTCCGACCTCACTTAGAAACTCAAAATGCTGTTCGAGACTAAACACTGGATGCTGCTTCTCTCCTTCAGACGGGTACAGTGAGGCCACTATAACAATATAAAATACCATTTTGAGAGAAGCTGAAACCTATGAATTATTTGAATGGAAAAAAAAAAATTCTCTGCTTCACTGTTCTGTGACTTAACTGATCATCCTTTTTTACTAGCTTATCATTAGCAAAGGCTGGTCTCACTTACATAAAACTCTCCTTGGACGTTTGCTGTTGTTTTAATCTGTTATATATAGTCATAAAAATGATCCTGACATGTATTGTAGCAGAATTCATTATTGTTTGTCAGCAGGTTCCTATAGTGCAAACACATCTCTGACAGAGTGGATACAAATAAAGCTGGTCGCTGAAGACAGTGTGGATGTAATTTCCACACTTTACCAGCAGATTAGAAGAGATGTGGCTGTAACACAACCAAAATGAGCATTTCAAATCCTTCCTTACCTATGGTGTGAGTCGTGGGTGTCCCTGCGCTGGAGTTCCTCCCGCACTGAGTAGCATATGAAGTGAATCTTTAATATTTACTTTGATTCGGGAAGGTTTTAGGAGTTAGCTACAGTCTGTATTTTACTTCATAGAGTCATGATGATCCAGTTCCCTTTAGCATCTTTCTGTCAAACGCCCTCTCTAACCAACCCTGTCTCCTAAAGGTTAGGTTTGTATTACCTAAAGTGCTACATCTTTCTACAGAGCGTATTTGCGACCCGTTAACACGCTCATTGAATGTGATTGTTACATCTTGTTGAATAACTCACAGACATTGCTATGCCTGTATTTCAATTAAAAGTTCGCATCAGGAGTTGTTTCTCACAGCTGCTTTGAACCCCAGTGTGGTCCTCTCCTAGTTTACGGTTGAACTGTTTCCGCTCACTGGTCAACATTAGACTTTTGATAGATTTTACGTTACAGTTGAGAGTTGTCCAATGCAGTGGACTAAGAAGCGTTTCTTCCTCACTAAACTACTCAAGTCCAATGAATTAAATGCAGCATTGAGACAGTTGTTATCAACATCTCCAAGTCATGATTCTGCCTTGTTTGCTGGGTTTTCTGTCTCCTGCCTCTTGTGCCCTCTGTCACTGTCTCACCTGCTACACCCATGCTCCCAGCTGTCCTCACTTTAGTCCTTAGTCACATTCCTTTTTTACCTCCTTCACCATCCTTTCTCTGTTGGATCGTCTGTGTTTGTTTCTCAGAGTTGGTTCCCTGTGTTTATCCTCAGCTGTGTATCTCTGTGTTTTGCCTGGCATTGGCTCTATAATATTATTCCCTTTTGTATATTCACCCTTATCACTCACCTGTTTCCCCAGCCTCACCTTCCTTTGCCTCGCTCATTAGCCCCAGTCTGTTCTGGTCTCCTCTCTCCTGTAATTTAGCTCCTATCTGTGTCCATATAGTGAGTACTTTTTGGTCTGGTCTGTTTCACTTCCTTCCCCTTGCCCTGTTGTAGTGTATTGTTCTCGGTTACCTGTTTGTCTGTTTGTCTCCCCTAATTGTGTTGTATGCTTTTATTTAAGTTTTAGTCAGTCTTTGTTTATCTGGACCTGTTTTTTAGTGTTTAACCATTTTCTTCTCAGTTTTAGTTTGATTAGATCCCTTTGCACCTTTTTTCAGACGTTTTTTTGATCAGTGTTCTTATATATATATATATATATATATATATATATATACACATATATATATACACATACATAAAAATATATATATATATATATATATATATATATAATTCTCCTATGATTCCCTGAAGCAGATTCAGAAGGCAGACATTATCACAAGTGAATTGACTGCAAACTAAAATATAGATGAATACTATAATGTATTTTCACAAATCCTTAATTTGGACGTAATTATCAACAATGATTTGATGCTTTAAGTATTCTGTAGTAATTATAACATTTAAAGTTGTAGTTTGTAATGATGTAATATTGTTTATATTGTAGGAATTGTGAGTGTTGTTTACTGTAAACCATCTGTTCTTAAATAACAGCCATAGCTGGTTGCTGGGTAGAGTCCATTGCTGTAACATGATGAGTTTTTATTAGCTAAGAAGTAATTTTCTTCTACTGACAATTTAACAGATTTTCTTCTAATCTGAAATTGCATCACATTCACGTTGAGTGCATATAATTTATGTAGTCCTGTCCTGAAGGCTTAGTTTACTATGTTAATATGACACATTCTGCATTGTATCAGTGCAGACTTAGATCTATACTCACGTATGTGTCTATTTTTTCACACGCTGCAACATTGCTGGTGGTGAACTTCAACTCAGCCTCTCTGTCACTACACATCTATGTGGAGAAAACCCCCTATGAGGTGGTTTTAGTGTGCAGGAAAAAGGCAGTTTCTCACTGTGATAGCATGAAGAGCGAATAAAGAGCAGTGAGAAGAAGATAATTGTTATTTAAGTTATCATCTTTCATAAGTGGAGGAGAGGAGAGTCTCAGTAGGCAGACCACATAAGCATCTTCTAAAGCATTCATCCCCTGCTTTTCCATATTTAGTTTGCCTTTTTTCCATTAGGATGTCTATTGGTTTTTTCATATAAATGGCTGCTTGAATGTCACCTTTCTGGATTTCCAATAAATATCCATATGATGTCATCCATTAGTCTTCTTAATGCAATGTGTATATATCCTGTTAAAAAAGGATACTCACATTTATGCTTTCAAGGTTCAAGGTTTTTCTTTTGCCATTTGTGCATAAAACCAACACCAGGCACATTGGTATTCTTGTGCAGTGCTCTCTCAGATCCGTAGTATAGATGCAGGAGACAGAGACTGTTTTCCAGGAATTACTATAATAATAATACTTTATTGATTCCCTTGGGGAAATTCTTTGTGATCAGGCTGCCCTTGTGAGGCGCCAAGGGTCAGAGTATCAGCGTCTTGTCCAAGGACACCTCGACGTGTAGCCTGCCGGGACTGGGAATCACACCGCTCACCCTTGGGTTTGACGACCAGTGTCCAACACCACTGTGCGGTCTGAGATTTCCTCTTAGTCCATGTATTAGAGCACAGAGATAAGACATAAATAAGATAAGGTGTTGAATACTATTTAACACCCGCAATGAAATTCATGTTCATAAGGTAGGGAAGTTCTGGGGAAAACATTATTGTGCATATTCATTAAGAAACATTTTATTGATGGGCTTTATTGAGGGCTTTATTTATTAAGGGTCATCAAATAACAACACAAATTATTATTATAATAAAAGAATTCATTAAGGGTCAATAAATATAAAAAAAATGCATGAATAGATATAACCCATCTATTATACTTACATAATAAGTAAACATATAAAATATACATCTAGATTATACATCATACATCTAGAATTCTTACTTAAAGTACATCTCATATTTTATGTTGAAATTCTTCACAATTCCTCTTGATGTGTAAATGAACTTTGACCCTCTGTTGTAAAATAAAACGCACACACGAATCCAATTTATGTCCCTTTGACATGCGTGAGTTCACCACCATCTACACTGAGACACCAGGCAAATACAGTTGTGAATTTATGGTTCTGTAGATCTCAAGGTTACTGATGCAAAGAGAAAGAGTTACAAGTGTGTGTGTGTGTTTACCTCTGTACTAATTTGCCTAAAATATATCTCTGCAGTGGCAAATTTCAGTTACTGAATATTAGATGTGAGGACGTGCAATTTCAATTTCATTTTTAGGTGATTAAAGGTGTTGTCAGACAGACATAGGACTTTAGATGCATGTTTTGTCCGCTGGCTGCTGGTAGAACTTTTAAACTGACACTGTACACCCTCAGTCTACAATGAGTCATCTCTCTCTAAATACATTTTTCCCCAAGAACACACATTTAAGAGGAACTCAGCCTCATTACTCAGCCTGTTGAGTTGTTTAGCCCAGAGAGATTTGACTGATCAGACACTTCATTCACTGCTTGCTGTGCCTGCTGTGGAGTTCAAACTGTGTTGATGTGGCTTGTTAACTTTTTAATATTTATGACTTGTGGTCACACCTTCCCAACTCAAACACGCCACAGTTCTTGCAAATTAGGGGAAACAGCTGAACTGGTTTTCAGCACTAAACCATATTCAGTAGTATTTCCATTGTACTTAGTGGGTTGCCATAGTATTTTAATGTATCACTGTTGTTCCCTGGCATTAGTCTACCTACGCATGAGCAAAGCTGTTTAGATTATTATTATTATTATCCTACTGCTCTCCACATGTCTGATACCACTTGCTGAGCAAATCAGCACTGTAGCCCAACAGATGGTGAACTGATGACCATTTATAATGATGAAAATTAACATTAAATTTGAACTAGCATTTACCTCCAATATAGGGAATCTACAGACTGTCTGTTGTTCCCCGAGGTGTTTTATTCCCAAATTGATCTTACCGAGCCATCCTATTAGTTAACAGCACTGTGTCAAATGCAGACCAGTACTGCTTTTAAATGAGCACGTGGAATGAGTTTCATTGTTCAGGTGAAGTCATATGTTGATCTTATGGTTAATCAGAGGCGTGATGTAGCCCCTAACCTTCCAAGGTTGAACTGACCTCACATGTTCTCCCACAGTGTATATCTGATTCTGATAAGGATTTGTAATCATAAATCCTTAATTTATAATTAATCATGTCCCAGATGGTAATGTGAAAACTTAACAATATTTTTCCTTCATCTCCATCATAATCAAGTTGCATTTATTCATTTGTTTCTAAACTGTGTGCACAGATGGGATACAATAATTGGTGAATTTTCTTTTAATGACAGCATTTCTGCATAGGAGTTGACAATTTGTTTGACTTTGGCAATACATTAATTGTTCATATTGATCTTTATCTCATTTCCCACATTTTTTCATTCCCTGCTGCGTATCTCTAATTATAGCATATATGCCCACAGTTTATGTCAAATCTAATCCTTTCCAAAATCAATTTCAAATGTTGGTGCACAAACTCAAGGACACATCAGAGAGATTGTTTAACAGCCACGACTTGGTTGCTTGCTCTGATGAATATCACTGGCATTGCATGACTGCAGTTGACTCTCTCCTGAGTATATATTCACTGCCAGCTCACGCTTAAAATTATTTGCCAATGTACACTTACTTATAGTTACACTTGTACACCTGCACTGAATGCCTAAAAGGGGAATCATAGTGCAGTCTTTAGCTGTGATGGATGGCATATAAAACAACACATCATGATTTGTACATTTGCCAAAATCTTTCCCAGATTTTTTGCAGACACTGTAAATGCTGTGAAAAGCGTGAGAGAGACTCCACTTTATGCTGAAATGTGGAGAGTTTTCAATTCAGCCTCTGGATGATGGCAGTGCTTCTTAGTATGCATATAACTAACTATGGATATTTTGTCACTTTTCGGTCGTAATAGAAATAGAAACATTCAATTAGTTAATTATTATTCGTCATGCATCATGTAGGTTTGTTTTAGTACTAACAACAATATAGGATGGATTTCCAGGATCTGGCTGCACAGACAAAATTGCTCAATTTATTTAGAATTGTATAATCTACAACTTGCAGCATGTTAAATATTTAGCTCCTCTTTAAATTTACACTATTTATATGAACAGAACTGTCCACTTTATGGGTTGTGATGCAGATTGAATAGTTCAGCGTAAGGTATGTAGACATTCTCAAAGAATACATTATGTCCAGCCATGTAATTTACTATAAATCTTGATGATTCCCGACTGACTGATGCAGGCTGTACAAAATAATTTGCTCTATAAAAGGTGGTTGCAGGTTGGGTCCTGAGATCAACCAAATGTGTTGATGCTGTTTCAACGTTGGATTGGCCAACTTCCTCATTCTGCTATCAATTTCTAAATGGGAATTCAAAATTTAATTAATAGTCCAAATATAAAACTATGAAATTGGTTTTGAAAACGTAAAACATAATTTTATTTGAAGAGAGCTTGAAGTCACAACAGGTCAATATTAATCTAATAATATAAAACCAAATACAGATTTCGTTCCTCAGCTCAGTGTGCATGATAATGAAGTTGACAATCAGCTCTATTAACTTATTAAATCAGTTAGCTAGATATTTTGATGGGCCATTGCTTCATAGGATATCTGAAACAGAATGGAAGAGTCTTTTCATGACATTGTCCCTCATGTTTCTTCAGATAAGATGACCTGAAGACAAAGCCAAACACATTCACTAAAGTTCATATGCTTTTCCCATTTCACTCTTCAGCTTACATGTATGTTTATTTTTTTAACTTTTGTTCTTCAGCTACTCATCATTTATTTTACCCTCTCTGTCGTTTAGAGTTGAGTGTTCCTTTAAATCTCTGCATGCCTTTAGGGCTTTAGTGCATTGTGGATATTAGGTAGGCACTAATAGCAAAATATTGCTCCATTTAACGGATGGGCAGAAGGTTTCCACACTGACATTCGAAATGTAATTTTTTTAAAACTGAAACCCTGTGCGCTGCAAATGAATGAAATTTTAAGCCAGGCAGGAGTCAGAAGCTTTGAAGCTGTCATTCTAAGCGATGCACGAACGGTGCTTAAAGTGCTGCCTAATGAGAGAATGTTACAGTCAACTGTCTGGTTTTGGTAGTGGCAAAACACAATATGAAAACAAAACTAAAAATATTCTTTGAGTTCTGAGATTTCTGTCTTACAAAAAACACTAAAGCAATCTGCCCACTACAGATTTATTCATTGCAAACAGTTGTCCATACCAGAGTTATATGCAGCCTTATTCAACTTGTTACATGGACCCATGGTTTCAAACAGATTTTATGAGCATCCTGTGCACTGCTCCATCTGTATCTAAATGAATTACACTGAATATTATTCACACTTGGTTGAAGGAACCATAAGGGCAAAGACCAAATCTGTTATGGTATTGTGATGTGCTAAACTGGTTCACATGCACACATTATGAATAATGCATAGAAATATGCGGCATGTATGTCTTTGACTGTGTGGTGTTAACTTTGTTAATCAATATATTTGTTTGACGGGATTCCACTGAGCCTCTGTATACCCTGTCCACTGGTCTTACTAATGAAATAAGGGGGGAACTTCTCTGGATATACGGTATACACAGTCACGGTAGGAAAAACTATGAGCGAACACTGAAATGTTTAACAATAGAAAGTAACAAACATTTTAAATGACAGTGACAGCAGTTTTGCGAAGTACTCCCATGTGGTTATATTGATCAGCGTAGCACGACGGCCTGTCACGCACATGAAGTCCAAAGTTGAAACTGTGGAATTGGAGTTATTATATGTGGAGCCACTATCAATGGTCAACTGTGCAGATCAAACTAAGGCGCTAGGTGAATAGGGTTTGAAGGTGATGATACTCCTTGATTGTGGCAGCTGCCTTCTTTAGGGTTTTAAAGTTTTTATTTTTTTTGATTGCCCAGTGAGAAGGGTAAAACACTAAAATGTTTATTTACATCCCATTTGTCTCCCCCATAGCTGTTGCCAACTGAGCTGAGCCAACTTTGGACATGGGCCTTTAGTGACTGATTCTACCAGCCTGACATGTTGCCATTCATCACGAGTGCCCTTTTCTAAATTGTGAAACCAATTAATTGCAACTTTGTAGTTTTAATAAGTGATTTATTTGTGCCGTGGATTCACACCGAGAGACAGAAAAAAGGAGAATAAATGTCAGTGAGCTCTGTTTAGGTTGAATCCTGTGTCTCAACACATCTTCCATAATGAATCTCAGTCCCAAAGCCCTAATTAGATGTTGTGACTGCTAGAGTAAAAAGGACACACATTGTTCTTGTTAGATGTGGTAAACCCCTCAGTTCATTAAAAATGAAACCCTTAACAAGTTTGTCCAGTTTGATGAATATGCATGTCTACTAAGCTAATATCACCGTACCAATGCAGGTATTAGTATTATACTTGATTAGTCACACCAGTACGAGCTGTTTAGACATTTTAGGGACTTTTGTGATACATTTTGAACATATTGCTTTTAAAATCTTTTGTCAGTTGTACGTTAAAAGTCCATTTGTAAAATCTCACACTAGATATCCAATAACAGATTTCACCATTTAAGCTACGCGGTGTAGTATGTAAATAAATGTTGACACTCATTAGCCGCAAACCTGAAACAGATTTTGACTTTCATTGGGATTTTACTGCACATAACACAATACAGCATCACACTACTTATGCATTTACGTATTTCTCCTATCATGCGGTCTGGAGTGTTACTGTTACGATACATTTCACGGGGGTGGATTTAACCTTAGAGACCAGTTGCAAAGTTCAACTTTTATGTTTCAAACTGAGATCTCTGTTCTTGACAGCCTGCAGCTGAGTTGTTTTTCTCTTTTTAGATTCTGGTAAACATGTAGTGTAGGGTGTCTAATTAAAACATCCAATATCCAATGTTCAGTTTGCCGCAGATAGGCTTCAGGTGATTAATTACGCTTCAGTATATTTACAATATTTCAGTGGTTCACAGTTGAATCACTGCTAGCATTATTATGTACACACATCAAAGTAGCATCATCATTAATGTGCAATGCAACAAATGTTTTCGAAGCTTCAAACTGGTGGTGTGTCGCTGTTGTTCTTGTGTGTTATGTTAAAAGCAGCCACACTGTGATGTAATATAAATATAAATCATGCTGTGTTACTGCTGATCAGTTTCTCACCAGGAGACAAACATTAGACTCGGATATACATTGTCATCATGATGTGACAGCACACCCATACAGACAATTATTTAATTACAGTGGCTATTTTTTGTGTCTGATGATGATTGAGAATAATCAGGTGACAATCAGTTGTCTGATCAACAGGCTTGAAAGGCAGGTCACACAGTGCATGCTGTGAAATGACCCTGTTATCACTAATTAACTTATAGAAATTGTTCTGAATAACAAATGACTGGGGTGTAAAACAAGATCCAGCTACTGGTCATGTGATGTATTTCCTGCTCCTTTGGGGCACAAACGTCTTTACCATAGACCTGCATTATAACTGGTGCATGGGCACTAGAACCCCATCCTATACAAAGTATAGGAAAACCTTAGTAACTGTTGTCAGAAACCATTTATACAATTTCAGTTCATTTAATAATCTGATAAATACGTGATGAATTTGTGTTAATAAGTAAAACCATTTTGCGCTGGGTAAAATAATTTAGATGTGTACAAAGTTTGTTTGGTTAAGTCAGTGTCTCATTGTCAGCATCACGGCTTCATGTGAGACAGAGAGAGCTGCGTTGTGCAATATGTTCAAGTCACATTACTGTGTTTTGAAGAATGAAGAGTCAATACAGTTTATTTCCCCCCTAATTAATTAGAAGGTCCAGCACATTATGTTCTGACTCACATTAATATACAGCTCTTCTTGTGAAAGTTGCATCCTTGATTTTCACACTACCTGTATTATTACTTCAGCCACCAACAGAGGCAGCCACGCAGATACTCTCGGATAGCACAATGATTATGAGCTGCTTTATGTGAAGGGAATGGCACTGTTCACAGAGCATTAACTAGGTCTTTTGTAAAATGGTGCATGAAGTTCTGGCCACACCATGATGTACAACATTAACGATTAAAATACTGTTTAACTTTACAAGAGAAAAAATTTAGTTAGTTTTGGTGACAAAATAAAATGTCTAGTTCTAAAATATTAATATATATAATAAAGTAATGCAGTGTATCACTATGTTATTAGCTTAGTGTGTCATAGTGCTCATCTCTAGGTATGTAGATGAAACACACACATATCTGACAAGTTTATCTGCTTCCAAACATAAACCTAAACAAACATAAACCTTAACAATGTACTGTACCAACAATTTTATTACATTTCTCACTTATGCACATATATTTTGTATTATATAAAGTGAGAAAATGCTCATTGTTCAAATGATAATAATAGTAATGTAGTTTTCTAATGTGGTTTAGTCAATAGTATTTCTTTTCAATTTGTCAAAGCAAACAACAGAGCGCCAACAACTTACCACATAAATAAACTTTAGGAATGTGAATTCATGCTAAATAATACTATTATTAATACTATACTATATTATTATACAATACATTATTACTATTTAAATGAAAAAATAAACAAAACATATAAAGAAAACAAATAAATAGTCCATTACTCCTCCTTCATGTTTTTTTCTGCAGGTGATTTGGTGTATAATGAGGCTCTGAATGTAGGGATGAGAAATTTAATAGGGAATCAGTGCAAGATTTATGTGCCATATATTTTTTTTTGACTTCATATTATACAAATAGCACATTGCTATTATCATTGTTATATTATCATTGTTTTACCATTAACTACAACCCTGCTTAAACTTTGTTTGATCTCAGATTTTGAAATTCAAAGCTCCAAGGTTTGCTTGGATGGTCTGGTACAGGTCTATAGACTGACATTCTGACACTGAGTTAAGTAGCAGTAGTAGCAGATCAGGGACCATGCCCACTGCTGAGGTGAAGGCAAAGTGATATTTTGTCACAATGTATGTTTTTACATCCCAAGAGGATGAATTGTCCCTGTCTCCTTGCCCCTGTCTGCAGCATTAAACTGGTGAAGTGCTGCAAAGGTTGAACTTCACTGAGTCTGACATCTGTAGCTGGCAGGGCTTCAACTTCATGAAAACATGACACAAATACTGCAGGGGTAATTCTGTTGTAATGCATCACATCTACATTTTCTACAGAGGCAATAGTTAATCTGATTGCTGACAACCCATTTTCAAATAACATTAAGTTTTAGGCTGTCATAAATACCTCCAGTTGCACTTTGCACATTATTTATTACAATGAGCACAACCATCATAAATAATATCAACAAAAAAAAATGTTGGTTATATAGTTTGAATATAAAGTGTGGTTCTTGATGTGCACCCCCCCCCCAAAAAAAAAAAACTTTTCATTACACAAAATGTGCATATACCTGCTGTGCAGTAGTGAAGAGAAAACATGGTTCTAAAATGCCACAAGCATTAGTTTGTCTTTTCATGAATACCACAAGCAACAGTGAAAAATTGGATATATTTTAATATAAATCTACACATTCTCTTTGGAACTAATCTCCACATGACACGAGCTGGCATTTTGTTCATTGCTTTTGTTTCGCAGTATTTGTGCCTCCCACTGTGAGTTCAGCTGGAAATCAGAACACAAGACAGTTCGACTTTGATACTCAAGGCATTAGTATTCATGGGGAAATCAACATCCAGCTTGGTAGCAATGACTTTGTTTGCTTTTGAGTTTTCCAGCTCATTACACTACACATACATGTGCTGTTAGAAGTACACACATGTACTGTGTGATGTGTTATTTATTCACAAATTCAGTCTTAGTCTAGTAACAAATGCACCTTTGCTATAATATATAATATAATATAGGTGAAGCACTGTGTGTGGATATATTTCTGAGTTAATATAACAGACTTCAGGTAGAAAACTCAAGCATCACTACTTTATATCATGGCCCCTTTTTTTTCTTTGCTGAGCGGTGTGAATAACCTATTAGCAACTTTCTGGAAAGTGTAAGTCTCTGATTATTTAATTTATGTCCACATAATAACCTATAGGTGTAACCCCCACCACTCAAAAGCACGGAACCCTCTTGAGTCTCATTATCATTGCTTGAAAGATCTAAGCTATAAAAATGGCAGGAAAGCGCATATTTTTCCACAATTCATTGAAGATTATTTTCATGTCAATGTCTGTATGTTAGTTAAAAGTAAGATTTGAGCATACACACACACACACACACACACACACACACACACACTGTAAAGATGGGTAGCTGCACGTAAGGTATAGGATGAGGTTAACAACTTGGTGTCCTAATAGAAATGCTAAAAGTGTCTGAAATAAAACAAACACATTGAAGCCAACAGGTAAAGGGAAGTTATGCTAATCCACACTGTCCTAAAATAGGTATATCAAGCCTAAATAGCTAAAATAACATTGGTCACTAATGTATGGAAAGAGCCTGTGCCTGTGTTCAACAATCTTAATTTGGTTGATTAAAATGATTCCCAATAAGTTGATCAGCGGATGCTATGCTGCATAGCCCGGTAGTGCAGCTTACAGTATAATAAGCAGCTCCTGCATAAAAAAGCACATCTGAACACACTTGTCAATCACATGAGCAGCAACTGTGACAGCCAGTTATCACTGTCACTCAGCCAGCTGCACACCCACAGAGACACAGACAGAGAGAGACAGATTGTTTTCTGATGTATCCACTGCCAAACTCTCTCTTTAACTCTCTCTGTCATCATCTCTTTAAAACCACGACACTCTGTTATACACTCATCCATGAACTCCATTTCCTTCCCTCTGAGCTTCTCGTTTGAAAATAATGGAATCTGTTACACGTTGACCTAATTGTAGCATTTACAACAAAGCGAAGGCACATCTACACTTCTGAATATGCAGTACTGTAAACGCAACTGATCATACTGTGTTGTGGCTTAAAAACAGAATAGATCAGCCATGTAAGAAAGCCTACAGCCTATGGCCTACAGCCATAGATGTCAGCATTGATCATTTCAATCTCTTTGAAATTGGAGGATAAATGGATTTGGGGACAACAAAGATGATATAAAGGAGTAAGATAAAGCCTGGAGTCATCCTATGGAAATAAGAAAACACCAATAAAAACACATGAAATGATCATGAACAAGCTTCTCCGTTAATCTGTTTCTGCAGTCAGCCTCGTTTTTGAAAGCGCTGACGTTAGGTTCATTCAACACAGGCCGTGCTGTGTTTAATATATAATAGAAACCAGTGACTGACTGTTTTACAATTTGATCTTATCTGTGCAGATACGTTAGAATATATACTACTTCACCCTGCAGGTGCTGAAACAAACACAACACCATGTTAAAATGTCTTAGTCTTGATAGTTATATTGTTCCTATTACAAATCATGATTAGTAAAGCTAGGTCACATGCTTTATAAGTGCTGTACAGTATTGTTTATGAGTTAGACCACAAAAAAGTAAAATAAATCAGCCTCCCCAAAAGCCACATTATAGTTCCCACACTGACCGAGAGATTGAGAGCACGTTCCAGAGAGGTTTTGTGTCTGTGGGTGGAGGGTGCGTATTCATTTTGTTTTATTTTTTGTTGAGCCCATATTCCCACTGCTATATTTTTGTTATTGCGGCTATATATTATTCTGTTATTGGTTCTGGGACAAGTTTTGTTTACTTTTTATTTTTCAATTTTAAACATTAAAGCAGCAAGAACATCGATAATTGTATCCCATGTGACAACTAATGTTTTATATTCAGCCTTTTCTCTGTATCCTAAGCAACGTGATAACTGTGACGAATCAAAGATTTTAAAATGAGCCAAGCACAATGTTTCATATTCAGCTGAAGCAGTTTTAATTAATTAGGCGTTAGATGAGTCTTTTCCTGCAGCTTCTGCATTTAATAGACTTGTTCAATGGTTAAAGACAGCAGGGATTTTTGGACAGGGTATCAACAGTGTTGTTGCTAGGGAGAAAAGAGGTACAACAGCAACAAATTATTATTTTTTAAGAACTAGGTCAGCTGGATTGTAATGCAGCCGTCAGTGATGTCATTAATTTAACTACTGCCTATTTCCTGTTTTGACTAATCAAAACATCTGCCTAAGGTGGAATGTTGAGGAGACATAGCGCCCAGACGGAAAGGCAGGATGAGAAGATTCTGTAGATCCCCATTTTCATTTGCACTGAAGTGTGGGAAACTGGCGTTATTATTCACAGACAGGGAATTCCACACTTGACTGATGGCCATAAAAAGTTCCATGTGTACACCTCTGGGTGTTTTCTGTTTTTTGAAAGCATTTGCAGTATATAATGTTTGAGAAATTTGGTACATGTTGCTGAAGGTCATGTGTATAACAAAAAGGTATTGCTTCTTGTCCTTCCTGAATTCATCCTCAAAGCAGTTTCTTCCTGGTAAATTATTTCTGAGTTCAATGAGACTGATCAGTGACTGCCTAAAGTCGCACGAAAGAAAATAAGGGACAATGCATGTTTTTTTCTGCCTTTCTGTCTTTGTTCTCTGCCTTGTTCACCTCAATACAATGCACAGCATTTGTGGAATTAGGTTTCCTTCATTTACATTTGCTACTTTCTTATCCTCTGATTTCTGTCTCTAAAGTTTGCAGGGCTTTTCTGTAACAAATCCTTGCCTCAGTCAGAAATAATTTACATTTAAATAGGTATGCAGTGCTGTGAAGATAAACGGTCTAAGGCTATAGATAAGTCTGTCATCATCCCTACCTCATTTCTGAATCAATAAATAATGAGTAAAACAATGCTTGGGTGTGTAATTTGTTTAATCTCATTATATCGAGTAACAGATATTTTTAATCTTTGGCTTAATGACCTGCAGTTTTACTTTTCTACAAGTCTCTGTACTGTTATTGTTGATGTGGTTTGTAGCTTCACGTCAGTGTAAAAAACTGAATGAGATTCTGGTCGCAGATGGATGCAAATCATGTTTCTTGCAGCACATATTGGGGATTATTTGCACCTAGCATTATGTACATATCATATTATGCTAATCCCTTTTCCTCACAAAAACACACAAAAAAAAATCATGCACACAAAATCTGGCCTAGATAGACTGTATTATATCATTCTTGATAGACAGAAAAACATGTAAAAGCTAAATGTTTTAAATAACCTGGAATATTTCTTATTACATATGCCAGGCACAGTCCCAATTCAATAGGTGTCAAACACATCATGATTTGGCAGTCATTTAATCAAAATAGGGATTGGCCATAGCAAATTAATTTCGCAGCAATCGTGATTTATTGCTAAATCAGGGCATTGGCCTGTCTGGATTTCAGGCTTCACCTTGCATCTAACTAAAACTCGGGGCTGAGAAATTCCATCTTTCTGTCTCATTTGGAAGGTGTCAGGAGTCTTATCAGCTGAGACAAGAAAAGTGTGTCTTCTAGTGGAATTGTACATCAGAGTGAATGGAAGTAGTTAGCTGTCATGGTAACTTTTAGACATGGAAAGAGAAATTAAATAACTAAAACAAATTCATGATATGAATTTGAAGAGCAAGAAAATCAGTATATATGTTTAAGACAGAAACTATCGACGTTCAGAGATTTCTACTTTGAATATTGACTCACAGCACAGATACTTTGAGACCTGATGATCCTATACGCTGTCATGGTCCTGTTGTACAATCTTATTTCAGTGTTCTTCTCTATTTCCCTCCAATCCATCTAATGTCATCCTATGGTGGTATGGCAACCTGGCTATTTATCTTCATCTTTCTCTGAAGTTGACCAAGTGCTGTGAATTACTTAATCATTCAGAATTGTATTATTGCTGTAGTCAGACAAACTATACGCCGTACTACAAGATAAGATATTTTAGTAAAAAAATATGCTTATTTTAGGATCTTCAGCTCAAATGTATTTACATTAGATCTTATCATATGTTTCTGTCAATAGAAAATGGCAGAATGCCATTTTCATTCTCTAGAAAAAAAGTATTTGCAATACAGTTTCGAGGTATAGAAATGGAGAAAGGGTTGTTCAAAGTGAAAGAAAAACATTATTTTGTGAATTTGAATCACAATCATTTTTTCAATATATCTCTATGTTTTAAAATAAATATGCAATGAATAGTTCTAGTTTGTCTTTTCATTATTACATAATCAAACATTTCCTATAAAATCTCAGTACAAAAGACTGAATTTTAATCTAAATCTGCGATGAATAAATGCATTTTCCCACACATTTGTGGTTTAGGTCACCTCTGCATGATAGACATCATCTGACTGGCAGGCGCTGAGCCACCGTCAGTCTGAACATGCACGCACACACACACACATACACACACACACACACAAACACATGCCAATCATCTTATGTCCCTGAGTGGGTGTTAGCTGTCAGTTTTTTCAGGCTCGAAAAAAATGTAGCTTTAATGAGTAGCTCTTTGTTTTAATCACTATAATGTTTCTGTACCCCTGGTAGTGGAAGTTTCCATTCGTATGATCTTTGAATTTTCAGGTGAACTGTTATTATTGCACTCACTATCCAGTAGAGTTGCAATGGTTGGTAATGTTTTAGTAATGTCTCAGTCTGGAGCAGCCCTGCCCAGTTAATGGCCACAAAAAATCTCAAAATCAACAGCACTCACTCAAATAAACACACAAGCAGTCATGACTCAAAAGGTATTGGACATAATAGATAGATATTAGATAGAAAACATTTTGTTTGACACAGGGGGTGTCCTCCACTCCAAGATGACAAACACACCTGAAAGATGAATGAATGTTAATTTGTTAAGCTTAGTTTCTGACAGTCATACTGCATATATACATATACAGTACATGTGCTAGAAATACATATTGTAATGTTAGGGTATTGTGTTTTTTTCTGCAGTCCTTGCAATGTTGATAGTATCTTAGAGAATCAAAAATAAATATTTCTGAAAGTATGGTCTAGTACCTTTGTCACCGATTCTGTTCATAACTTTTATGGTGAGAATTTCTAGGCGCAGCCAAGGGACGGAGGGGATGCTGTTTGGTGACCTCAGAATCTCGTCTCTGCTTTTCGCGGACGATGTGGTTCTGTTGGCGTCATCCAGCGAC
>JAUMTR010000005.1:8398947-8410729 GCA_032270685.1 Microctenopoma stevenorrisi | reverse complement strand
CAGCCATCTCTATGTATAGTAGCGGTGTGTGTCACAGAGCAGAGAGCAGCCTCACAAGCTGATGGTGCAGCTGACAGAACATGTGGAGACTGTAACTCTTCATTTAGCACTCATAGACATCATTTAGTGTAACTTGTGTGAATTATGTTGGGCAGCACGTTTCACTTTGAGCCATGTCTGTGGTGTGGTTTTATTATTAATTAATATTTTTCTGCAGGCGTGCAGCCATATTAATGTGTGTGTGTGTGTGTGTGAGATGAATGACTGAGGGAGTGGAGGGAAAGAGAAGGAATACTTTTGCTAGCAGCATACTGGGATGGAAACAGGATGAGGAGGAATGAAGGATTAGAAATCACTAGTTTCTCTGTGTCCACTTTACTAATTAAATGTCAGCTGTAAGTGATGATGCTCTTCAGACTGTTAGGAGCCCTACAAGGACTCTAAAAGGAATTGTGAGTATTTGGTAATTGAGTGGCCATTGATCAGCTGCTCAGTTTGACTTTATGAGGGAATCAGTTTGTTTGAGTAAACAACATCAGGTCTTCAAAGTCATTGGTGGAACCAGAAACTCCTTCTTCATCAGGCTGGGATGGCAGTGAAAAATAAAGGTTGTGTATTCGTCTGCTTTGGGTCTTAAGTAGGAATGATCCGAAGTGAAGGGGCATCTCCAGAGTTTCATTAGGCATGGAACATGGTATATACAAACCTTAAAAGCCGAAGTTAAATTAGATGATTGAAAGACACGAACAAAAATATTTTAACACGTCCCTTGTTATAAAATGTTTCTAACTACATCGTCTAACTGTGACTCACTGATATCAACAAATTGCTGTAGATTTTTTTTTGTCTTTGGGTATTGTTTGTTCCAGATGCCCACTGTTTATGCAGCACCTCTTTTCTCTGATTTAAAATGGCTTTATTCTCTGTCATAAGCAGTAATTCGTGTTTATTTTCCTTTTTAACAACACATGCATGTTTGTAACACTGAAGGCAGAAACCAAGAGTAGTCATCTAGAGGTAATTTCATGGGACCGAGACAGAACATCATCCTAGATCCTGGCTGAA
Source organism: Microctenopoma stevenorrisi (assembly GCA_032270685.1). Taxonomy (NCBI): domain Eukaryota; kingdom Metazoa; phylum Chordata; class Actinopteri; order Anabantiformes; family Anabantidae; genus Microctenopoma; species Microctenopoma stevenorrisi. The sequence continues at coordinate 8,409,664 of JAUMTR010000005.1, read as the reverse complement.
CTCTCTTGGCTTCAATGTTTGAAATTCTTTTCTCATACAATACAAAGAATCTTCTAGAAAAAAACATGTTTTGTGGAAAGGGAATAAAAAATACTGGGATAAAATATGTATAACTATCATTTCCCATTGCTAAATTCTTACTCTGTGAGTTGCTAAAGCCCCACTCCACTGCAAACTGTCCTCCCATTAGTGCACACAAACCTCCAGCCTACCTTTCTGTTTTTCACTCTCTTTACGTTACCATTCTGCATCAGCCGTTATTTATTTAGCGGCTTTCTGAGGCAAGCGGCCTTTTCAACCTCAGAGTTACTTTAAACCTGTTGCATTTCAGAAGATCCAAACACTACAGCTGGTTTTGTGGTTATAGTAGTAAACAGGATAGGGATGGAAGATAAATCAATCGTAAATCGGCATCAGTTCACTTAGCTAAAAAGTTCGTTTCTGTTCAGCTCAGGTAAATTATCTGCTGGTCATTAGTTTTAATCACACACCTTCCACCTCCTCTGTCTTGTTCTAATTAGACAAGCTGCTATACTTCATTACTGGTTTTTCATTAATTTCATTGTCTACAATGAACAAGTAAATGAAAAGCACATTTCATTAATTAAAAACTCAATAGCATTGTGTTTAAGTACAACTATAAAGGTTTCTGTTTATTCATATATGTTTCTGTATCTGACATGTTCTCTCATTTTAAACAGTGAGATAGATTTTGCTAGATTTCCAATGTAGTTTAGTTCAGATTACTGATTATTATTTATTATGTTTAACAGTTGTACAGGGTGAAGGCTGTTGGCAGGAGTGACTTCCTGTACCTTTCCTTAACACAGCATAGCTGGAGAAAAGGTGCTATGTTTTTTGACCAGCATGCTGTTCTCCATGATGTTCAGCAGTTTGTGCAGCATCCTCCTCTCCTCCACCTCCTCCGCGTGTTCCAGCACGATACCCAGCCAGTTCAGTTTATTTAGTTTGTTTGCCGTTGTCTGTGATGCTGCTGCCCCAAAAATAATATTTAATTTATCACCGTTAGTATTATAAGAGAAAACTTTGCTTTGAAGTCAATGGGAATCAGAGGCTTGCCTGTCTTTAATTAACCCTCCTCTTGTGTTAGGGTCGAAACCGACCCGTTTTGAAGTTTTAGATGTATGTAAATACCACATACATTTGTTTATTGTATCAAGGCTTTTTGACTTTGTCAGGAATCTCTATTTAAACAAAATAAAACAAACAAAAAAAATTTACTACATTTTAAAATACTCTGGTGAAAATAGTAACACTTGTGGTGTTCGTGTCGTTTTCGACTCAGTTATAATTTAAGGTTATAAAATGCTAATTAGAGCAAAAACTTCAATCATAACCATGCATTTAGCTCACTTAGTCAGTCAGCCAACAGCCCACTGACAGCCGGACCCTCGACCTAACCCATGAGCTTTCGTCAGTGTCTTCTCTCTTTGTCAGTTTGTCTCCTTACAGACATGTAAGAGCATGTGTAAGAGCAGTTCAGTTTAGAGTTTGGCAGGGCAGCTGATGCACATGTTATCAGAATGACCCCTGGTATCACAGTTTAATGTGATGAGAGTAAGTTTCATCAATAAATTGTTGATCATGCCACTGTCACTAAAAAAGCATCTTTGCTATGACAAACCCTGAAGAAAAAAGGTCATATTCAACATGTGAAATGACATTGAATACTTGGATGCATTTGAATGGTTGATCCAAATCCACCTAGAGTTGAAGTCAACCAAAAATAAAAGTGGAGAATGATTCTTGAGGATCTAGGAAGTTCCTATGACAGGGCTCACTGGGCAAAGGGATCAGGTGCCCCAAGACCCTGATTCTACAAGAATTCAAAGCTTCTGAGGTCTGTTCTGCCCTTCTGAAGAAACATCTCTGCAAAGTACATGCTAAAAGATCTATCTATGTTGTTTTTTATTTTTTTGCCTTTTATTTGAAGTAAATGTTTATGGGTCGAAATTGACCCGCAACACCACAAATGTTAACGTTGTTAAGTTAATAATATATATTTTTTAAATTTTATTCAAGAGATATGTTTTAATATCCCTCAGTAAGAGCGAGGTAACATAACAACATTATATTTATTTATAAAGTTCTCTTGAGGTAAATTTTTCATTTTTTTTAAAATTGAAAATAAGGTCGTCTGTTAAAAAAAAGGCCCAAGGGGTCACAAAGAAAATATTAAACCCAATCTTTTCATGGATAGGGAAGCCTAACATAGTAACCAAGCGCTCAGAAACAAATTGCATGATGAATATTTGTTCTGAGGGTATTTTATGGCTGATTTAAGACACGTGTCGAAACCAACCCGTTAACACCAGAGATAGTAACAGAAAGTTAACACAAGACGAGGGTTAATATAGTAAGTACTACAATATATGTTTTTATACATCCTACTATTAACAGGTAATCCTGTTTGGGAAAACACTCTAATATGGTGTGAAGCTCATCTGTTGAACTACTATAGAACATGTGACACTAGATATATGTATATATACTGGTGTTTTCCTGTTGCAGATAAAGAAGAGGGTTTTAATGTTGGTGTTGACACAGGTCAGTGTGGGAAAAACTTAATGCTGGCCATAATTAGGAGGTGTCAAAACACACAGTGCGTTGCAACTTGATGGGGCTACATAGTTCATGCTGTACACTGTCAACTACAACAATGAAATCAGCCCGGTTGTTTGATGGTGCAGAACACATCTGTGTGCTAGTACATTCAGCTGTGGTGGAGCTGAGGTGTGGTTGCAATGCCGCTTCTGTGCCTCTGCACACATGCCAAATGAGATTGACTGTACTGCCAGATTTCGCCACAGACCAGCTTCGGTGTTTTTTAAGAGCAGAATCAGACGACAGTTAGAGAAACATGCACACTGGAAAACAGAGTTGCATGTAGGTTTCAACCAGTATATCAACTGAAATACAAGCTACTATTATCCTTTGTGGAGGGAGAGGGTAAACAGAAGATGGTTGTGTTAGGCTCTCTGTCAGTGGAGAGGAACAGTTTCACGGGAGTGTGTGTTTGGTCCAATGATGGTAATTTACAGCACTGGAACAGTTATAGTGATGCAACTAAAATGTAGAATATTCTATTTAGGTTTCTTTTTCGAACCCCCTCTTGTGCTGGTCTGCGTTTGGGCCCACCCTTTTGTACAAGCCTACTGACACTAACCAAGTGTCAGCTGTCAACTCCTACACCTTGCGACACCTAACAGGACAAGGAGTACCCTTTATACCTCCTGCTGCATATCTGGCTTGACATCAGTTGCGTTTTTGGTATATTATGTAGAAATTGTCCTTGCAAATCCAGTTTTAAATGATCCACTGTAGTGTACTATGCATGTGTAAAAAGTAATACAAAAACAACTTTTCACACGCTCTTCTTTAACACACCACCATCATTACTGGTTAATGGAAAACCTGGTTTGGAGGTGAAGCACTTCTGCCCTTTATAAGCTTCTACTTCCTTGCTATAGGTGAAAGTAATAGAAGAAAGTAGTCTCCTATTCCCACGTCACATATAAACCACTAACACTGTTCTGATCTCTGCCTGTGAAGTCACACAGCCGCGGGGAGGATTACCTGCTCCTCATACACCCGTGTAGCTTTTTAGTGTCAGTTTTAAACAATGCCTCGTTTCCAAACCCTTAATTTTAGTTTGTGTCAGCTCTGTAATTTATACTGCAATTAAAATTGAAAAAATGCTGATAGTCAGTGTAATTTTTTTTCATGGTTTGTAATTTGAAACCGTAGCTCACAGCGCAACACTCCCTGCATAAATCATCAACTGTGAGTTGTCACTGATCTAATCACGTGACATATTGGTGACAGGGTCAAAGGTGAACTGGTCAGTCAGAGACAACCCAGAGCTCACAGCCATGATAGAGCAACATCACCAGAGTTTGAGAATTATTGTAATGTGGTTGTAGATTGTATTTTAATAATTTAAAAAGGTTGTAGTGAAGCGACGTCATGCCTCTCTCTCTCTCTCTCTCTCTCTCTCTCTCTCTCTCTCTCTCCTTGATATTAAGGATTTGATAAAGTGGCACAAAGTGAGTTGGAAATGTGCTGTTTTCAGCAGGGATTTATAGCACTGGATTGACTTTGCCTTAATGGACTCATTTGCTGAGAAATATTTATGTACATAATCATATTTTACATTTCTGAAAATGAAATGAGAAGAGTTTGTCTCATTTCCAGCTCTCCCGTGGTGCTCGCATCAGTAGCTGCTGTTCACCAGGACTCCGGAGACAATCAGACATTTTGCCTTTTATGCGCAGCTGTAAATATTTGATGTCTCAGTGAATGATTCTGCCAGTAGGCAGTTATCATGTGCCAGACATTTAGCGGTTGATGATTGTAATGATAAATGCAAAGCTTCCAGATTTAGGCAAATAAACAAGTTGGTTATTTTTAGACACGATAAGCACTTACTGTAGGTTCAGGGAATCGTCCTTTGAGATAAAATGACTTTGCAATGTGAACTGCACCTTTTACAACATGTTTCTTTTTTATAATTGACACATTGGTTGACTTCTTTTCTTTTGTCTTTCAGGTAAGAATGGACTAATTGATACAGGTGTGTGTGTGTGTGTGTGTGTGTGTGTGTGTGAGAGAGAAAGACAGACAGACAGACAGACAGACCACCCACTGACCTGCAAGCTGGACTTCAAAAAGATGGAATATTATTCAGGCACGTACAGGACAATTTTTTCTTGTCTCATTTCATCCAGTGTCCTGCACTTGTAACAGAAAATGTGTTGTGGAGTGTGGAGTTTAAAGCTACAGCGTGCACGGTATATAGCTGCACCTTCTCTCTATTTTTGTCAGACTGCTTTGACTCATGAGCTGGAGTTACATATATAATACACGCTGTGTTAAGATGCAGAGGAGGGCATCTTGTCTCCGTTTAAGTTAAGGCAGTGTGTTGATGTGCAGAAAAAAAAACAATGAAAAGCCTACTTTCTGCTTTCTTTAGTCAGATATTTCATATTTCTATCACTGACACAGTGGGTGACTCTTGAGGTGATCACACAGCATGGAGACATAAAGCAGGAACCCTGGTGTTTAGAGAGTCTCTTCCACACTCACAATCTCCAAATTGTCCTTGAAAAGTTGTTTATCCTTTTCGAAGTTTTTTTTCTTATTAAGTTTTGAACATATTATTGAAGAGGAAGCTCTTGACTGATCTCTCATCGGTTAGTTAAGTGGGAGGTTTTATAGCTATTCGTGACGGGATGTGTAAAGTTTCATGTATGGCTTTGATGTCATCATTAAGTGAATGGCATCGCTGTGATGCAGTGTATCACCACCACTGTGCGTTTGTGCCCGTTTGTGTGAGCAGTATGTTCAGTAAAAGGTATCAGTGATGTGTAGTCACAGATTTCAGAGGGGCTTTGCAATACTAGATTTAAAATGATCCCTGTCGTTTCATATCGGTTTTCATAATATATAAAGTTCTGATAGTGAATGTAAATAATGGCAGTGGATGGGCAAAAAGATATGAAGGGGTAAGCAAACAAGGGATAAAGAGAAGTAGTAATACACATACGGTACCGTCAATAATGAGCGCTTGTCTCTGTTTCTCCAAGTAATTTCTCATTAGCTTCTTATGTAGCGTATATGTGTTCAGCGGCAACAAATCACAGGAAAACTGTTTTGATAAACAGACAAACTAAACTACAAAGATTTTATTGAAATTCAATTTTTCAAAGCATTAAACAAACAAGTATATTGTACCAAATGCTTTTGAAGCTTCTGTTGAGTAAATGAGACTTGGTCTGTGGTCTGAGAACCACTTGCTTTCTGAACGGACGTGTTTTTTTTCTTTGATCTTTCTTTGTTAGGATTTTGCTTCTATCTGACAGATTCTTAGTGAAGAGGAACACATGAAACATGGGAAAAGAGAAAGGGCCTTGCCATCTTATGTGGCGTGTGCCATAACCATTTGTCTACCAGTGTGCTCTGGGGCCATGTTTCTTTAGTTAGTTTGAATCAATAGTGACTTATTTAATGAAATGGCAGAGTGGTTAATACAATCACATGTTCCCCACAGAACGGCTATATTTCAGTCTTTGAAGATGTACAGTACTGTAACTTAATAACAAGACATGTTTTGCTTTATTGTGTCTCTTAGGTTCTGTACTCTGTGTCAGACTGTATGGAGCCTAGGTCGTGCTACGGGGGGTAAAAACAAATCTAGTAGATAACAATTTAGTAATCTGTGTGCACGATTGAGCTTTTTTTCCCCCATGGCACCCCCCGGGCTCTGTATGGCTGTTCTTAGAATATCATTATTTTTATTTCTTACTTCACACTGCTTCTGTTGCATTTACCCACTGCTGTTACGCTTTAACTTATCTTACTTAACTGTTCTTTCACACTTAACTTTTGCCATTTAAATAATACATAATGACACTTCAAATTGGATCTCCAATGTTATTTTTGGTACTTATGTATCTTTACGATAAACGTGTGCACACTTAAACTTTGTTGAAGATTATTCTTTCGTCTTTCATCTGTGTAGCATTGCACACCTGAGAAAATGATGCTCTTCTTCAATAATGTTAACTCAGTGTTTTGGCGTGTTAGCATTGAAATGACATGACATATTAGTTCACTCAGGACTTCATGTCACTTTGTATGAGTGTGTGTGTGTGTGGGGGAGATTTGGTCTACAGTTCACATGTGGCAGCACCTGCAGGTGAATTTACATTGTGTCCTGCCATATGTTTGTTTATGCGTGTTTCCTTTCAGGACAGAGATGGACACAGCCTCCAATGGCACACACTAACAGTCCATTCATGCCCCTGTTTTTGTGCCTATGCATATTACTGCCTGCTGCATTCTGCAGTTTGTGATTGCACACTCCCACATAATGCTCTTTAAATTGTCGAAATGCTTGTCAAATTGTTGTTAATTTTTCTTTCTCTGGCACATCTTGCTGTGTGCATTATGCATCTGTCTGTGGTCTGTTCTGTACACCCGTAGTGGAGACTTATTGCTCCCAACAGAATATATTTTCTGCTGCTGGGATTCATTTAGAGACATTTCCAGAGAGCAGAGAGCATCATCAGTCAAACACAACACACTGTGTGTAACCTTTTGTTGCTATAAATGGTTCATTCTCATCTGACATGTTTCTATGACGGTGATTTATTTATTGTCGTCCCTGAAAAATTATTTCTTACAAATAATAGAACCTAATTTGAACCTTAGTGAACAACAGATCAGTTGATGTGGATGTGAATTTTTAATCAGAGGCAGGTATTTATGAACACTGCCACATTTACCACAACATGTTTGAGCCCTGGTTGACTGCTGCTTATTTCTTGATGTGTACAGTATATGAAGAGTAAGGCTGTTGGGTACTGTGCATCTGCATACGTGCCAGCATGTGTACGACTTTGAAAACATACAAGATGACATTCTGCTGGAGGGGGTTACTTTCTGTCATGATTCAGTTTTTTTAAGTTCTGTAGTTGGTTACTGTGTATAATGCAGACTTGCTCCAATAAACAAAACTAACAGTGACAGTTGCAGTGGTGTTTTAGTCTGAACGTACACTGATGCCATTTAGTGTTGACACATTAATAACAATAATCATTTATACTTAAATATGCCTATTGTAGAATGTTCTTTGGACAGGCATCACTTTTAAAGCAACAAGGTTTAAGGGTTCAGTGATTTGTCCAAGCACACTTTGAGATGTTGGGTTAGAAGAATTGGGTTAACTGGGAGTCAAACTGGGAGTCAAACTAGCAACTCTTGTGTTTGTAGATGACGGCCCTACCAACTGAACCCCAGTGTTCTTCAATCCCAGTTTATTTAATGTGGTGTCAAATCATCAGTGTAATATTAAAGCAACCATTAGCTTACAACTTCCAGATCGGCCTGAATCTGACAAGTGACAAATTCAAATAGCTCTACTGGGCTCTGAAAGAGCATTTTCTCCCCTTTCTGACTTTTGTTGCCCCCTCTAAAACGATTCATGATTGATTGATTTTAATATTACAGGAAGGTCTATGAGCTGCCCATTTCTGAAGCCCCTAAGCCGCCAGTCCTTTCACACTAATTCAGTGCTTTAATTAAAGTAAATGAGTGAGAGAAAATAGACTTTAATAATATGAGCTGCCGTTGTCGTTTCTTTCTCAAGATATCAACTTTCTCGTAAGATTTGTAGGAATGATTTTTTAATATTGTTTATATGATTTTTAAATGAGAGCTTGCGTCCATTTAAATGGACAAAGATCAGTTGCATTTGTAATCTTTGTAAGTCGTAGCTCATCTCTAAAATTGCAGTGTTAAGAGCACACGCTTACACCTGCAGCTTTCCCACCAAACTTCATTTTACACCCAATGGGCTTTAGCTGTGGGAGTACAGCAGCTAAGTTAGCATAATGAATTCCAATCAGCTTTATCCAGCCTTAAGAGCTCCAAAGTTACAACCTTTTTTGTTAATGTGTCCCCTGCTATTAGCCCAGCTGAAAGCTATAAGCATAGGGTGGTTCATATTAGGATAGTTTTAAACCCTAAAATTGGTTATGTTGTAAAAAATATGCAGCGTTAAATCCCAGAACGTTCATCTGTTCATCTGGGCATGGTGTTTTCTAATAAGAGATATGTTTCCTTACTCATCCATTTGACTCACTCCACCCCACCCAGACTATAACATCTCAATTGGTTAGTGTACGAGAAAATAAGTGATGTACTATACAACGATGCATGTACAGATTATATGACCGGATATACACTACAGGTAAATGACTCTGTCTTTGTTTATGCTCACTTCTTGAGCCTTTTTGCTGGCTGTGATGAGCATGTTCAAATTGTTCTCACTGAACCAGCGCACCACCATGTTCCCCTCCTGTGGAAATGCAGATTCATCACAGCGTTGAACGAGTCCAGTAACAGTTGGCCAATATCATGTGGTCTGCAGACTGTTGTTAGATGCAGTTATTGGTATAAAGGGAGGACAGCTCCCTCTCATTCCTGCCCAGCCACTGACAGAAGCTTGGAAGAGAGGATCTCAGAGAGGATGGTTTTGCACACAGAACTGTCCGCAAACAAGTCCCTAATCATGGTGCGATTATATTTATGCATTCATGGATTTCATATTAAGTTTCCCTTGCCATTGGCGTTTGGGTTGGAGCAGATGGTTACACACACTGTGTGGATGAAAAACCACCAGCTTGCTCCTCCACCTACATAAAGGCAACTCAGCAGCTGGTAAAAGTTTTTGCAAAGCAAAGAACTATCAACAAGTGTCTGATACATTGAAAACATTATTTATTCTCACTTGCTAATAATATTGACTTTCTTTTTATTATTTTCACTGTGAACTCCACCTCTTGCCTTGCATGCCGGTATGGCAGATCCAAAACTTTGTTGTTATGAAATCTGAAAATGGAAAATTAAACTAATTATAATACTGTAAAATAACATGTTTTTTAAACCTATTGATTAATACATAAAGGCAAAGACTACAGCTCTATGGGATATTGGCACCCTTCTTGATTTTATTCACACTTCAGATTCCGATCTTCAACCAAACTTTAATATTGCACCAAGATAACCAGAAAATCATGAAATATATTTGTGTAAAGTATGTAAAAACAAACAGATGACAAAGCAAACAAAAAAGGATGTTGTACTATTATTATTTCTCAGGGTTGTTATAGTGACAGTATTGACTGCACCATGAACTGCAGTAATTGGCTGTAGATAAATGGTATTTACAGTGGGTGTAAATGGAAATCCTAAGTTTAGTGTTGAATATTGGCAGTTGCACTGTTAGGCACAATAAAAGTGCCTTACAGAGGTTACAGTACTTACATGTTATTTTATTATTTTTCTTATGCAGCTAATAACAGTGCTACTGTTTGTGTTCAACAGAAATGTTTCAACATTGACTGACTCAAGCTTCTGGGTTTAAACTGACTTTTGCCAGACTGTCAGTCTGGTCATCCATGTACAGTAACAATCTGATGTCACTCTTTTGTCTTCTTCTAATTACTATTTAAAAGCTTAAAAGGTCATTTTCGATTTGCTGATTGCTTTGGCTTACTTACTGTATACGGCCCTGTTCTGTTATCTCAGTGCTGAAGAGAACAAAGCAATTATGTTTTTTGGCAGGGAATGTCAGGCTGTAAACATGTGCAGTGTTGGGAAAGGCTGGACTTGATTGGCTATTTTAGTGACTTACAGGGTGGACTTTCAGACACGTCAGCCTCCCAGTCCATACACAAGGTCTACAGGTGTAGTATTTTGTGCTTGCTTTAGGGTGAATATGAATAGAAATGCTACCTCAAATTATGCCTGGCAGAGAAAAAATACACTTCAAGGGGAGCATCTCAAATTCAATAAAGGTAAACTTTATTGCAGGTTATGAGGAGAAGAACTTCTTACTCTGCTAAAATCACATGATTTACCTGCTCTCGCTCTTTTTTATTGTAGCAGCTCGTGGGGATTTTATCAGGTAGATGCTGATATGTTGCCCTTTGACTCTACTGAATAATAGAGAAGTATGGAATTATATTTGTGCCACAATTCGTACGAGCCTAACTTGATATTTTTAACACCGAAAACGTAAACCGTGCAAGCAAAAGTTTATTTTGTGCTAAAACGTGACTAAGTGTCTGCTATCCACCACAAAAACACTCGCAAATTTCATTTCTTTGCGCTCAACATTCTCTCTTACGCT
>JAUMTR010000005.1:8378300-8395512 GCA_032270685.1 Microctenopoma stevenorrisi | reverse complement strand
TTGTCATAACCCCTTTTGTTTTTTAAGAATGATTACTGTTTTGTTTCGTAGTGAGTATCAGAATTATTTTCTCAAAATAAGGGGTTGTTTACAGAATTCAAAAGAGAGTTCTTCCATTGTAAGATCATAAGTGCTCTAGCTTTCTTACAATGTGTTGAAGCAACCTCCAAATAAAGCACATGTGTTTTTTTGTCCATGTTAAAGTAGCTGTGTTCAGAATCTTAAACTTTTAATATCATGGACCTGGACTGATAAAAATAAGGTTTGACTTCTCTGATTCCAAATTTCGGTTTGATTCAGCTGTTACAGTATTGTCAGTGCATGTTTCTTTATTATTAACATAGTGATGGCTGGGAGGTAATGTTAAATATTCCAATAAAGATTTAGTATATTATTGTTACAATATACATAAGTTTAGTGTTTTGACTTTAGATTGTATATAAAAAACACAATTATCTAATTATCAAAAACACATTTCTGCTCTTTGTAACTAAACAGCTTGATAATAAGCTGTAAATTCAGCGGGTCATGAAGAATTTAATTGTGAATAAACCTCCATAGCACGAATTCCCTGATCCAGCAATGGCAGCTGAGTTGATGCATCACAACCAATGGACAGAAGCAGGTCATGCAGCATCTATGTCTATATGTATGGGTGGGTTTTTCCAAGCTCCACTCATGTGCACTGAAGAGAGATTTGTCAATGCCCTCCTGGTGTGTGGGCCCCACCTTGCATGATATAAATAACTGTGAGAACCAAGGAATGGCTCACAACCTAAACCAGCCTTTTTCTCAGCTGTTAAAGGTAAGCAGTTTAGAGGGCTGTACATATACTCCTGGAATTCAGTTTGTATTATACAGTCTACCCTCAAAGACTTTACATTTATGTAGTGTGTCTGTAAGATGTAAATGTTGGGATCTAGAGTAGTTATCAGTTAATCCGAGTAAATTAATTGAAGCATGTGTCACACTGAACACCTGGTTCTTGTTTCTGTCCTTCCACTTATGCTTTTTAAGCATCATCTCCATTATAACATTGGTATTGAGCTACTATTGCCAGAATAATACGATTCCAAGGTTACAAAATCTAGTCCCCTGGTTCCTCACTCCTCTCTTTTTATTCTTGCATGTCTCCATACATGTTTAGTGGGAGGGACTAAGATGCAGGAAAAAGACACAAGTGCATCATCTAAAGGTATTAAGTGGTGTGGTCCTTTGAGGCGGTTCTCATTTATAGTAGGTGTATAAAACATTTGTACAGTTTTTAAATTGTTTATGTCAGCTTTCTTTTATTAGAGAGCATAAAACAAAGCTCTTGTGTATGTGTTCATTGTAAGGATTGGGATTTGTGTTGATTTGTAAGCTTGTAAGATTTAATATTATATTAACTGGCAATTAAAGGACGATGCATCTCAGGCGGTGTTTAGAAATAACACAAAAGTACCAACTAATGCAGTGGGTCTACAGGGAGTAAGATAGTTACATATTGCTTTTTAAAAACAAGTAATTAACAAGTAACAAGTAATGTGTGTCTGAACTAACAGGGATGAGAGGTCGTTTAACCTTGTCTGAAAATCACACGTGTGAAAGTAGCCAACAGGAAATAAAACACTTAATGTTCCACGTGACTGCCGAGCACATGTGCTTTCAAGCTTACATTTATGGTAATCATAATAAACGAGAACATAGAGGTTAAAAACATTCTCTGCGATATCATCACTTGTGAGTGGGCAGTCACCTAAAGATGTTAACATCATATCTTTGCTAGGCAAATAATTACTTGGAGGTACAGGAAAAGACCTGTAAATAAATATTCAGAGCCATAACACCCACCTTCTTGTTGTAATTTAATTTGTGAAAGGTGTAAAATTGTTTAGAGCTGAAGTCTAGTGTGTTTCAAGTAGTGTTTTAAACACCAGTTTCCCATGTGAATCATAAATCGGGTATTTGTGGCAAACATTGCTTCTTTACCCTTCAAGTGTATTTCACCAGGGGACATGTCCTCACTTATCTTCACTGTCTGATGTTGAAGTGAGTCGCTCCACTCTGGCCCCAGCCCCGAGCCCCACTAAAGCCATTAGCCTCCAGCCATTTGATTAAATGTGGCCAGTTTTCACAGGAAATTAGTCAAATACAGCATCACCTGATCAGGGCTGCCAGCTTCCTAATGGAGATGGAGAACGGGTGGAGAGAGGGATTGTGGGACGTAGGAGTTCACATTAACAATGGGGGGATGAGATGTGGGAGGAGATGAAACGGCTTAATGTGGAATACAAACACTGAGAGACATCCAGAACTCTATTGTTCCTGAGTCATTGGCAGCTTTCAGAAGCCCGAGGGCTTCACATATTGTTGCTCTAGCAATGAACAGTGAAAATGTTTAAACATAAAGGCTTTGGACTGTGTATTTAGTATGTCTATAAAAGGTGCTAAAAATTCATAAAGCACAGCCATTCACCCTGTAATCCATTCTGCATATGCCTTTTGCTTCCACTCTCACAGTTTGAAATACCATATTGTGACTTCTTATGGGCAGATTTAGATGCAGATTATCTGCCATATTGTCCGGTGTTACATTCAGTACATTTCTAAATCCCAAGCATGAGGTGTTGTTGAGTGTATTTTTGTGTTGGGTGACTGCATTTTTACAGCTGGCCCTGCAGTGATTGGCTGAGAGCAGAGATGTGACAACACACAGACGGTGGTTGGTATGGACACTGCGTACCGCCCAATGTTCACTCTCCACAGGTTGAATTACATCAGTCTGCCACAATGCTACTACTGGCAGGTCAGGAGAGGCTCCAGGAGTGGATGTGACCCACAAAGAGGTTAAGAGAGACACAGCAGGCTGAAGGCCAGGAGAGCAACACAACACAATCAATGCCAAGGTCTCAGACCTTCACAGCTACACACACACACTGCCACGGTGCCAGAGGTTATTCAGCTGGCTGGCATAAAGATTTCGACCATTAAACCTACCCACAGACATTAAGTCCAGAGAGCCTCTAGCCCTGGCGAAGGACAAGGGCCAGTCTGTCACAGCAGGAAAGGCCAGGATTGGAACAGTAGCGGAGCAAAGAGCCATAATCTGTCCCAAAGGTACGATACAAGTCTGGCACAGATAGTGATGAATGTTGAAAGTGACAGTCTTGCTCTGTGGAGCTATCCACAGCTTGAGGGGCTGGCTTAATACGAGAGAGAGAAATTTAATACAAGATATATCATGCATCAACTAGTGGTTTTAATGTGGTGCTCGGTAGTTAGCATGGGAATTATTATTTTGCTGCTGATCAGCTTGATGGATGTTCTGATGATGTCAGTGTTCTGCTTTGCTGCCGAACTATCCAGTTTTGTCTACCTGTCATGTGCACTGCTCTGTTTGTAAATGATGGGCCTTCCACTCATCTGACACTGTTATTCATGAGTGAGTCAGTAATGATCCGCAGTATTCAAAATCCATAACCCTCTGTCCCTCAGTCCCTCCTGCACCCACTTGTCCAGAGGGCTGGTAAATCTAGCAGCAGCCCGTTTCACTGTAACTTCCACAGGGAGGACAGCTGTTAGGGAAGAGACTTTTTCTATTGTGTTACATTAACGTTAATTGAATTATTACAAGAAGCATTGTCTTTATTGTCATTGAATACATACATGATACAAAGAAATTTGTCTTCTGCATTTGACCCATCCCTCCTTGGGGGGAGCAGTGAGCAGCCACAGGCGGCGCTCGTGGTGCTAGCGCTGGGTGTCTTGCTCAGTGACACACCGGGTGTGGGGGATGGGCTGGATGACTAAGCTGGGAATAGATCCTGCTATCTCTGCATGCCAGCCCTCTGTCCTAACCACTGAGCTACCAGGCTGCCTGTATTACTTTGATGAAATGTGTCTGTCAAACAGATCTCACATTTCAAAGTAACATGTGATAAGATGGTAAAACTAGATACGAACATATTTATTCAGTTATTAGATTTGTGAGTGGGAGAAAAAAGGGGCAAAGAGAGAAATTAAGTGATATTTTCTTGTATTATCAAATTATATATCATGTTGATAAAAGTTACCATTCCCTCTCTTTTGGGATGAATCCTTTTCATAGTATGGAAACGACATAAAAACAATGTTAAAGTAAACTGAGTTGAAAGGTTTTTTGTATGATTATGAATATTGCGTTGTCTTTCTGTGAGCAGCCGGTGAGCAGCTGTTGAATAGTGTGTTAAAAAGGTTTAGTCAGTTTATTAAAGATCATCTAAACTTGGATACACCCATATAGAGACAGAGAGCGGCCTGGTAGCTCAATGGGTTAAGCGTCAGACTGAGATGCAGAAGGTTGTGGGTTCGAACCCCGTCTAACTCCTAATCCATCCCCTACCAGGTGTGTCTCTGAGCCAGACACCCAGCGCCAGCTCCTTGTAAGTCGCTTTGGATAAAAGCAACTGCCAAGCAAAGTAAAGAGAGAGAATATTCTTTACCACATCCAGCGTCATTTTAACTGTCAGTTTGTTATGTTCTGTCTACATAAAGACAAAAGAACAGCTTAAAATAAGCCGCTTAATATCTCCTTGGGACAAAGCTAAATTAAAGGCCTCCTTTACAGATATATTTCTTCCCCTGTTCTAACAACAATGGGGGGTCTTGATAAGAGAAAATGGCAGCTTTGCTTGAGTGTCAGTGTCTTCAGGAAACTTTGGATATAAAGTCTTTGAAATGTGACAGGTTGACTGAAGGCAAGAAAAAGTGTGATGATGTTGAAGCATTACTAAATAAGTAGGGGCTGTAACTCTTGTTTTTTTTCAGTCATAGTGTTTTTGATTTGACAGTGTTGGTAGCTTTACCAGTTCCTTATACAGTCCAGCAGAGAGATTTGTTTACCGTGTTACTGTGGGCTTCTTTTGTTGTATGTTTGTGTTTTAGAATGCGGTTGATGTTGGATAGTAATTTTTTACACAGATACCCTCAGGCTGAAGCGCTGAATCTATGCTCCAAGCTCAAAAGAATTAAAAAGCACTTTTTAATCAGGGTATAGTATCAAGTCAGTTAAATTTATGGGTTATTGATTTGGTCAGTTATGTAGCAGAGAAGGTTCCTAATCATCCAATGAAACAATGAGACAACCCCCAAAACAGCAGAGGTTTTGCAGGTGGAGACATTTTTAATCTCCTGACCTTTGACTGCTTTTCAGAAGTTTTTCATTTACTGGGGTCAGAGTTACTACCGTAGCATGAGGCGATACCTGGACCCTACAGAGGTTGCTCGTCCACCAGGATGGCACATGAATACCTGCCATTGCCAGAAGGTTTGCTGTGCCTCCCATCACAGTCTCAAGAGGAGATTCAAGGAGACAAGCACTTAGCTGAGCAGGGCTATCGAAGGTCCTCTGACTGCTGACCCCGACTGCCATTAGGTATCGGGAGGAAAACTGGGGTCAAATATTTTTTGTAAATATTTTTTCATCAGTTGAACACAATAAAACAATTTGGTCCCATCACAGTGTTTGCTTTCTATTTGGCATGAGCACACACATAAGGAGAAAGTCTCCAAATATCACTGATGTTTGTCCTTTTAGAAATAGTCTCAAACTCGAAATATAAGGTCTTGTGCAGCTTTGATAGATGCATCTTTTTTCTATCTATTGTATTTACATATGATGATCATGACCCCAGCACCTTTTATTGACTACATGTTTATCAGAGATGCCTTTTAGTTTACTAGCTGCTCATTTTTCTGGATCTCTCGACCGCCATACCTTTAATCTGTCATAAATTACCACTCTGGTACAAATCAGCTTTCAAATCCTTCCTTTTGCAAATGATGATATTTCTCAGCCTTGTTTCCTGGCAGGTCTGTTGGTGTGATTGAACTGGGCCCAGCATTCTGCATAGTTGCATCTTGCTGGGAGCATTGGGTAGTTACAAGGCATTCCAACAGTGCTGCATCAATGGGAATACGTTATGAATGAAGAAGAGGAAAAAGAAAGCTGCAGGGACTGGTCAGAGTAGATGAGTGGAAACTCTGTGGTTCTTTATTTCAACTGAAGTCTGTAATTTTGTCTCCAGGGTCTTATTGAAAACGTGCTGTGTGTCTCTTAGTTCACGCTCAGCTGTCTGTTCTCTGAGTCTTCTTTAATCTTTATTCTTTCATACTGTTGATCAGCAAAGGATATTACAAATGAAAATGAACAACTGAATTACCATTATTAAACACACAGAATTTAGTGCAGCAAACATGTATCTGAACATGAAGAAGACTAGAATCAAAGTCAGATCCTGAACCTAAACACCTCATTATCTCCCAGTACAGATATTGCATTTTTATCCAGACCAAATGACCCGGATTTTTGTTGGATGTATTGTTTATTGCAAGTCGTTTATTAATAAAAGTTAGGTGCGGATTAATGTACAGGCTAACAAACACTGTAGCCTAGGGGCCCCACGTGTGCAGGGGCCCTGGATTGGCCAGGTTCTTTTTAATTATTTAAAATTTTTTTTAAGAAAGCCGCCTCCCTGACGCTCATTGGCCAACAGCTGATACACTGTAGACGTAACCTGGTCAGTTTTACATTGATGTAACACGACACCACCGCTCTTTTACTTTTCTGCGTAACAGGAACATATCGACCAAATATCAGATTATTGATCATCTCATCAAGGTCGCTGCTGCTTTTATGGGTGTTATTAATTTGTTTTATTTGTGTCTCTCATGCTGTAAACTCTTCTCAGTAACATATCCGGGCCTGTCCTAACATTATTGCACCTGGTTTGTTTAAAAAGCTCAGCCTTACAGTTTTAGAGTTGCTGTTTACAATTAATGATGTCAATGTGGGTGAATTTATGCCATGTAATAGTATCAGCACACTATAACAGTAACATTACATTTTTATGAGTATAACTGGGGCTGTATATTTCCTCTGCAAGAGGGCCCCCCCAACAAAGTGGAGCCTATGTTTAAATGCTTGTAGTGTGGAGTTGTTTCCATAACTGAACGATTCCATTTTTTCATAATTTCAGCTCTGTGTGCGTTCACGATTGTTTTGAATTGTCACTTTTGAAGTCAATGATTGCCGGAATTCTAGAACCCATATAAATAACTGTTTTACACCACTAACTCCTTTGGATCACATGTTGTTCCTTTCCTTCTTCAAAGTCTTCTCATCTCTCTTCTTCTGCTCTTCTTCCACATCATCATCTCTTTTGTCCCCTCTTTTTTTGGGATGATAAGCAAAACTTTTCTTTCAAAATACAAATAGCTGGTCACACACAATGATGCACAGTTATGTTGTGGATCAATTATAAGCTAATGTAAACTTTTGTCTATTTATTTTATTAGCTATTTCACAGTCTATATAATTATCAGATTTTATGAATTGTGAGTCTGCAGTAATTATAACTGTTGTAATAAACAGTAACATGGGAAGATCATATGTGACGATAGTGAACTTTAATTTCACTATATAACGTTCTCATGAAAGAAATGAAAGAAATAAAAAGAATAAACACTTATTTATGTCAGAAATTACCCATAGCACTGTTTTTATATCCATAAGTCTATAGTGAATTAGTTCACCTCATGAATGGATATAATGCCATTTGTAGTGTATATAATGCCATATTATGCAAAATCCACTTTTTGGTCATTTAAATGACTCTCTGGTATATGTAGACACACACTATGCCAGAGGTGCACTCACTAGCTCAGTGGGAAGAGCAGTTGTATATGAATATATGAAACTCAGTGTGAGTTGTTTGATTTCCAGTTCCTCCAGGCTAGATGTAATGATGACCTTGGATAAGACATATACACCACAGTAGCGCGATCATTGACTGCAGCTGTCCAAACAACAATTCCTCCAAGGGAATCAATAAAAACTGTCTATTATTTTGCTTTAAAAAGTTTTGGAGACCAGTCCTTGAATGGCCCAGTCAAAATATGTGCTTGATATGACGTCATGTAAAGCATCAGGGAGTCGACCAATGTTTTCTGCACTACAGCAGGCTCTGAAAAAACAAAATGTTAGCAGCAGAGCAACAAGCACAGACTGTGCTCTCTTGTTAGATGTATTAATAAACACAGAAGTCTATTTTCTTGGTCCTAACGTGCAGCATCTGGAGAAACTGTGGATCTATTTGTATTAGATGAAGCAGTCCTTACAGAAGCAGACAGACCGCTATGTATCGTAATTTCCGGACTATAAACCACACCCTACTATAAGCCGCAAAGGTCCTGCTAGGAGGGGATTTTTGGGACAGACAGAGATGACTGTTTGGGAACGCAAAGCATCCCATCCATCCATCCATCATCTGCCGCTTGATCCGGGGTCGGGTCTCTGGGGCAGCAGCCTAAGCAGGGAAACCCAGACCTCCCTCTCCCCAGCCACCTCCTCCAGCTAATCTGGGGGGACCCCAAGGTGTTCCCAACCCAGCCGGGAGATGTAATCCCTCCAGCGTGTCCTGGGTCTGCCCCAGGGCCTTCTACCAATGGGGCATGCCTGCAACACCTCCCGAGGGAGGCGTCCAGGTGGCATCCTGACCAGATGCCCAAACCAACTCAACTGACTCCTCTCCACGTGTAGACTCAGCCCTTTGACGAAAGGGCGAGGCTGTAGAGTTTGACTCAACTCTACACGAGCTGTGTCAAACTCTACACGACCGGTGTAGAGTCCGCATTACTGCGGATGGCGCACCGATCCATCTGTCGACCTCTCGCTCCATTTGTTCCTCGCTCGTGAACAAGACCCTGAGATACTTACTCTCCTCCACTTGAGGCAGCACTCTGTCCCCAACCCGGAGAAAACAATCCACCCTTTTCCAGCTGAGAACCATGGTCTCGAATTTAGAGGTGCTGACTCTGATCCATGACGCTTCACACTCGGCTGCGAACCGCTCCAGTGAGAGCTGGAGGTTGTTGCTGGATGAAGCCAACAGAACCACATCATCCGCGAACAGCAGAGATGAGATTTTGAGGTCACCAAACAGCACTCCCTCCGCCCCTTGGCTGTGCCTAGAAATTCTGTCCATGACAGTTATGAACAGAATCGGTGACAAAGGGCAGCCCTGGTGGAGTCCAACTTCAACAGGAGTCCGACTTATTGCCGGCAATGCGAACCAAGCTCCTTCTCCTTCAATACAGGGTCTTAGTGGCTCGTAGCAGCGAGCCCCGTACCTCGTACTCTTGGAGCACACCCCACAGGATCCCTCAAGGGACACGGTCAAATGCCATCTCGAAATCCACAAAATACATGTGAATCGGTTGGGCAAACTCCCATGCCCCCTCCAGGATCCTGGCCAGGGTGTAGAGCTGGTCCAGTGTCCCACGGCCGGGACGGAATCGTTGTTCCTCTTCGGTCAGAGATTCGCCCCACACTAAAATTTGAGACACACAACAAATCTTTCAATTAATCGTTCACATTTTTGACATGACAAACAGCATTTAATTAGTGCACAAATAACACAATGGTGAGCTCCCAGCACACGTCCTGCAGTCATAGTATCGTAGTAGTGCAGTTTAACAAAAAACTAAGCTTACAGCGCTTGACAAGGCAATAAAGTTAAATAGCTAAATTTTATTTGTTTATTAAAGTGCTTGTCTGACAGTAAAGGTGCAGTAACACGGCTGCTTAACAATATATCCAGCATCTTTTCCGAAAAGTGCCAACACAGCAGTAAAGGTGCAGTAATGTGGCCACTTGCAGTACCAAAATAACCAGCCTATTTTACCAGAAAAGTCAGTCATTATTTGTCGTGTCTTCGTCTTCTTCCTGCATAATAAAACCACCAAAATCCTCTTCGTGTCTCAATGAAACATTTATTGGCACCAAGTTGCGGACATGCAAGGAAGCTGCAGAGGAGGTGGATTTGGATTACTGCAGCTCTGGTAATACTGACAAACGACTGCAGTACTGTCACAGTGTTTCATGATTTTCATAAAATATGAATTTCTTCTGTATGTCCATGACCTACCAGGTGACCAGGAAGTCATCGCCACCTGAGTGTCCCGGTGCAACCATGGGACAGTCTCGCTCACTGGAAATTATACAGTCAGGAATAACAGCCCAGATCCCTCACGCTTACACATATTGATAAGAAATTGCATCTGGACATCTTATACTAAAATGTAATGTTAATTAATATTGTAGGTGATAAATATAGACAACAAACATTTCATACATTATGTTATGCTACATTAGCCAAATTACTGATTTACTGTTTCTGTTCAATACAAAAATTATGACAAGATCAAATTAACATCAAGTCTACGTCCATATTCAATGACAAGAACTAAACAAATTATTGTAAATAGTCGGGACAATGAAAGCAGTGAGACTTTGAACAGCCTTTTCTCCTTCATCTAAATCCAATTCAGGATCATGTGAGTGCGGTCACAATCCTGTTGCAGATGCCCCCCACCTGCTTGTACAACAGTTTTTTCTGTCATAGTATGTAGTATGTACTGTTTGAGTCTTGGTATTTAACGTTGGAATTTGAATGTGATTTTTCATTGTGCAGTACTGTAGATTTATTCAGAGTACTTGTATCCATGGTGCTGATTTACTGAACTCAACAGTCAATGGTTAGATTAGCAGGCTGACTAACATGGAAAAGTTTGAATCCCTTCACTATAATGTTTGCTTTTTTTGTCTTCTTCTGCATTTCTGACATTTCAGTGAATTGAAAGCTTTCGTCACCCACACAGCTTTAATACTGATGATGAAAAACTTGTTTCATTATGAGCTATGTAATTTACTGAGGGCTTCATTTTTCATCATTGGCTTTATTCTGTTATTTTGCTCCAATATTATGTTCTCATTTTATACCCTGACATTGTCAGATGAATAGAACAACACACAGGGATTTAATCTAAAAAATGGGGCATGATGGATTACGTAATGTAATGTTGTCCATAACTGGTCTGAAATCAGTTCAACAGTCGGCATCAACTCTTGTTATCTAGATGTTCAGTAAAAAAAAATACAGACTTAACTAGACTAAGTGACTTATTAAAGGATAGAATTTGAATATACTTTTGGGAATTATTTTTTTGTTTTAACTGTAAAATATGTTGTGAGTATGTGCTCTTGTCCCCTTTTCAGGAATACCACTTCTTTAAACATGGCATAAAGAGCTGTAATAACAGACCTCAAAAACTGAATTATAATTTTACATTTACAATATAATTTTGATTTTTTTGTACATATATACCTAATTTAGAAATTTCATTTGAACTCTAAACTATAACACTTGACCACAAGTGACCTGACCTCTTGTGTCAGGGTCCTTGGAGAATTCTTTTATGACACACCAGAATTTCTGACCGCACCCCGGGCTTCTGACTGGGACTCAAAGCATTGATTTCGAGGGCCTTCAAGTTCTAGGTGCTGCAGTTTGACATAGCTCTGGCCCCCACAGCAGAGTTTGCAAGGGTCGAGAGACGCACTGTTCCAGCCTGCTGCATTAGGATGAAGGTTGTGCGCTTTCAGCAGGTCAGGACCCCAGAAAGAAGGCTAGATTCATCGGGTGTAAGGTGAGCTGGGCTTAGCCAGTGAAATAGAAACAGCTGAGAGCAATGACTGAGAGTGGGGGGGCGTGGAAAGGAGATTCAAAGGAGATCACACAAACACTATAGAAAACCAGAATAACAATAATTTGAACAAAATCAAACAAAATCTAATGACACCAGACGGATAGCTTATAGCTAGTGTTGGTGTGTGCCTGAGTCCCCTGTTTAATCCTACGTGATGCCAGTACCTTTAAATTAGCCTCAACATTGGATGCTCTGGCCCAAGGTAAACAGTAAACAATAGCTAGCAATGCTGGGCTAACAATTTTTAGACTTGTTAGAAATCATCATTGCCTGAAGAAAGATATGAACAAATGGATACAAGTAGACCTCTAAGGTTTCAATGGGCACCTGCTGAGTAGTTATAGGTTAAGTAGGGTTTTATCTGACACAGTGTCTGTGACAAAGTCCTGGCACAACTCTCATATTGTTCATTAGGGGCTAAATCCTTAGATTGTCCCAGAGTCCACCAGGTCTATAGTTACACTTGCCTTTGATGTTGTATATATACATTTAAGTGGGTGCAGTCTTCCTATCGTTCTAAACCTTGAAGTATATATATGTATATAAGAAATCTCATGCTACCTATAACTTTAAGCTTAATGGGAAAAGCATCAGACTAGGAAGCATAAGGTGGCAGGATCCATTCCCAGCACAGACACCAGGCTAAGGTGTGTCCTTCAGCGAGACACTCAGCACTAGCTTCTTGTAAGAAGAAGAAGAATTCGCTTGATTGTCATTGATACCCTTTTACATGTTGCAACAATTGTCCGAATTTGACCCATCCCCCTCGGTGGGAGCAGTAAGCAGCCACAGGGAGCTAGCACTGAGTATCTCGCTTAGGGACACACGGTGTGGAGGATGGGCTGGGATGCTGCAGCTGGGAATCAATCTTGCTGTTCCTGCATCCCAGCCCTCTGCCTTAACCGCTGAGCTACCAGGCTGCCGTCAGCCACTTTGAATAAAACTGTCTGCCAAGCGAGGTAAAGTCAAATGTAATCCTGGATGTACACAACCTTTTGTCCTTTTAAGTGGAGATTCTACAATTCAAGTAAAAAAGGAGAAAAAAGAAAGTTTATGCAATTCCTGTTTGGTTTGAAAGTTACGATTAGTGCACTGTTTGACACTACAAGATAATACATAGGAAATATGCATTAGAAACTCCACAGTTTAACAGTTAAACATGACTGGCATCATGCTCTTAATCTAGAGGGAGGCCTTGATTCTGACAGGAGATCTGGATGTGAATCAGCTAACAAGTCTGGAGAGATTCAGCAGGAGGATACTCTGGAGAACAATTGGGTTCTCTCTTATCCTGTCCAGACTGTTCAGGACATGCATCTGGATGCTGGAGAGAAATACATCATCAAAATATAAAGGTCCAACCTACTCAGTGTTGGCAAAGAATAGAATAAGGGGTTTTCAGTTTTTCAGTGTTTTTCTTTTCTCTTGAGGCTTCAGTCTGACAGAACCACATTTATAGCACACAGGACAGTGACCCCACAAAGCTTTCTGACATATTTAATAACCAACAAAATGTCAAATGTTAGACATTTACAGACAAATTTGGCAATTTGAATTTTTAAAACTCTGGTACCACTGTGTTTTTCCTGCCAGGATGTACCAGGAGCCTTTCTTGTACATCTTATGTTGCAAACCATCTGTTCCCGACCTCTTTGGATGTGTGGCAAGTTGGTAATTATTGGTAATTGTGGTTTGCTAGATGCATGTCATCATGGTATGTAATACCAACAGAACCTTAGCAAGGCATATGACCAAACAGAATGCTATAGAAATGTATATATTCTTCTGCTTATGCAGTCAATGTGAATTACCACCAGTGCTAATGAGCTCTGAATGAGTGAACTCACACACACACACAAACACACACACCCTCCGTTAACTTTTGACCATGTTGTAACTACAACTCATCGTTAGTATTTTATTTTTAATTTTTACGTATTATTTACTAGAAATAGGCTACAACGTGTATTATGAACCTAGAGAACATAATGATGGGTGCAGCTGAAACGTTGGATAATGTGGCTATGTCTGGAAGCTTAACTATTTTAGAAAATTAGTTTTCATAGCATTGAGTAATGAATACCTGCAAGGCATCTTGCAGGTATTCAAGATGTCCATGTCCAACTATCTGCCAGCACCATTGTCCTGAATGCAGGGAATCAAATGAACCATACAATGCCAACCAAACTGAGACTGATAAAATATGGCATGCAATGGCAGAAGAGCTATTTACAGTATCCGGGTTGTTAAAGACTGTGACCGTGATGCTATTCAGTATGTAGCTGACTCAAGGGATTATTAAGAAGCAGTCAAAACTCTTTTTGTTCCTGACAACCCCCAAAACCTCACACGTACATAAAAGGCCCCCTGTTGTGTGAAGTAACATCAATTATTTATGGATTACAAATGATTTTGTAAATATTTGATTATGTAGGCTTTTTCAAACTGCATTACTATCAGATACAAACTTCAGCAAGATGTTAAAAATAAGTCACTACAAATACTGTGATTTCCTAAAGTTAGTTAACAAGTGATGCATACATTGTAAGTGATGGTGGGAACTGTGCTATCTTGTGATGTGATGTACTGTGTAGTCTTCTGTACTATAAACAGATGCCAAACAGCAGCTTGTCATTATTTCTGAAGAATAGCTCTTTATCTTCAAAGGCAATATATTTTGTGTTAACATCAAACCTCATTAGGAAGCCACATTATGTTGTCTAATTAAAGACTGCCATGCATATGCATATTTGGATCCCTTAGATATCAGGACAATTTGAACTGAAATATGCTGCTTTGTGTCAGAGTACTATAGATGTGCAGCACACCTTAGCTTTTAAATGTATTAAAATGCTTCAGTCTGCAATACTTTAGCAGACATTTTTATTTAGTCTAGATTCAATCACTTCTATATTCATTTACACTGTCTGGTCTCACAGATCTCTTTTCACTCCAACCATGACTATTCTAATGGAGCTGATTTGGCCCATATCAGGGAGCAGGGCATTGAATCAATTAGCTTCTTCTGTCTCCCTCGGGAACACACTACCTAGAACAGCAACACACCCTGACCAAGCATATTGGATTCACTTTAACACTATTCTGATGCTGGCAACTCGCCTGGTTGGTGTGAAGTAGCAGATGGGGAGGGGGGGGGCATAATGTGGGAGACAGTATTAAAGAAAGGATAAACAGAAAAAAGAAACAGAATTCAGGATGAGATTGACAATAAGTAAAACGTTGACATGCTTTTTGTATAAATATAAATATAAATAAATATAATTTGCAAGAGATGTTCTCCAGCATCTTTCTGTTGTTCTACTATGTTACATTCTATTAGATAACCCTGTGTTTTACTGCTGTATGGCAGATGTCTTTCATCCTAAAATGCATGTCTTAAAAATGAAAAACCAGTACCACTGTACCACCATAGAGAAGATACTGGGAAATTGTGTATCCCACTATGATCTCTCTTTTTTGGTAGGCCCTTCAGTCTCTCTTGGGTTTTTCTTCTTTTTTTCACCCACTCGTCTTCTTTTTATTTAGATCACGTTGAACTTGCTGCCTGTCCTGAATCTAAATCACCATTTAATGTGCTGGTAGAATTTTTTTCCAACTTACTGTCATTTATTTTACATGGTATAAAAACTGTCCACTGTCAGCAAGCAGCTCAGAGAAAATTAACCTGATTTCTTCTCTGGGTTACTTTTTTTAATCCATACCCTGAAAACTCAAATGAATAAATACATTGACACAGGTAGTGGTCTGTGTTGTCTGGTGATGTGTCTGGTTGCTAGGAGGTCCATCAAAGATGTTGGGAGGATGATAGCTGTAGATTGTGTCTCTCTCTGAGCCTGATTACATTTGAGATTCAGTGGAGTCTCATGCTTCCTTCTAGCTGCGTTTCATTCTTACCCATCTTCCGCAACTCAGCAGCTGATACACACACTTAGTCTATGTGTCTGAAACACTATATCTGCTGAGAGGTCTTTGAGAAAGCAGATCCTCCACCAGTGTTCTTGGTGGAAAAAATAGACAGTTTATTGACCTTGGTATTGCATAGCCTGAGTGCTGTATATGTCCACACACATAAAGCACACCCATACAGAGATCATATTCAGCAGGCATTTTAACCACTCGGGTTAGGAGCAGGGTGTTTCCATCTGTATGTAGAGCTGTTATATATCAGTATGTTTTCTGATGTATACTTTGCTATGGTTTGCTTTCTTTTTTCTCCTTTTTTGCTACAAATCTGTATTTTCCCACTCACTCATACCCAGATCAGCCTCTTTAAGTGTTACTTAACTTGAACTGTTCTCTTCAAAGAGCTGCCGCAACGCTTTGATGTTCATATTTGCCTTCTCATCAGGGTACTAGAGACTCCGTGTCCTGAAGGTTTCCTTTAATTAATCAGAACAAATGGCAGTATGTAATTTTCATTAGTAGCTGCTTTGCACCTTACCTTGACAGTGCTAGAGAGATGCTCTGTTGATCCAGTGAAAGATAATGACAAAGAGAAAAATGAAAATGAAATATGATCTTCAGCAAGTTCCTGTCAAATTTAGTCAACACTTGACACTTCACTGCACCTTATGAGACACCAACATGATAACTGAAAGTTTATGGATTTAATGAAGCCAAGAGGGAGCCTGTCTAAAATGTTAACAAAGAATGTTAGGAAAGCCAATGTCTTTTCATTTTGGACATGTTGGAGCAACATGGTCTCATTTCTGTGGTCCCCTGACCCTGTGTTAGTGGTCTTTCCTGTCATTCGTGTCAGTACAGTTACTTTGCAACAAGCCTGTCTATTTATTTAGAATAAAACCCATTATGAAATAATGGACCCACTGGAAAAAACATATCCAGCTCATACATCTTCTCTGTTTGGTTGTAATAAGAGTCTTTAAAATAAGCAGATTATTCAAAAACTTGGTTAATAAATATGTATGAGGGGACTTAGTAGAGGGTTGACTGTGGGCTTAGTCTTTGAGTCTGTTTGCAGTTAGATCTCATTGAGCTCTCAGAGTAAAGGCAGAGAAAAGTCTATTTAGGGATGTCTATGATGTTCTTCATTGTGATATTATTGCTTTTTACTTTCAGGTCAATTGTTTGCAATTTGTCGATAATGACATACTTCTACCACCCCGTCTTAGCAAAGTATTTATTTTGAAGTCCTCTCTTATTTCACAAGCTTCACTTTGATGAGTTTTTCTTCTCTATTCAATTATAGTATTTTTTTCTGCTTTCACTGCCAAATGACTATACAGTTCTCTTTCATAGTATTACAACAGCAAGGCTATCCGTTGTTTTTGCTGAACACTGACATGATGTAGGCTTAAAATCAAACAATAGATATGAAACAAATTTGATGCTTAGTACAGAAAATTGTAAAATAGTAGTAGTAGTAGTAGTAGTGGGAAAAGTAAAGCAGGTCAATAAAGTTTACCTCGACGTGGCCCCGCCTCGGAAGAGGGGCCGAAGAGGACATCGACGTGGCCCCGCCTCGGAAGAGGGGCCGAAGAGGACATCGACGTGGCCCCGCCTCGGAAGAGGGGCCGAAGAGGACATCGACGTGGCCCCGCCTCGGAAGAGGGGCCGAAGAGGACATCGACGTGGCCCCGCCTCGGAAGAGGGGCCGAAGAGG